>JAHREE010000367.1:5832610-6048419 GCA_033628505.1 Tringa tobata
AAAAAAGATTCAGATTGGATATAAGGAAGAAATTTTTTACTATGAGGGTGGTGAGACACTGGAACAGGTTGCCCAGGGAAGTTGTAGATGCCCCATCCCTGGAAGTGTTCAAGGCCAGGTTGGATGGGGCCTTGAGCAACCTGGTCTAGTGGGAGGTGTCCCTGCCCATGGCAGGGGGGTTGGAACTCGATGATCCTTGAGGTCCCTTCCAACCCTAACCATTCTATGATTCTATGATTCTTACTGCTCCCTGAATATCAAATGATCCGAATTCCTGGTCAGCTGAAATCTTAGTGATTGCTATAGAGAACTGAAACCAAAATATAGCAAATTGAGACTATAATATTTGTATAGAAATATGAATGTCACAGGTATATCTATGAAAACTGCAATTTCAATAAACTATGCTGTTATGGTGGCTCTGGGAAAGACAAACTTCCAGCTCTGCATTGGAAGTGTCCAATAAACAACAGACAACAATATATTCCACTAAGATGCGTTAAGTATAAAATTGCATTAGTTAATCAGTCTTGGATACTTTCTTACAAACGAATAGAAGATTAAAAGAAGAAAAAATAACCGTAAAATAACTGTAAAAATAAAATACATAAAACAGAAAATAGGAAGAAGTTAACAGAAGCGTGAAACTGGAGAAAAAAGGCAGTAAAATATGAGAAAACTAAAATTTCTGTCATCTATATAAGTGAATTCTTATAAGTGAATTCTATAAATTCTACTTCAACAACTATAGTGAAAGGAATTTTATAGTACAGTGTATTTTTTCCTCTTGATTTTTGTAAATGTACAGCTGGAGGTGGTAAAACTAAATAACAATATTATCAATACTGTCTCAAAAGCATTACTTATAATCTCCTAAAATTTATGCACTGTAATCTATTTAGAGTTGTTATGAAAATTTACTTTCTTGGGGTTATTCGTGGACACTTGTATGGCAATGACATGACAATGAGGTACATCTGGATAAATTTCCAGATGCATAGTGATCTTATTTCAGAACTTCTTCTATTGGGATTCCCTAAATATATATAGTTATAGTAATCCTGTATTTGAAATTTGTATCCCTCAGTTAACTATAAAGTTGGGTTTTTAAAAATATTCTCAGTCTTTGTTTCCTGACACAATTTTTGTAAAGAAACAAATATTTTCTCTAAGTCCAGTAAAAATTATAAATGATGTCTGTTGCGCTTGTAAAAGTATTACTTATCTGTCTTTAGTTATCTTTTTAATAAAGATGACAGCACTGAGTCCTGAAGTTTATCAAACAAGGACTCTTACTTAGAGCAGGTAATGGTCTTAACAGAGTAAGTTCCTTTCACTAGAGCTGCAGGATGTGGTCATAAGCAGCCGAAAATGCAAACTTCATTTCTAAATGATTTTATTGCTTTTTAATCATATAATCCTAAATAACAAGAAACAGGAATATTATATTCATTGACTCTGGGAAATGTTAGTTTCTTGGGTTGATTCAGTCTTGTTTTCTGCAAAACTCAAGTGAATCCATCCATTGTCATGTCATTGTTTTATTTGATACTCAAGAATAGAGGAAGCAAGGAGTTCTTACGTTTCTAGATATACAGCATCCTTATGTAATTAATCAGATTTTTTCCTCACACAGGTGTGGATTGGGATAAACAATTTGGCCAACAAATCTTGCATTTTTTGAATCAATAATAAACACAAGTTTTTCACTGCCTTTGATTTCTACAGACTTTAAAAGAGGAACACAATATAAGCAATGGCTCCTGAAGTCTAGGCTTTATGATTTTATTATTTTGAAACCCGTATAGAATAAGATTGACATCTAGGCTGGGTTATTTTTGCCAGAAATGTACTAAACTAGCTAAACTGTAGGGCTGTAGTCATGGCTGACAGAAAAAAGAATGAAATGATACCGTCCTGAACAGTTTCTCAGTAGGGAGTGACCAAGACGATCATAAAATTTAATTATGTTGGTTGACACACTTACATTCCTACAACCTGGCAACATTTTTGAGTCTGCTCTGTTTGAAATTCTACTTTCTATACCCCAAAATGATCAGCTTCTGAAATTTGCTGGTCTGGTGCTGGAAAAGCCAGGTTTTCAGTGATCGAACTGAACAGGTTTGGAATTGACAATGTGAACAGCGGAAATGACTCCACACTCTTCTTTTAAATTGTCAACTTGTCAAATTCTCCATATGACAGATGTGTGTTCACTAAAGTAAAATTTTTCATTGGGATTTCATTTTGGGGAGCTGGAATACGTTACAGAGAATTTGGGGTTTTGTAGGTGTGGGAGATTTTTTTAAAATATTTTAGAAAATATTGTTTTCTAATATTTTTTATTTCAATTTTCAGTTCTATGTCTCTGATGCTAACCAATCCTGCTCATACTACTGTGAAAGCACTGGGGGCAGTGTTAAGTATACGTCCTGTCAAAGGGCTGGATTCCATACTAAATTAATATTTTTTTTCTTTGCAATACTGAAGTATTTGAAACGGAGCCATATGAATAACACAGAGAAAATGATGCATAATGAGTAGTGAATAATCCTGTTAACATATCTTTTCCAAGAACAGTCATTCCCAAACATTACAAGATATGACCAGGGAGGATTTTAATCATAGCATCAATAATTTGGAGAAGTAGGAAATACATAAAATAAGGAAACTTGATTTCTCCCCTCTGTGTTTTTAGTCATTCAGTCATGGAGCAGAAACAATGCTGGTAACTTAGATGACTGCTGAGAACAGAAAATAATAAAAAAAAGTAAGATTCTCCCCATTTGTTGTTATTATTATTTTATTCCCTCAAACAGACATTTTCAATTACATTTAGAAAAATGTAATAATTTGTCTTTGGAAAAGTCTATACTGATACAACTACACTTGCCTGAAATGAATCGGTTGCAGACTACTAGTGTGTTTAAAACCAGTTTGCATGATTCAGTGTGGCCAGCTCCTAGTCTAATTCCTGACAGAAGTGAAATTATTCCAAAAAATTGTTCCATCAAAGCCAGTGCTGTTATCACTGAGGTGAGATGTTATGCAATGTAAGTGAAACTGGTACTATGTGATTCCTGGTAAGTACGAATGAGTCAAAACACAGCTTAGAGAAAGGTCAGATTAATCAGAGAAGAAAAAAAATAACATTATTTCTCTAATTTACAAAAATAATTTGTTGTATAAATTCCACCTGTAGGTGGAATGTGAATAGAGATTTGCAGGCATGTAGATTTGCAGAACGCAAGTAGGTATCTGTGAATACAGATTTTTAGCTGCAGACCCATTCAGTGGTGCTTTCTGTCATGGGATTTTTTGAACAGGCCCAATTTTGGTTTATATGAACGTGCTCTGAGGGCGTACATTATGAAGAAAAAAGCTACTTCACAAAATCACAGACTGGAAGAGACTGATAAGACTAGAGTTCTTACACAACAGATTCATCAGGGTTCATAAGACACGCACTCTATATAGTACCACATGCCATGGACCCCCAAACCCTTCCTAATACCTTCCAACAAACTTTAAGAGATTAACATGCTATTTGCAAGGACTGGGCAGAAGCAACACAGCTGAAATAAATGGAAAAATACTAGTGTGAAATTTGCAGTTCCAGAAATTTAGCTTTCAAAAAAAAAAAAAAAAAGACTTGATCATTGGAGGTTCCTAAAGAAGTCTGACAGAGAAATAGAAAAGCAAGACAATTAAAAGTTCTGTTTTGAAGCTGTGCACAAAAAAGTCACTGCTAAAAATACTCTTTAAAGACAAATAATATTCTGCTTATTTTCATTTCATTGATTTATCACCAGTAAAAGTCTTCTCTGAACATTTCATATGCTGCCTGAATCTTGGTTTATCAACTACACATTTATGTATTGATCAGTCTTTGCAAAGGTCAGCTGCACTAAGAAATGATCTCTTAAGAAATGGCCAGATTAGAATTCTCGAGGGGATGAAATATTGGATAACTTTTCATAAAGGACAGACAGACAGTCTTACCAAAATCTCTAGACATTCTCTGCTGTTTAGCCAAAAATTATATGTATCAGAGCCACAGGGAGTGGTTTACTTTAGAAAGACATTCACTCTCTCTCTATGCACTTATTTTCCACTCGGACAATTCAGCCAATTTAGAAAACAAAACCCAAACATCCATCTGCAAGAAGGCAAGAAGTCTTATTTCTTTTCTGTGTCAGTTGGAAGGTTAAACTTAAATTTGCATGTCTTACTAAAAACATCCAGCTGTCTTCTACTTTTTCTATCACATATTGAATGATGTAATTATTGTGTGCACAAGAAAGTATTACAACTGCTAGACAGAATACAAAGCCTTTGTTTAAAGTGTAAGGCAAAAGGAAACCAACCAAATCCTTTGTTTTTCTACTTGAATGTATATTCATAAAAATGTCTTCATGATGACTTTCACTATAGCACTGCATATATATAAGGCTGTAGCACCATAGGCTTAGCTAGAGTTGATGCAGAAGCAGCAAAGCAGTTAGTTTTCAAAGATGAAGGCTTCTTGAGCAAGGAATAAATTAGAAATAAAATCACTGAACTGGCCTCTGGGAATGTAGACATGCCAAAGTGAGATGATAAGACCATACTAAATGAGTGCACCAGTAAACAAGAGATTGTGAATTCAACAACAACAAAAAGGATGTGAACTACAGATTTTAAAGGTACAAAAAACCATATTTCAATTCAAAGATTTTTATTCCTCCAGGGTCTCTGAAAAAATGAAGAAGGATTTATTACACTGAAAGATGGTGTTGCCTCTGAAGATATCTTATGCATTCCATTTTAGAAAAGGAAAGTTAGCTGGCTGGGCTACAAAAATTGTATTAAATACACACTTGCTGTGTTTATCAGCAAAACTGTTGAGTCCCTACCCCCTACTCCCCCTGTTTCCTTTCCTAGATGTTATTGTTCATAAAAACAGTTACATCCTAAATAAACCCAGGCAGGCATGATCAGTCTGGCCAGGAACACACTTAGAATGCAACTCAGGAATTCACAATAACACTGGACTGTGTGTCTGTACCCGTGTGAATACAAGACGGAATATATCCAGTGCTGAAAGTGTTCTTTAATACCTTCACAATTTTACCCTGGCACAAGGGTTATTTCCTTATAAAACATGTAACAGAGATTACAGCATCAGCATTGATGGCTAAATGAAGGTAGAGTGGTAAGCAAATCAAGTCATACTGCCTGAACACAATATATATTTGTTGCGGATTGCACTGTCTTTTATGCTTTTTCTAGTCTGTGCTTGAGCTAAGTAATAAAAGTGGTGTTGCCCTATTTCTCGAATTGACATTTTACATTCCTGTCTTCAGGGTTATTTTTGCTTTTCCTACACAGCTTTAATGAGAATTGAAAATACATCATAGCCACAATTCCAAATTATGTTTTTTGCAAATGTTATTAGCAAAACAATTGCAGCAGAAAGTTCAGAACCACTAGTTACAATGCAAAATTTAATGTATTCTGCCATATCCACTGGGGAGGAATACTTGGCATTTTCTAAATCTCATAATTGCTGGACCAAACAAATGTACAGAATTTATAATAACAATACTATAAAACTCTGAAAAGGGACTCTGAAAAAAAAAGTTAACACCTTTCATTATTGACATATATTCAACCTCAAAAAACTTTATTTTTTTTCCTGGATACTTTCCTCATCCTGGACTAAATCTATAACACAGTCAATCAATACATAAGCACGTTTTCAAGAAAGAAAATTCCATGAGTGCCTGAACCCTGTAAAAAAAATAGATCCTTTCTTTTTCCAGTTCTGTCAATGAACTTCCAATATAGACTGTACAGCTAATTTTTTTCTTGCTCTCCCTAAGTCCAGAAATGTGGTCTGAACAGTAATTTCTTTCCTTCACTGCTGGTTGGTGCAACGTGTTAGTGATCCAGGTGGTCACTTCCAATCAGCTCTACTTTATGAAACTCATGGTCTAAAGCAGAATTTATATAGCAATCTCATTCTATTATATTATGCTATGCCTATCATGCCTATTGTGGAATCCATTCATTTGGAAAGTTATTCTACCTCAGCATTGCTAAGATCACTATTATAGTGTAACAGTGACCTGCAAGACAGGACAATATCTTTGGATATTTGTAAATTAAATGAGACTCAAGCTAATTAAGAGGAAGGATTGTGGAACATATTTTTCCAATAAATTAAGTCAATGGAAATGATGTATTCTTTTAAGTTTGGAATTCGACCTTTTGTGTAACCAATTACTTTATTAAGCAACTGCCCTTTTATAACATCCATGCACAATAAATGCACTAACTATTGTACCGGCAGTAAGAAGGCTACAGATAGATGGCTTACCCTCAAAGATCCCACTCGGCCTACCAGGAGAAAATTTCTTTTTTGCAATAAAGAGTGGAAGGTGATAGAGACTTAAATAACTTTAAAGCAGTAAAAGAAATTACCACATTTACAATGGGAATTCAATTGCAAAGTAGGATGTGGCAGTTCTGGAATGGAAAGGATTTTCAGGTATTTTCTCCATCCTTTCAAGATAACAGAAATATGAGGTATACCAGGACTGCATCTTACTGTGCATCTCTGACTCAAATACACACGCTCTCACCTAAAAAAAACCAAAACCCACAAAAGGGCAAGCATGTTGTCAGTGCTAAATACATGAATTGCCTACAGATTCTGCTGTATATGGAAAAGACAGGAAATGAGACTGAGGTAAGAAGTTCTTTGAATATTATGCACATTTTTAATCATAATTTATGATTTTCCTGAATCATGTCGTGACTTCTTAAAACAAATCAAATCCCAAACACAATGAAAGTTCACTTGAATGAGGCTACGTTGATTATTGAGGTAAAGGATATCAGTGTTTGCCATTGCATTGGTAAACTACAACTAAACCTGTTATCACACCAGCAGCTGTTTGCAGTTAAACGGATTTATCATTGGAAAAATAATATAAATAAATACCAAAGCAAAGATACAGCAAGGCATAGGTCTTAGGCCCTCCTTTACTGCCCTCAATATTCAATCTTTGTCCTTCCTGTCATACACAGTCTGTTACTAAACATTTCTTTTGCACTCGTATGTCATTATTTCCAATCAACTTCCATAATCAGCGTTTAGTTTCTTATTTAAATGAAATCTATATCTTTTGATCTGCACCTCAAAACAATATTCTGTCTTGGTCTGTGGCAGAATTAGACAGTTACTAAAAGTCTAATATTCTTGCAAAGAAACATTTAGAAGATATTAGGATGACATTAAAATGTGTCTACCATAAGTTAGTGTTTACATTATGCAGAAAGTACAAATGCTGCATTTGCACAAAATATCTTGTTATTTATGTTTTCTGGATTACCCCCTGAAGCATTATGAAGACTGAAGTGAGAAAAAAGATCTTTGAAAAATAAAATGATTGCTGATAGTGGTGCTATTTCCAGGGAAACTTCAACAGCCAAAGCTATCTCCTTCACATGCTGAATAAACAAAAATAAAATATTGACCAATTTTGCACAAAAACCTCCCAGATTAAAAAAAAGTCTGTAAATGGGGTTGTGTTATATTCTCCCCTTATCAAATGTAATGAGCATTTTGTGACTACTGCTTTTATCTCTATTTTACTGTACTCATCTACACTTGATGTCATTTAATAATATTTCAATGTTTCTAATAATATTTTTAAAGCCATCATATGTTGATTTAAATGTAGAGATTGCATTTGCTTGCTTATATACTTATTTTATTGTCTTTGATCTAAATAATGAATTTATTTGAACTGCTTGGTGACCTTCAGTTCTATGTTAGCATTCTAAATGTGAAGAATTCCTTGGCAGCATCCACAGACTGTGAAATTGCTCCCTTTGCAAGTGGACCAAATGCTCTCCTCCATAGTTGTGCCAGTTACAGCCAGAAGCTACTACATGATGAGAGAACACTGTCATTTGTGTGATGTGTGCACACCTCTAAGCAGCTCCTCGGGTCCCTCCACAAAACAATAACAGATAGTGATTTCTACTGATCAGTTCAAAATCCAATTAGAATAGTGAGCTGGCTGTTTTGGCTTCAAAACATCAGAAATAATTGCAAAAAAAAAAAAAAAATCCTTTTGATTATAAAGGCAAAGCATGAATAATCCTGACAAAGGCACACAGCAAGAAAAGTAGTAAAGCACTCCACTTAACCTTAAGGTTAAGGCTATTGAATATTTTCAGCAGAGATCCCAGAAGGAATACACTGAGTTTTTCCTCTCACAATTTTCTTCCTTCCTTCCTTCCTTCTCAATTTCTCTTTACATTATTTCACTTTAGCAAAAAACTACTTATGACCCAAATTCCACTAAAGGTTCCTAGCTTTTCTGCTCCTGTGAATGTCTTGTAAGAATTTTCAGTCCTCTCCTTTCCACATAATTTTTGTTCAGGATTCTGCAATATTTTCCAAACCTAAAACTGGTTTTACTTACTTGAGAATTCCCTACTCCATCTGTCAACCATTTAATTTTTCTTCATTCCTATGCATTTGAACACAGCACCTTTCCATGCTCTCTCCCACAGAATAGTTATTTTGCTTTCTCCAAAACTTTTCTTGCTGCATTTTTTCATGTTGTTCTTAGTAATATCCCCACATTGTGATCAGTGGAACACTTGACTGGGAAGATGGGATATCTGTTGAGGCAATGATTCACCACTGGTCCTTCAGCTACAGTTTTGGGCAAGAAAGAAGCTTTGGGGACCGGTCATAAATAACCTGGAAATAGCTCAGTCAATAGCTCAGTGTTGGAGCAGTTAGCAACAGAGGTGGCTACTAGATAATGGGATAGGCAATTGCCTGCAGCAGCAAAGACAAAGAAGACATTTTCTTGGGCCAAGACAGAATAACTTCTATTGCCTTGTTTAAAACTTCCAATAATGTTAAAATAGACTTGAACAATGGTATTATAGAGGTAAATTCTTTCCTTCAACCCAGTGGAGGTAGGCTATACTTCAGCAAAACTTATGCCAGGAAAATGAGACTTTCAGCAGCTTGTCTTTTTTAATCTTTCAACCTTTGCCTGCTTGCTTGTTTGTTTTTTGACTTTTCCGTGCTCATTTATAGGGCAAAGCCTCTTTGATGTTGGGCTGTTAGATTAAGTGAAACAATAAATTCCCTTTATGCTAATATCTACATCCTGAGTCAACAAGGATGCCTTTTGTCAGGAAGACAGATAATTAAATCACCCTTTCCCCAAGTAAACAGTTTTTGATCAAGGGAGGCTTCCTCCATAGCTTTCAAAATGAGTATTGCATTGTCTCCTTCTAAGCTGTCACTGTCTTTAATGAATTCTTATACTGGAATGACTTTCTGATGTAGTTAATTTAGCTTACTACTCAGTATGGATTTATGAAGGACTGTTTATTGAAGATAGGAAAGTTTATCGTAATAAAGTAGAGTGACTCAGCATTATTTATATTTTTTTAAGTTTTGAGTGATTCAATTTTAATTAGAGATGACAGATTACAACAATAGAGATTGAAGTCTTCTGTTAAAAGAACAGTAACAAAGACTTAGCAGTGTTCCTCATTCTGGACCAAAGCAGGACTGGAACATATCAGAAGACAAAATACTAGAATAAACTCCAACCTAATTACTCCAGCACATTCTGATGAGCAGGGTGATGAAATTGTCTATATCCAAACTATTTTTCTAAAGCGAATATATGAATGTAATTGAGTGATTAATTTTCAAAAATGCCAAATATTGATAATATGACTTGAGAGTGACATCAAAAAGAGTGTGTAAAATACTACTTCACAGGAATAAACATTTAAAAATCAGCTTACTTCTTTGTCTCCTTCAGAAAAATGGAAAGAGGGTACAATTCTGTCCTGCGGCTCCAAAGGAAAGTCTTGTTTGTGAGTTAAGGGGTCAACCAGCATGTGGATAAAGGTTAGTATAGACTTCCTTTCTCACAGGCTTTTGATGAAGTCCCTTACCAAAGGCTTTGGATGTCAAGCAAAATGGCATAATGCAGGAAAACCCTTCCCTATGCATAACAAATTGTTTGAAAGAGAAGTAATAAGGACTAGGGCTACATGGATTTTCAATGTGGTTCCTGTGGTGGAGTGACCAGGAAAGTTCTGCAGGGGTCAATACTAAGACCTGTGCTGTTCAACACAAAAACGATTCAGAGAAGGGTAGAAATTATTAAAAACATGCAACAGCAAGGAGGAAAGCTTGGGCAGGCAGGACTCACTGGCGTAGAAAAAGGACAACCTTCCACCATGTAACAGAGGTCTGTAAAATCATGACTGGCATGAGGTGGGTAAATGGTCTCTTGTATCACAAAATCTAGGAGCCATCAAACAAAGTTTTTAAGAGTCAGCTTAAAAGCAAAGAAAAAGAGGTGTGACAAAGCACAGACCTGTGCTACCCTGTTACAAAAGAGAGTGTGTCTACAAAAAGAGTGTGTAGGTCAAGGGAAGATTGGGAAAGTACCTGGACGAGGAATGCATTGAGGGTTACAAAGCAGGCAAATCACATGGCTCAGGAAAGTCCCTGAGCTGAAATACCAGAGAATGACAGGGAGACTACTCCAGGAAAATGTTGTATACACTTGCACTGTTCTTGTTCTCTTCCAGAAGTCCGCGGAGTGGACTGACTGGAGAGTAAATAATGTGCCAGATGGACCCATAATCTGATCACTGGTGGCCAGACTTCTGTTTTTCTATTTTTTCTTAGAATTGAAATGTCTAGCTTTACAGAGTATATGCTATGGTACAGTGAGGCTACTTTATTAATATGTTCAATTGTAAACAGATATGCCTCAAATACTAGATGTAAAAAAGAGGCTTGGCATCTGAAATTTTAGATAGTGTTAAGTGTACATGCTAAGAATCATACTAAATAGATGAGGGTTTTTATGTATCGGTGTGTTGGGTTTATGTGGCAAGGTTTTGGTAGCAGGGGAACTGTAGGGATGATTTGTGGGAAAAGACACAAGAAGCTGCCCCTGTGTTGGGTAGACCCAGTTCCATCTGGCTCCAAGAAGGACTCACCACTGGCCAAAGCTAAGCTAATCAGCAACATTGTTAGCACCTCTGTGATAACATATTTAAGAAGAGTAAAAACCACTGCGCAACAGCAGCTGTGAGAGAGGAGTAAGAAAACGTGTGAAGAGCAGCCCTGTAGACTCCAAGATTAGCGAAGAAGGAAGGGAGAAGGTGCTCCAGGCACCATAGCAGAGATTTCCTTGCAGCACACGGTGAAAACCAAAGTAATCAATAGTGACAGTCAAAAAACAATATTCTGATTGCTTTACTGAAGATACAGGTGGTCATACTAGGGGATCTTCGAACAGAAAGGGGAAAGGATTTTCTTAGCCACCATGCCAAGTTTTTTTCCTATTCTTACACAAACATGTCTTATGTTCCTGAACTTGTCCTGTCTCACTTTTAAACTAGTTAGGTTTGTTCTTGAAGACCTTCCAGAACCTCACTCATTCTTCTAATTTCCAGCCTAAGTTTTCCCATTTATACCCATTTGTTCTTGTGTCAACCTTGTCTTTTAGTTTAAATAGCTTTCTCCTTCTTTAGCGTTTATCTATCTCTGAAGTATTTATAGAGAGCAATGATACACCCTATCAGACTCCATTAAGTTATTTTAGTCTCCTCTTACAAGATAAGCTCTTTTTTTCCCAGATCATCTTAGCAGCCCTTCTCTGCAACTATTGCAGTTTAATTAATCTTTCTTAAACGTGGGTTATCGGAACAGTGTATGCAGTATTGCAGAGGAAGTCTTACCAGTGGCTTGTCTAATTGCACTAACACTTCGTTATCTTGAACAGTAATACTTTCTTTCACACATTCTAGGATTTCATTTGCATTTTCATGATCATATCCTATGTTTTATACCTATATTCTGGCTGATTAACCTACAGCTGAAAATTCACAAGAAATTACAAATCTAATTATTTGTTCTCTGTACTTCCATCTCTGTTTTAGATATAACAAAATTAGACCTAACTACAGAACAATGAAGTGTAAACACTGACTTTATGGAGAAAAATATTGCCCATAATTGGCAATATGGTCAGTGCCTACCCCTATATCTGTTGCAATCTTATGAAAAGTTTATTTTCTTATGCCACTTTCCAAATGGTGGAACTTCTCCTCAGTTGTGTTGTGCTGCCAAGGGTGGTAAAACTAGAAATGTTCAGTGCGTTTGTGATGATTAGAGAAAAAGATCACTTCTACAGGTTTGTTGCTAGCATTTTTTCATTACATCAAACTTAAGATTATTCAAATTATTCAAATATGTGCTCACTATAAAATATCTTACTTAAATTGAATTGTGGCTTTATTGTCCCAGAGACAGAGTTGAACCAATGAACTAATTTCACGTGTATGTTACACTAGTACAGATCACATACCAGAATGTCATGAAAATAGCCAAGAAGTTATTTCAGTCTTTACTTAAAAACTAATATCAAAAGAATAATTTTGTAATTGAATATTTAGTGTAATTTTTGTAATGGGGTTTTTAGCAAGCAGGACAGCAGCTACCCTATTCAGCTTCTTTTACTGTCATGGCTTGATTAAATTTTGTACATACCAAGAGATCTTACCATGTAAATCTGCATTTCTGTGAAGTACTGTTGACACAAGCCATTACTTCCAATTACCCTGATGCTCAATTACTGGCTATCATGACAGATAGGAAATTAACCCCTGTCAGAAGTGCTTGCTATGTCAGAAGTGCATGAGCTGCCTTTTGTCTCATTCTTACTGTTAAAATTACCGTGAGGAAATTATGACTTGACCCTGTGGTTTCCAAGAACTTTACATTTTGCTTAATAGATGCTAAATAGCTAAAGTTCAGTGTTATCTTCAGTTAAATCTGTTAGCAGAATGGATTCATAAATTGCTTTATTTAAACTTCACACAAACAAGTAGAAGACTTTTATTTAATACTTTTAGAGCTTGGACTGAAAGCTGATAATGGGAGGGAAGTTGTTATTTAGAGTTTTATGACTGCAATAGCCCTTTGTGAAATCGATGAGTTGCTTCATATTTGAGTTGTGGGCTTTTCTGTGCCTGGTGACGTGTCTAACAACCTTGGATGTGCTCAGCTAAGCAAGGAGCAGTACACTCTGCACATACCCGAGGCTCCTGTTCAGTAATTACAGTTTTGAAGTGGATTGTCTTTGATCTGGGAGGCTATATGTGTAGTACTGAATAAAAGAGATCCAAGGCCTGCGCTCAGACACCAGCCCATCATCATCTTCCCTGACTTACTTAGTAGCCTCCGTGGCACCACTTTGGGCTATGCAAACAAACCATACCCTTACACGAGGCGAGCCATGGCATTGACCTGGCAATGAAGACAAGGAAGAAGACAATTTGGGTGTGTGGACATGAGTCACACTGTGCCATTTGGCTTCAGGACAAGAGAATGTTATCTGGTTAATGGTTAATCTCTTACTCTTTTCCTTGGGAATGGCTGTTATTTATGTAGCATTTGACTAGTCAGATTTAATTATTTTTTCTTACTTTATTTTACTGGAGTTTTTTGGTTTGACCAAGTTCTCAAGGAAAGTATTTTCAATATATGTACTTTTAACAACTGTATTACCCAACTACCTACATTTGACTTGATTTCCAAAATATTTTCAGTTTAGCTCCATCACAGTGGGCTTGAAGTGTTCCATGAGACTGAATTCTGAAAACACTCTTCTCTACAGATATCTAATCTATTTTACCTTGCTTAGCTATGATTTTGCATCTCATGTTCATTATCACTGAGGAATCAAATTACTGCCTGATTTTTTGCATTTTACTATATAGTATGTATAGCTTCTATTTTATCTTTGGAGATTTGTAAGATAGTGAATTTTAAGCAGTGAGAATAGTGGATATGTAAAAGAGACTATCGCAGTCCTAAAACAGCTTTCAGATTGGAAAAATGCCTGTTTGAAATTAACTTAATTCAGAAATACATTGCATCACTTCTTTTAATTAGGCTTTCAGTTTCAGGGGATTGTGTTCTAAAAATGAGAAATACTTTAATATATGAATTCATTTTAAGTATACTTTAATTCATTTATACACCAAATATACATGCATATTCTTTGCACATTTACCTTTTAAGGGGATACTTTTGAAACACATCTCAGATACTCTTTGATATTTCTTGACTTTCAAATTTTATTGAAGCCTCTCTTCTACTATGAAAGAAAATGGCCTAAGTGCAAAGCCGAGAGAGAATGCTAAGGATGTAGCATTAGTGAAGTATGTAGTAAGTGAAATGTTACATAGAACTCTTATTTCCATTTTATCTTGAGATTCTTTTACATTTATCTTCTTTCACATTTTTGAATATTCTGGGATTATTACAGTTCTAAAACTGTGTACACATCATTCACCTCAGAACTTCTCTTCAACTTTTTATCACCTGGAATGTGAATACTGCTGGTAATTATTATCTGTGCCAGTGCATGTTGCCACCTATCCATTTCTATTTTCTTAAGAGAATTTTCTAAGCAAAGAGTGTTTGGTTTTACTTAGTTCATCTCTTAAAATTACTAAGACAAAGTTTGCCTAAAATATGACATAACTCAGTAAGATTTACAGTACTATATCAATGATAAGCTTGTCTTGTCCTTATTATGTTAGTAAGCATCACAGAACTTCAAAATGTACGTATTTCAGTTTCTAAATAAATAATGTTTTCTGCCTCTCTTTTTGTTCCTTAATTTAAATAGTTGGAAAATTTTATTGATAGTAACAGTTACTTTGAAAAGGATCCGAGGTCTAAGTACAGAATTAGACTAAAATACAGCATATTACAGCTGACATCTGCATAATGTTTATAATAGAACAATTACATACGTAGTTATTAATAGCAGTATAAAGATAGGCATATACTTTAAAAGTAAAAAGAGGACAAGTAGAAAGAAATTTAGCTAAACCAAACTAAGACATTTCAACTGAAGACAGCAGTTGAAATATTTCCAATTAAAACCAGCAAAAACAGGCTACAGAGATAGCAGTTTTACAATTGCTATTATGAGCAATTTTCAGATAGAAATGCACACTTTTATGTGTTTTGCTGAAAAAAATCCCACAGAGGAGATAAGGGAAGAGATGTGTTTTGCCTAGAGAGGCAAAAACTGTAGGAAGGTTTGGCAATGGACTCTGAATATATGAAAAAAAACCAGGAAAGTGTTCTCTCTGTTCATTGGGGATATAACATGGGGTAAAAGGCTTAAAGGACAGCTGGAGACATTTGATTTTACACAAACAAAGCTTTACAACAGTAAAGGACAGATAAGCAAGAGACTAGCTAGACTGAGAGTCTCTACCTCAGGACTCTTAAGAAGAACAGACATGTGATGTCAGTGAAGATTAAGTTGCCTTTCTTCTAGTCTTGACAGCAAGGCTAGACTAGAAGAACTTCTGAGGGCCTGTGGTCTCCTACAACTGTGTAGACACTTGAGAATCATTACTGAAATCACTGCCTTTTCTTGTCTGTTCACAGTAAAGTGTTTGCTTAAGTTTCTGCAAGAGGAGGGCATTTGTAAACTGCAAGCTTCAAAATTCTTTCAAAATCGTTGTGATGTGCTTGTCATTTTTATGCTTTGGAGGTAGCTAATGGTATTTGCTAGAAGATCTAGACTATACTTTTATCTTCATTATATGAATCTCATTACTTACCCCTATGTATAGGCAACTGAACTGAGCCTTCCACTGATAATAAGCCCTTCAACTGCAGCTTCCATAATGACATGAAAAGTTTTGCAAGCTCTTAACATTGTTTGTAAGACATCCTGTCAAACCGTCTAGCTGATTTATAAGGATAAATCATCTGCAGAAAACAGAACTTTCTCCTTCAAACAAGGAAGAGGTGACCAGTTCACTGCAGCTAAGAGGAGCCTTTTTTATGTACATCCTGAGAATAAAAGCCTATGCAATTGTGGGGTAGAAATCAGCTGGACTAATACTAGAATTACCACACTTTTCATGCACAGGTTATCTGTCATTTCTAGTTGAAATGACAGAGGACAGGTCTTTCTTGTTTCTTTGCTCTTTTCATCTGTCTTTTCTTTTAAAGAAAACACAGATTTTCTGAAAGGGTAAAAAGAAACACTTACTGGAGGACAAACTGGAACAATCTGGGACTAAATTTGTCCCTGCATTCCTAAGGAGATTATAGCTGAACCCTTTTCTCATCCAATTCAAAAGAGAAGCTTAGGTGACTCTATATGATGGAAAGAAAGCCCAACTGAAGCGAAGTGTAATGTAGGAAGCTGTTATTTGATCTAATTATTTTGTGCAATTACATGTATGTCGATAAGTGTACCTAAAGGGCCAGAAATAACACACAGACACAATTAGTATATTTTGCTTCCTATATTAAAGTCTTTGGTTTAAACTCTGTGGGATGGAATAAAGAATTCTGTTTTATTTATGTAGTCCACCTAACATTCTTTGTTCCAGAATAGGATTAAATAAAACAGCTGTCAGTGCTTACTTTCTTTGGTCTCCATAATGCTGTTCATCCTGAGTCATAGAACTCTAGAGGTGACCAAGTGGATGCCTGAAGCCAACTATTGCCATGCATTTTAAGCATCTGGTGTTGACTCAATGCTTATATCAGAGTAGAAGAAATATGAATGCATACCTCAAGATAGTATGTAAAGTAAAATGCCTATTACTTGGAAAGAGGCATCCTGGGAAACTAGAAAAGAGAAAGAATTATGATGATGACAAATGCTGTCCTTACCAGGATATTTTTTTTTTTGCATCAATCCTTAAACATTGCAATATCGCTAATGTACATTTCATTTCACTTCACCTACAGCAGTCACAACCTTTCCCTATAAATCCAACATATAATTTTGAGTTTTCAAATAAATGTTTAATAACAAAAAACTGTTTAATCTTAGTTTTTGAGATGAGTAAAGAACAGCTACTAGCATATCATTTTTATAAAATAAGACTTGCTGAAGCCTTAAGATAGCAATCTGCAAGCTAATAACAAGCAAACCAAAATGTAGTTTTTGGTCTATGCTCTGCCTAGAGGAGCCAATAACAACCAAATTCCCAATCATTGCTGAATATTGATATATGGGAGACCACTCAAACTTTAAATGGGGAGAGAGGACTGTACACTTTCTATGTTATTATGAGAAAATCAAAACTTCTGTCAAAGCACTCATCGGGCAGCAGGCATGCATGTGGCCAGATGGACTGGCAATCTCTGTCAAGACTAATATAATCCTGCCATATTGCTGAGTAGCAGCAAATAAAAAATCACTGTCTTTATGTAGCAAAGAGGCTTTAGCTTATTTCTAATTTCTAATTAATGTTCTGTGAATGGATCTTTGGCTAGCGTGTTCTTTGAATCACATGTGGCCATGGGGGTACAAGCCTTTGATCAACTTGCATATGGATCTCATTAAGAACTGGTGAAAGACCTTATTTACAAAATGCAAAAGGAAATAATCTGTCTCAAAACCAAGAGATATTTAAAAAAAATAAATTGTTCCTTGACAGTAGAGACAATAATTAGGAAGCAGACCCCATTCTGAGCTTGTAATCAGCTGCTTAGCTTTTCTTTTCATCAGGCAAAGTATTTGAAAAGTGATGAAAATTGGATCTTCAGGTAGCTAGACATAGTCCGTTGCTTAAAAAAAATATTTCATGCCTTGACATATGGATCATGTAACTGCCAAGTACACCTCCTGTCTGGCTTTGGTGCAAGAACATATGATGGGGGGGACAGAGAGCTTGCTGAAGAACACCAGAAACAGAAAAAGGCGGTAAACAGTTGGTAGCAAAATTGCACTCCAGATACCACTGTGCACAGTAATTGTATTGACCTTTAAGAAAAACAAAAAATGTGCCAAGGGAAGTATAGTTTTTTTAATTTTACTTGGTATTTGTAGTGGCTTTATATGAAGTTTAGGCAAAAGTTATGTCTGTTGAATTTTTGCTGAAGGACTTTCAGCACCTTTGTTAGGCATTTGTGAAGGAAAGAGTAATGGATTCTTCAGATCATAGCGAAGTCCTACCTTTCTGAAGATAGAATGATAAATTATTATAGAATTTAGTGTTCTCATAGAAACTATAAACAGAATGGAAAATGGAAATTATTGTGCTTAACTCAATTCAATGAAATATTTTTTTTAATAAAGCATGAATTTTAAAAAATGATTAAATGTATTAATACACGTAAAAATTTCTATAGTTCAAGAGACATGGATTTATTATTTCGTCATTTGTATGCATCGTTTTATGTTATTTATAGATGTTTTGGCAGAGTATGAACATCTTGAGTTAGAGTCATGCAGTCTGAAGTGCCAGAAGGAGACTCATCTTAGTGGTCTATATTTACTTACTGAGTGCTAATGAACATTTTGCTTTGGGTTTCATAAGTCAGGTCACTTTATGTTGACAAATTAAAGTTGCTGGTTACATTTGCAGATCCGGAATAAATTGTAGTTCTTGCAATCGCCAGTGGAAAAGAAGCCAACACATTAAATACTTGCACATCCATTTAGATATTGAGATATAAATTCTACATCCAGGGTTCATATTGAATGACGTTGTCTCACACTGTGCAGAAGAAAAAGAATACCTCCGGCAGCTGTCCTTGGTGTAGCAGCAGAAATATCTGCTCTTCATTTTGAGCGTGGGTCCATACCTTCAGTCACATTCAAGGCTTTTTTCTTGCCCTTGGATTAACATCAGAGGCAGGTTTGAAGAAACTTCTAGGGAATTCTGGGGGATAAAAATTGTACCTCGTGCTTGTCAGTGTGGATCCAGCCTGTCTGCAGGGTGTATGGGCCAGCCAAAGCATGGTGTATCCCATCTGCCTTGGTACAGATGTCAGGTGAGGACACGTGATGTTGTTCAAAGGACTGGCAGATGGAAGATGTAGGTAGCTTAACATTTGCCCGCTTTCCTGCTGCAAAGGCAGCGGTATCTGAAATGGAAGCACCTTATAGGCATTCAGATATGGATGTGTTCAGAAAAGTCAGGAAGCCCACCTGTTTGGTGTTTGGCCAAGGTTTCTAATCACAATGCCAACTCAATCCAGTTATTCAACAATGAAGTAAGAATATCCTTTGTGTATCAAACTGCTGTCTATAGAAAGCTTTTATAATTTAAGAAACAGGACTCTTGGCATTAGATAATCAGAATTCTTTGTTAAAGCTCTACAACTGATGTCACGAAGCTCTATGGACTCAGCCTTTGAACTGTATTTTTCTAAAGGACCTCGGAGCTAAAAATCTTTAAGACATTTTAAAAAGTCCTACTGAATATTATTTTTTAGCCCAGTGACAGAGACTCGAAGAATTTTACATCAGAAATTAATTGTTTTAGTGTTGGATTTTTAAAATACTTTTGCTAAAACATGCTAGTCACACTTTATCTGGAAAGATCAGAAGAAGGAGCAGATGGTGGGATTATTTATTTCTGCTGTCATAGTTTTTTGACAGCATTTCCTTCTATTTTGACAACAATAAATTTTTTTTTTAAAGCAGTATGTTTTTAAGCATACATCTGTAGGCATATGTATATTTATGTATATGATAAATCCCAGGTGTGTGCAAATATGTGCGAACATACATTTATGATTTATTCACAAGATGTTACTTCATGTACAATTTATTCACAAAATGTTGTTTCAGAATGTCTAAAAGTTGACAGTTTATGAATATTAATGTATTCCAATTGCTTCAGATTATGCTGTTTATTGAACAATGAGAAAAAATAATATTCATGATCTCCAAGGAGACAAGCAAAATGACTGTTGCTGTTTTAAGTGAAAACTCATGAAATGTCTAAAGGGAAGTGTTTTGCATAGGGAAGAAAACATAGATCTTTACTATCCTGTGACAAGCAACAACCTTGTCACTTTTAGCGTGCCAGTCTTGCCCAGGACAAAATAAAAATGGACTTAGCTGCACAAATAAAGAGGGCTTGATGGGTCATATGAAATGTCTTCTTGTCTTAATGATACAAAATTATTTAAAACCCCGTATGTGACATACATAAGAAATTGCTTATGCAAAGACAGCAAAATGAGAAAAATTAGTAACCTCTGAATTCCTTACAGATATTTTCTGAATTTTATACTACTTAAGAATGGAATCGGATGAATTATTATTTTGCTGTGTATTTATCTGTTATGTACTTTATATGTTCTGTATATATATATCTGTACATATATATATATATATGAAATCACTGGATTCAGTGAAATAAATGTAGCCTATAAGGAAATTAAGAGCCTGCACAGGTACATGCAGTTTTCTAACATGCAATGTATTTAGCCATTCATGAGTGGTTTTCTCCAAAGAAGACATACAGTTGGACAATCTTTGCCATATTCAAATAATTTTGAGTTCTACTGCCTTCAGTAGGATCAAGATTTCATCCATTGTAGATAAGGAGTAAAACCCTTGATGTTTTAGGCAACTGCTGATAAAGACAGGTGACATTTTCTGATTAAAAACACATTATAAATACTGGCTCATCTTCTTGGAATATTAAAAGAGGTAAGTAGTAGGCAACTGAATCAGGTGAGGCTGAAGCAGAATAAATGCTGCCTGGCTCAAGATATAGAAGCTAAGTGGATTCTAGGGACATTTAGAGTAAGGATGTTATTGTGGAAGGCTTAATACTATGTTGGCTTTTAATGTTTCATACGCCTGCATTGAAATGCATAAATATTATCCTAGATTTACATCAAGTTACTTTTGTCCTCAAAAGGCATACCACAGAAACAAAATGTTGGGTGAGTTCATAAGAAGTCCTACTACTAAAGAAGTAAATGAGTATGAGACTTCCGTGTGTTGATTTGGGATGTCCTACCAGTATGAAATCACAGAATCACAGAATGATATGGGGTTAGAAGGGACCTCTGGAGATCATCTAGTCCACCCCCCCTGCCAAAGCAGGTCCACCAAGAGCAGGTTGCACAGGAACATGTCCAGGCGGGTTTTGAATGTCGCCAGAAATAGAGACTCTACCACCTCTCTGGGCAGCCAATTCCACCCTCAAAGTAAAGAAATTCTTTGCCATGTCTAGATGGAACTTCTTATGTTCAACTTAGTGGTGAAGCTATTCAGGATGCTCTTGTTTTTGTGGCTTGCATGCAATTTCTAATTTCCTATCTCTGTATTAGGTAGCTTTCTGTCTTTGTATTAGGGACAACAAAAGACAAAAATTTAAGTCACTAGTCATTTCATATTAAGATTTGTGCTGAAATGTTTTACAGAAGGGATGTATTTTGAGAGACTAGAACTAATAGTAAATGCTTGTGATCTGATTTGAATGTAGACATTTGTCTATCAGTCAGCGATAGCTGGACATGTTCTTATACCCAAGAGAAATTTCAAGGAATATCTATGAGAAATAAAGTAGTCACATACAAAATTCACAATAATAAAAACCACATAATAGAAGGGCACATGGTACATAGCGCAGTATTGATTTTGGAATTTTTAATTATTATTCTTTTTTCCCGAGTAAATATTTACATTTTCTGGATTTCTTGCTCATAACAATATAAAAATCACATAAAAATACTTAATGTGAAAAATTGTTCCTCTTTTTCTGATTTTCAATTTTTAGCCATTTAGAAGGACAGATACTGTTGCTACTGCATATTATTCTAATTCCTGTCTCAGCAAAACAGACATTTGCCTATTAACAAAGTTTTATTTTTCCAGATTCAATTTTCTCTCATAGAAGAAGCCTGGATATAGGCAATTGATGTGTAATTTTTTACTTTTACTCCCCAGCATGTGGTAATGATAAATGTGATGTATCTCCCCAACAGAGTTCAGGTTTTCTGTTGATGGTTGGCACACACAAAGATTCTGGATAGGACCAAATATTTCCAAATATAAATAACTTTACATTAAATTCTTCAAAGTGTTAACAATGCCAGTCGTTATTACTGCAATGTAACATACTATATTTGTATTCAATGCTTGGATTACTGAAAAGAGTTGTTAAAATAACAGTCTTCATTTGTCATTATCCTGGTTTTGTCATTTTGGTTAAAGTGAGTTTTGTTATAATTGGATTTGTACAAAAAAAAAAACTTGCTTCAGATTTCAAATCCAAATGTAAGTTCTGTGGCCCAAGATGTTTGGGGTTTTTTTTAACCTTGCATGGAACAGTGCTTGTTTGAAACAAGTTTTGCAAAATAAAAATAAACAAAATCATCACTATTGAAGAAGTGTTATTTAAAGAGTCCAGGCAGCTAAATAATTCAGATAAACTGCTTTACTTTCTTAGTATCCAGAAGTTCATAACTGAGAATACTGAAGACTCAAATGAACTCCCATTCTATTTTTTTAAGCCCTTGATTTAAAAGCTGCCAATTCTCTTTTAACAAGTTTGGTTTTACTACTGTCATAAAACTATGTGCCTGAACCAGTCTTTTTCAAAGTTGCTTCTTTTAGGTTTCATTTAATTTTTTTAAATCAAATAACATGTTATGTTCACAATGCCATTTACACCTGAGTGGATTTGTTCCTGTAAATAACAGTTCTAATTATTTAATCTTCCAGGGAAAGCATCTCTGAAGTGTTGTAAAGTCCTGCTTGAAATTTAAGTTGATGTTACAGACTCTTATGCAGCGTTTTACATACAGACAAATTGTCATAAGAATGTTGTTAATGTAAAGATATCATTACAATTCTAGATAGCTCATTTAAATTATTTAGCGTATCTTCATTATAATAATTCTTATAATTTCAATAATTCTTCTAAAGTCAAGAATTTCAAATCATAAATTTATCCTTCTGTTATTGCACCATAAATTTTACCTATAATTGAATCTTTATTTGTGTTTCATCTACCCCACTGCCCCAATTTCTGCTGTTCCTTCCTGAAAAAATTAATAAGTAAAAGTGGAAATCAAATTAGATATATCATTAGGACAAATGTCTGCTAGTGCTAGCAGTAGAGCAGTGCATGAATGTATATTTCAGGTATTTTGTCCACTCTAGTTTTAAATGCTTCATATATAATATCAAATTACACAGTAAGAAAAATTAACCAAAAAATCCCTAAAGATATTTCCTTAACTTTTCTGGAAATAGGAGCGATTGGCCAACTCAAGGGGAGTCATTAGATTCACGTGACTGGAACAAAGTCTAGATCATCCAATATTTTAGCTATTGTTCAACAGAGCTTTCAAGTGTCAACTTCCTCTCTTTTTCACACTGCCAAAATAATGAGTAGGTTAGGGATGGGCAAGAGGTTGCGAGGTGACATAGCTGGGACAGGTGACACCAACTGCCCAATTCAATGCTCTATAATACTATGTTCAGCAAAGAAAAACTGAGGGTGCTGGTGCACTCTTTTGAGACTAGCTGTTGCTTGGGGACTGGATAGGCATTGGTTTACTGAGAGGAGGTGGTGAGCACTTTTGCACCAGTTTTTTGGTTTGTTGGATTTTTTTTTTCTCTTTCCTTCACTTGTTAAATTGTTTTTATCCTAACCTATGAGTTTTTCTTATTTTCACTCTTCTTACCATTTCCCCTTTCCAGCTGGTATGGGTGGAGCTGGGAATGAGCAAGTGGCTGGGTGGTACTTAGTTGGAGGCCAGGGTTAACCCACCAACATTTTTTAGACACAGAGGCATTTTAGAATATGTTTAAGAAATTCTGTTGACAGTAGTGATAAATAAGGAAAGAAAAAACAAAAACAAAACAAAAAACCCAAAACAGATCCATGAAATCGGTGCAAGGAAACATTTTCTGATTGCTTCAATTCAGATCTCTTCCTAGGTAATGATACAACCACTGGTCCAGAACAGCAAGACAGCAGTTAAGGCCCACATCTCCAAAACCATTAACAGTCACGTGTGGCCTATCTTTTAAGAGTAGCCTCTTCAGCATCTTTGAGACCTCACAAAGATGATGACTCAGTTGTTCTCAACACTCTTCAGCTCTTGAGGAGGGGTGCTGAAGTCTAGTTTAAGGACTAATCACCCGACACAGTTAGTGGAAAATGAGTGGATAGTCTTGCCATAGGGAAAAATAAAATTGAGAGAGCTGTAAGGATGCTGAGAAGAAAGAGGGACAATTCCATAGCTCATGTCTTCCCTTACCAGCAGAGTGGGATGGGACCCTCATGATTCTTGGACAGCAATCAGAAATGTGCGGATTTTGCCTCTATCCCCACTTTAGCACAAGGCTAGGTATGAGAAGTCCTTTGGCAGTGCTTGTGCCTGGCTATACTAAGAAATGAGAAAGTTATTTTCAGGCCCCAGACGTCCCATTGATTTTAGAGGGGGTACAGTGCCTAAATAACTTTGAGAACTAAGCATAAGAGAGGTGAACTTCCTTGAAGGTATGCTGACTATGTGATTTAGACACATATTAAAGGCCAAAAAATGTGTACAACTGTTTCTCTTATTCTTTTTATGAATTTTCCAGGTGGTAATTTTCCTGAGCCTCTCTAAAATATATCAACTTTTGGAGCAAAAAAGCAATAACAGCAAGGAGGATTAATCCAACGTTGTTTTTTTTTATTACTTTCTCAGGCAGCGTATTCGGTCTTACTGCTCAAACAACACTGCTTACCCATTTTCTTTATTTGTAACAGTTTTTTTTTAATCAAGTCTTCTACAAACTCGACCTCTTGTAATAACCACAGACTGCATTCTGGCACACTGGTTATTTTAGACACCCTTTAGATGAAATATCTTTTCATTCTGACCGAAAGAAACAACAGATAAACTTTGATAGGAAAAAATGTAAATAATTAAAATCAAAAAAATATGACAGAAAAAATAGTATCTCATGTAAGTTTGTGGCTCTATTAAAGATCAGAAAATGTGACAACAGAGATATTAGGTCCTTTTAAATCCTGCTTAAAAATAGTTTTGATCTATAGGCAGAGTTATTATGACATATATTCCATTGGGATGAAAACAAATTTATTTTTGATCATTGCTAGAACACTCAGAGTTTTTGTTTTGATCATTTTCAGATGAATGTTACTTGAATGTAATACCAAACATCTGGTGCACATTGTTGAGGGTTAAAGTCTAAACCAAGGTCAGTGCACATGATCAAAGGTTCCCGGTAGGTGCTAAGTGCTTGCTTCAAATATGAACAGCCTGTGCACTAATGGAGCTGTGTTTCAAGGCTGTCAAGCTAACTGTGATTAAATTACTCTTAGGTAACTTGGTGTCTTCAGGAGCTTTACTTTCGAAGTGGCTTCACTGGATATTGAAGCTGGACACTAGGACAAGATTGCTAGTCATGCAGAACTGGAGTAAAACGGCAATTCCTTCTTAATGATTAGCTTAGCTTAAAAAAAGTAAAATATAACCAATATATTTCACTACACTACTGATGTTTTGTGGTGGGTTAGTTATCCTGTGGATAAAATTGAAAAATTGTCTTGCAAATGACTTTTTAATTGCAGCTTCCAAAAATCAAATGAATGATACAACACATAAAACTGTGATATTTTTCTGTCTGATGAGGATAAAATTAAAATGGCCATCAGAATGCAAAATATAAATTCATATTATTTAAATGATTACACAGGGTTTGAAATCATATGCATTGGGTTGTGACTGAGGAAGACAGCTAAAACATACTGTAATGTGGTATTCGCAGAATGACAGAGCCATAGAAGATAGAGGTTGCAAGGGACCTTTGGATATCATCTAGTCCAACCTCCCTGCCAAAGCATGATCAGCTAGAGCAGACTGGACAAGAGGGTTTTGAGTATCTCTAGAGAAAGAGACTCCAGAAGTCCAGGAGGATGGATATTATTAACTGTGAAAAACTTCACACAAAGTGTGAAGTGACTCACTTTGGTGATTATATTTTTAATTTGGTTAAATTAAAAAAAAAAGAAGGTCATATTTCAGGCTTGGAAATCTCTTTCTGTACTCTGGGTGTCATTTAACTACTAACCTCAAAGAGGTACTAACCTCAATGACTGTTTTCTAGATCCATAAAGTTCTGCTTGCGTGCATACCCAGAATTATCTAAGTCCTAAGAGGAGTGAACAGATTGGCACCTAGCCCAGACCTAACAACCCATACATTAGGCAATTCTCAACCTAACTTAAGAGAGGTTTGATTGAGGCTGAAGGGTTTGAATAAAACTGTGCTCCTGCCTGCCAGAGGGTATTCAAGAAAAATTCAGGTCTCGTGTGTTTTACAGCTCAGCTAAGTCTCATGTAGAGGTGATCACTTAAAAGCTCTTTGGTAAAACCTTCTTCTGCAGATATTGGAAACTGTGGTTAGATTTCTGGTTTTGCTTGGGTTCAGACATGTCTTTCTGGATTAGATACTAATCATGATGACATGAAATTTTCTAAACTATTGATAAGTGCTCCTCCCTCTTCGAATCATCTCTGTTTCCAGAGGTCATTATTCCACAATCAGTAATACTAAGATTAAGAGGGAGAGAAAACAAACCCAGTTTGACTGAGTAGTTCTATTGCTGGGAATTCAGTAATAATTCTACCTAGGCACCCCTTCTTTCTTCAAAGATCTGATATTTTTTGGACAAAGCATTAATTGGATAAAAAATAAAAAAGGAAGACTAATTGAAGAAGGGATAGGAGCTTGGAATCCCCACCACCTCAGCAACTCTTGTAACCACCAAGTTCGGTGTTTTTTTTTCATGTCTTGGTTTTCCTCCCACCAAATAATTTTCAGATATTTTTTTGTACTAGGGAAAAAATTGAAAATTATATTGCAGGGCTGCCTGGCAGTAAAGCATTACAAGCTACTTACATAGTTGAAATACTGTGAGAAATAACTGAAACTGTAGTGAAATTCTCCATCCTCAGTGTTAGAATTTTGACCACTGAAATGAAAGGATAAGTATCGCTAATTCATTGAATCAGCAAAGATTAACCTTGACAATGTTTTTAATTACAATCGAGAATACAGATCTCAAGTGGAAAGTGATATCTTTCCTCATGCCTGAGTTAGACAGTTGAGTTAAAGAAAGTGGTGGACATACTTATTTTACTTATTTTTTATAATAATACTTATTTTAGAGCTTATTTTAGAGCTCTGCAGCTGGTTAATTCAAACATTTGCTTCTCTTCCCTGCTTCCCTCTCCTTCCCTCCCTCCCTCCTCCCCTTAGTTTTAGGTTCATTTTAGCTTGCAAGTTTACTTTTATGGTCTCTTTAGGGATTCTAGGCAATTTAACCTCTGGTCTGCACTGTGGGCAGTAGGCACCTGGAAGATGGATATTCAGCTTTGCTATCCCTGCTCTTCCCTAATTGGATCCCTGTTTTTATCTTGCTCTTCTTTCTTGCTGTTTTAGATGCATAATGTTTATTCCATCACTCTTTAATTCAGAATGCATCAAATATGATTTTCACAAGGAAGTCTCCCACTTTGAAAGAGACATTGGAAGGTTTTCTTGATATGTGTGAACTGCACTGACTACTGCTACAGACAGCTATTAGCTATTTCTAAATCTGACAGGAGAAGAAATTATTTTAAAGTTGCACTATCTAATGTAGATCACTTCTTTAAAAACAAATATATCTGTTAGCTTCTGAGACACTACAAAAAAGTTATTTAGAAAAGATGAGGAAATATTCCAGAAACAACTAAGTACACACCTGCAAATATCCTGTTGTTCAAACTTTCATTTACTTCAGTAGATAATCTGGATAGGAGAAGTTAGTAAACCCAGGCACACTCAAAGTATTCAAATTTAAGGGGATTATTCAAGTAAAGCGTATTTAAATGCTATTGCAAAATAGGTAAAATACACTGAGAAGTAAAGTGTAGAAACCAGAAAAAATCATGGCTATAAGAGCACTGGATGTGCTGCATATTAAAGACAACCATAATTAATTAATTATGTGAAAAATTTCTCATTAGTAATTTTTACAACATGTAGAAGATGACAGCAAGGAAAGGAAGAAGGGTAACAGAGAATTATTAAAGTGATACTGGATGAAGATGAGATTTGGCCAGGCAAAATGGCTCTGCATTAATACCTTTGTAAATTACTTCAAACTTTTGTTTCCCCTACAGTTCCATCCTAGCGCTTGTGGTTATTTTAAGGACCAACCTACACACTTTGAAAGGGACTGAAGAGAACACCAGAAAGGAGAAAAGGTGGAAGAGACATCCATTGAGAGGAAAATAATGGGACCTGCAAATGTCCTGCAAACTAAGCAGGTCACACTGTCTAAGCAGTATAGAGAAATACAAGCAATTGCTGTCATCTTTGGTATGTTCTGCTGCTACATTATTGAGAACTTTATAAATGAATAAAATAGCTAGGGGCACCTGAACTAGGTTATATTAGAATATTAAACTCAATTAAATGAACTGTGTATGAAAATAACTTTGGGGCACAGAATCACTGTCAGCTCTAAATGACTCTCCCACAAACTTAAACCAACATTTACACTAAAGGAAAAAGTGAAAGCTATGCAAATGTGCATGAAAATATCAGCTGGAAACATCTGGAACTACATTAATTTATTAAGCTAAGGCAATGGATTAACTTGTTTTAGGGAACTTCTGTTAACTTTGAACAGTGTAAAATTCTTGACCAGTTCTTGACTGATGGAAAATTCACTGGATTTGATTTTTTCATACCTGGGCTGATTTGAAGTTCCTAAATTTGCTTCGGACTTTGAGCTTGAATGAACTCAAAATGAAGTTTATTCCTTTTAAATGTAAATCACTGAATAACAGTAGGCAGCTGGGCCAGCACAGCCTGATACTGACACTTATGCAGATTGGGAAACGATAGCGTATTGCACAGTAATGTTTGTAAACTGTGAATCTTTATTAGGGGAAAAATAAAGTACAAGACTAGTAGGGAGAGCAACAGTGTAAGGAGATCGGGAAATAAACTTACATTTCAGCCACACACCCACTGACAAGGCTGTAAAATCCATACTGTGGGAATGAATCTTTTTCAGTTTCTGGCATTATATGAGGGATATGGGGAATCTACATTCAGCCACCACCATCAGCCTTCCAGGGCTGGCAGAAATTCATTGTAATTTTCTTCTGCAGGGTAGAAGCTCCTCACTTGCATTTATTCTGATGGATGACAGCAAGCACACATCTTCTGGTATGCTGTTAACTGTGAAGTACATGTTGGAAGTGAAGTCGTTTTGCAAGCTTTTGTGAAAAGCAGTTGGAAAAGGTCTGAGTTATTGAAAAAGTAATTATAGGATTGCTTCTAATTAGATTACACAGTTCTCTGGGGAAACACAAAGATGTTGTGGTTTGACATTTTGGCCCCACACACTGCCATGCAACCACATTTAGCAAAAAGAGAATTTTGCCAGGGTGAATAAGACATATCTCAGAAAAAAATGTATTGGTGAGAGAAATGTGGATTAGACTTCAGTAAAGCCAGATTTTTAATTGGAAGATATGAGTCTTATGACTTCAAAGCCCTATAAAAGAGGCTTATTATTTAATTTAAAAATGAGTGTTGAAATAGTAGGGGTTTATTTTCTAATGAAAATATTTTAATGAAAAAATAGCTATGTTTTTTAGCTTTTCATTACTGTTCGTATAGTGTTCTTTAGCTGATTCTAACTCTTTTGATATTCCCTAATTCATTTGTGTCGATTGCAATGTATTTGATGAGAAATGCAGTGCTGATCGTTTTGTTTTTCATCCTCTTTTGTTATAGACAACAGATGAGGCACACATTGTCAATGATCAATAACTGCCAATTTTGTAGAATTATTTTAGCTGTTTCTGCAACCTGAATGCCTGATTTTATCCAGAAATAATCCCACAGAAAACAAAAGTAGAATATAAGCATTTCTAAAGTGTCTGTGTCATTTGAACATAACTGCTTCCCTTGAATCGAATAAAACAATGTTATCAACCAGAAGGCATAGTCAATTACGAGAACATTCATTGGTTTGTTAATTTATCCTACCTTTGGAAAAGACTATGTTTGGAGTATTTAAGGAATTATCTGATAAAGATGCAAGTCTTACAACAGAATTCTGGAATTTCCAAGACTTAGACTTTTGCAAGTCTCCCTCCATGAGCCTTTAAAGACTTGCTGAGAATATTTGAGCTGGCACCTTCAGTGCTAACAGCAATCATTGATCATAGATAGGGTGGGTCGCCAGGCTACCATCATCCTGTCTTCCTGTGGGTATGTATCAGTATTTATAACAGCTCTATTGATAAATGGGAGGTAAAATACACTGAGCACCATAATAATGATTGGGCCCGGTCTGGGAAAGCTTTGTGTTAAACAGACATCTGCACCAGACTGCTTAGGAATCAGAATGAACTGACTAGGAAAATATCCAAGTAAATGGAAATAGAAATCCCATTTCTAAAGATAGGAATTTTTTTTTTAAAGAAAATAAATTTTCAAATCAAGAGAACTCTTCTGTTAATCTTGTCTTATTGCTAAAGTAAAAATCACAGGGCAACTCCTGAGCCTAGATTCAGGTAGCTGATAGGACATGATGGAGCAAACTCTGCAAAAACATTCTTAACCTCATCATAATAGAAGTGCAAATTCTTGTTTTCCTTGGAAACATTCTTTTTCCTTTAACTTTTTTTTTTCCGTAGGAGTTCTAGACTGGTCAATTTGAAAGTATCATTTTTTCTCTCTTCCTTTCATAGTAGGCAATGTTTAAAATAGAAAAAACAGTCTGGCAAACAAAAATGGGGAAAAAAAGTTTGCTGCTGGTCACCAGGAAAACAAAATGTCACGACTGTTTGCGTGTCCGTGCAAGCACATCAGATATGTCCAAAACAGCTCTGTGAATTCACCATCCAATTCTCCTCAGTTAAGCATGTGCTCGCTGACGTTGTTAAAAAGTGCTTTAATTACAGTTGATTCCTCTACAGGTAATACGACCTACATTGTCAAGAGGCAAGTAGTCCGACACAGCCAGCATCTATTAAGTATCAGGGTATTAAAGCCTAAGAACACAAAATAGCAGTGAAGAATGAGAAAAACCCAACAATCCCAAACCAAAAACCAACAAACCAACCACCAAATAGTCTACAGCTCCATGGAGCATACAGAATTCGGAAACATATCCCAGAAGGCCAACTTTTGCTCTTTGGTTTCTGTGATTTTTTTAAAAAAATGTTGGTTTATGATAAAGATTAGAAGAACATGTTTTTTATGTAAACAAATCAAAAGCTATTAGAGAATTTCTGTTGCTTTGAATGTCACTGAAGCAGTGAGCATTTATAAATTTTTGCTTTTGACCAAAATAATGCAAGGGATGCAGTTCTGAGCCATAAACTAAACAGTTGTTTCAGGGAATAAAACTTGTTTTGGAATTGCTAGAAAGAGCAAGATATGGCCAGAAAGGTGGGGAAGACTGGATAATTAATTGTTGCTAATAAACTGTGCACTGATGACATTAATTTATTACTGAATTTTGACCAGTTATTGACACCTGATATTTATGGAAATTAAAGTAATATCTACTTGCAGCTTAGGTATTCTGGGTTTTTTTATTACCAGCTTCATCAAGTCCATAATTACACATTTTCATGCATTCATTAAGCTATACCTTGGTTTAAGATGACAAATAAGTGTCTGAGCATGCTGCTTGATGAGATAGCTGTTAAAGACTGTCAATAAATGAACAGACTGAGCCTGATGGTGTGATGCTTGAAGCCTCAGAAAACTAATTCACTCCTCTCAAGAAGGAATAAAAAAAGGCCCATGAAAATACGTCTGAGGTACTGATTTCCCCTTTAAAAACAGAATTGAGAAATTGAAGGATCTCACATGAGAACACAGAGAATCATTTTGAAAAAGGAGTTAGCTTAAGCAGGAAATTACTTATGAATAATTTATTATTTTGTCCATCTCACTTTATTTTCTTCTATCTGAGATAAAGAGTGATATACATTGCAAAAAATTGGTTAAATTTGCTTCAATGATCAATTAATCCTGATGGGGTAAATCACATTTGCTTTGTGTGGAAATCTGGGCAATAGCACATTAACACATAATAATAACACATAACAACACAATAACACATAACAGTGTTAGCACTACATTTGGGGTGTCCACTGCATGTCAGTTTTCTTTCATAGCCTGGCTGGTCAAATTCACCCTTGTTAAATTCCAAGAAGGGAATACTCTGGGAAAGCCACTCCCTGGTCTGAAAGCTGGGATATATTCACCATCTTTAAAAAAAGAGATGAAACTAGCTTTGTGAGAATCATATGCTATATCTGTAGTAGTATATAAGGCCAGCAGACATGGAACAGTATGTTTTTGCACTATTATGTTCATTTACCCTGCTACTGGGAAAGTTCTTTGGCATACTTTAACTCCCAAACAATGTCAGAGGAAGTACAAGTTGGTACAGATATAAACCATATAAGGGACTGTTCTAATAATTTAACAATACAGCTTAGTGTGCCCCAGCTTCTGAGCTTTCCCAGACACTGCTTAGTTTACTAGTATCAGCATTGCCAGAGCATGAATAGAATAATTCCAAATGGGTTGCTATTACAGAAAGTACATAAGACTGAGACAGTTATTTATGTACAGACTTTGATGCACTCCTAGTCTAAACTCCTACGGACACATAGGAAAGACAATATTTTTTACTCTTGACAAGAGAAAAATTCTGGAAGAGTTGTCTTATGACAAAAAAATTTCTATACTGGATGTGCTAACAGAGTGGTGCGGCAGGTGACCTTAGAAGATACAAAATTCAACATCCCTATAGGAAGTCACTGTTTGTGCAAACTGTCAGCTGAGGTGTAGCCAGGAGCCAAGGTGTTATGTTGAAAAACATAGATTTCTGATAGTACACAGGATATTAAGGTGCATCTAGTTACTTTTGCAATCTGTGGGAAAAGAATAGGACACCACTAGAGGACCTTTGGAAAGAAACACAGCTGCCAAGCTAAATCTTTATAAGCAGAAATTTAAATTCCTAGCAGTGAAAATAAAATACTTATGAAAGAAGGAAACATAGCATGATGTTTATATGATCACTCTAGTCATGACTACATCTGCTGTGGAAGTTTCCTCCTCTAAAGGATATTAGCAGTCAGAGATCCCCTTCTTGCTCACAGCACAGACCCACTGGCCGCTCCAAACATGACCACATGTTACACTGTGCTGGAGTGTCACTCATCTCCACGGCTCTCCCGGAACCAAGCCATCCTGCTTTGGCTCTGCCTGGCCTCTCTGCACCCATCTTACCCCATGATCTCACCTATGATGTGTGTTGTGGTTTAGCCCCAGCCAGCAATTAGGACCACGCAGCTGCTTGCTCAGTCCCCATGCTCCCTGTCCACTTCCCCGGTAGGGTAGGGAGAAGACAGAGAAAAGAGGTGAAAGGAAAAAACTTGTGAGCTGAGATAAAGGCAGTTTAATAGAAGAGCAACAGAAAAGGAAAGTAACAATAGTAATAATAATGGTAAAAAAAAATGTACAAAACAAAATGATACAACACAAGTCACTCTCATCACTCAATGATTGGTTGCCCAACCAGTCCCAAGCAGTGATCACAGATTCCCACCCCCCAGCCAACCCCAATTTATGTATTCAGCATGCTGTCTATCATATGGAATACTCCTTTGGCCAGCTTCTCCTGTCAATGCTCGCTCTCAGATTCTATGGGAAGCTGAAAGTGTCCTTGACTAATGTAAACATCACTTAGGAGCAAGTGATATTTACACTTAAAATATAAACATAAATTATTATGTGTTATCAACATTCTTTTCATACTAAATCCAAAACATAGCAGCCACTAGAAAGAAAATTAGCTCCATTCCATCTGAAATCAGGACAATGTGACATTATGTGTCCTGCATTCTATGGTCTATCAATTCCCTTTCTTATCTCCCCGTATGATTTGGCCATGATGAGAGACCAGTAATGCACTAGTTACTTTTGCTCCAAGAGAATGGAAAAAAATTATTAAGGTCATTTGTATTCCTGTTTCATTAACAGTTGCACGTTCTTCTTTTCTCAACTTTCAGGAAGTTGATATAAAGGTTAACAGTAATCCATTGTTTACAGTTTGACCACTGCTGCAATTTAACTTGATCCTTTCTATTAGAAAGGTTTCTCTGCTGAAAATCACTCCAGCCGGGTTAAACTCTCCCTACTGAAAGTCTTTGTGGTGGAAGGGGATTTCAAAAGAATTGAATCCTTCTAGTACTCATTTTTATAAAATAAACTGAAAATCTGTTTTCAGCTTTAGTGTAAATCTATAGAAGTATGAAAGTAGCTATTCTACTTTGCATAATAACCTCAGACTTCTCAGGTGACACTTTTTGATAGTATTTGGACTATCTAGGATTGCAGAACTTAAAGGTGCAGCTCTTTATGTAAAGCTTTATCTTTTATAACATTTAAGTGTTTCTGGAAAGTTAATAATGACTCACAAATCAATGCCAAATGCATAGTCTAGGTTTCTCTCTCTTCACAGTTTGTGGATTTGCAGACTGTAATTAAATCCTGCACTTTCTTTAGCCTCCTACTAGAGCACCTCGTCATTCACTGTACAGGTTCAACACAAGTGCCATTTCTGCTGGCCTGCCAATTTCACCCTGTCCCTCAGGAAATGGTCTGTGTACTAAGGCATAAGCTTCAAAGAACAAAGTAGATCTGGAAACATTACCACAACCACTTCTCAATATTACTCCAGAGTCCTCCAGAATACTAATACTGGCTCAGCAGCGTAATGAATAATTAAACAGAACTGGCATTGTTTCAAACATTTTTCCAGTGTCTTCAAATCATGGTAGAAAGGCAAGTGTTTCTTCATGGATCATGAAGTATATCCTTCATGGATCTTTGAAGAACCTGCATCATAATGAACATTAGTTGAAAATAACCTACTAAAATATGGCATCAGAAAACTCTCCCAGTTTACAGGATAGAATTAATCTGCATATATTGGTAGATGGTATAAGTATTTTAGTTTCTTCTAGTAACATTCTTGTATTTTAGCTTGTTGCTTGGCAACACTATTTTTAGATATTCAAGTAATGTGTATCTTTGCAAATTAATCTCTGAAACATGGTTGCTGAATCCTTTCTAAATAGCCCCTTTTCATGGTACTGAGATGCAAATCAATGTAATAGCCATCTCTCTAGCATTTAGAAATGATGAGTAGAATGAAAAAAAAAAACCAACAATGAAAACACACATTTTACAGAACTGCTCTGGGACATCATTATCTGTATGTCACAACACATAAAAATTTAGAACCACAGAACTGTGAAACTAGTCTAAGGGTCATCTATTAAGGCTTCTCAACGTGCTGAACAGTTGCTGAAGAATCTTAGATAAATTAACAAATGAATTTTTTGCCTGTAACTATTGACGAAATATGTGACCAAAACTTCTCAAAAATTTCCAGATGCATAATCACTGTCAACAATATATGTCTATGGAAAATGTTTTCAACTATTATTTTTTAGATGCACATTTCAAAGCTCACCAGGATTTTGTTTAAATTGGATTATTTTTGGTCAAACAATGCTCATGAAATAAATTGTGATCTAAAACAAAATAAACGCTCAGTCAGAAATCTCTAATTTCAAAATAATTTGAATAGAAATATACTAAACAAAATAATTTGGATATTGTCATTTTGAGAATAACAGTCTGTTTGTTTTGATTTACTTTCTTTTGGTTTTAAATTTTCATTTGCTTATTCATATAATTAATTCTATGTAGTATTTTAGATAGTTACAGCCTAAGAGTTGGGTGTTATGTGATTTTTTATCTATGGAAAAAAATGTTTACCTTAAGAATATAATGTGTTCAAATGAATCATAAAATATTTACAGATGAAACATTTTGCGAATTTCTGTTTTCTAGGAAGCAGATAGCAGTAGTCAATATATTCAAAACATAAAGTTAAAAATTACATGAGTAACATTACTGTTACATTATGAATTTTGTTTTAAATTTACTTCAGAATGTTGATAATAGAAATGTCAGATCTTGTGATCCCCAGTGTTAAAAATCTTAGTTAACTTAGGCTTCAATTGCACAACATAATTTCAAAGAAATCAGTGAAAATGAAGCACTCACTGGCACATTTTGACATAGAGACTAACAATCGCATCTTGTTTACACTTTCATGATCTCTTCACCACGATGATCAAACAAATGAAAATCATGCGATTGATAAAATAATAAACAAATGTCATCACTGCTAACCCCTTCTATTTATCTGAGCTTTAAGAAGATTACAGCAAATGTTTTTACAGAACCATAATGGAGAACAGAGTAAGATTTCCTGTGCTTTAGAATAGTATAATTTTCAACACCTTGTAACTGCTACAGTCCATTTTTGAGACTCTCTCTCTCTTTGGGATTGTAAGATATCACTTAAGAAATACTGCTATGCATTATGTTAATCTGTGTATGACTTTCAGGATTTGGCGATATTTAAATTATGTTATTTTATTCTTGAATCTGTAGTTTGGATTTGACAAAGGTTTTCAAAGAAACAGGGGAATTAAATCTGTATTTTTAATAAGTTTAATGAAATGTTGAGTTAATAAATGAGGAACTTCAGCCCTACTGTATTTCTAAATATTTAAACATAGTTTTCTGGATGTTGTTTTCACACAGAAAAAGACTATACGCATATGCTATTTTAACTGCCATATTTTACTTATTTCTGACACCTTTTGCTACATAATTAAGAAAATCTTGAAATTTTACCTGCAGTTTTACGCTACTTTTCATATTCAATGCAAACAAAGCTTCACATTTGAAAATACATATTCTAAAACAAACCTTTTGTGATAATTTTGGTTACGTTAATACAATGGGATAAACAGCTACCAAATGCCATTGAAGAATAGAGGAAAGCTCTCGTAGCTAGGAGAGAGGAGATAGAGACTTTCTATTTCACTTGTACTCTTGCCTCTCCAATGCACCTCAATGTCTTTGATATGCATCAAGGTCACAGAATCCAGCCTTTGAAAGCTGTAGTGTCAGCTTCCAACTCTTTCTACAAATAACCACATTAAAACTAAAATAGAATTATAGCAAAGGTGAATACAGAAAGTGAGGAATGGGACATGTTAAAGGGATTCAGCTTTGATGATCCCATCTTTTAGCTACTAGTCACACTATTTCAGACTGAATGCCTTTTGGGTGTTCATTAATCCAAATCTTTCTCCCAGAGCAAAGGATAAAGTGAAGATTTCTCAACTCTAAAACAGCAATGCAGTCTCACACACACACATTAGTATCTCATACTTTGTCAAACTTAATCTAGCATAAAATCTTACCATTGACTTTACACCTCCTTGTAGAAATTAATTAGCACATTTAGGAATCACACATTACAAACACTATACTTCATAAAGGCTTTTGGCAAAGTCTTATGCAGCTGTGATGAAGCTGGTGTATATATTGCTTTAGCTATATTGGAATAGCCATATAAGATGGAGGCAGAAGATTAGGAAGAGTTGGAAATAAAGTGAAGAAAACAAGAAGAGAAGGTAGGAAGGCAGCTGGGTAGAGTCAGGTAAGGCTCACAGGGTGATGAAGTGCAGATGAGGTGCTAGGGACTGTAAGAAACATCAGAGACATTTCTTACCTGACAGCTTTCTTCATTTTAAATAAAGGGCAAACAATTTTAACTTTTTTTTTAACACAGCGGAATTTCTGATGAGAAACACTTCCACATGTGAATAAATTAAATAAGAGAGCTTTTCTCTTTAATTCTAATCCACATAACCCATTATCCTTTTTCGGTTTTGGAGCACAAGGCATGTTCTCTCCACAATAAAAAAAGCAGGAGTCACATAGAAGATTATTTTGCATTAAATTCACAGTATGCACATACAGGGAGCAACAGCTTAGACAGAAGCTGGCCATATATTTTGAAGTAACGTATTTGAGACAACACATAAATTGTTTTCTTGTTTAAAAATACATTTACATAATCTTTCAAATGAAAATTTGATCTCCTTTTCATAATCAGAAATAGCATTACTACTAGAAATTGAATTCTTATATTAAAATATAAACAGAATATTCTATGTTTTTTATCATTTGCTATTATTTTTTCTGTCTTGCTACTGGGACAACTGGTATAGTATACAAGTAGAAATTCAAATTGTGTCATTTTGCAGATCTTAAGATACAGAAAATAAGAAGCAGGAGGAGAATAAAAAAGTGAACAAGAGAGATATTGTAAGATATCACTGAGGACTTTTGGTAAAAAGTATTTAGAATGATCAGCTGAAATAAAAACATAAACCCCTCCCTGTTTTGTGAAAGAATTGCCCAGCACAATCAGCATCTTCATATTCCAGTCTCCTGTTGAGATAAAGAAGACAGTCTGAAGCCTGGCTACTAAACAGTCCATTTATACCATTTTTATAAGATGAATACAAAAGAGTCAGCCAGACATGAAATCTCCTTTCATTATTCCTTGGGTCAGATGAGTTCTGAAGGCCTAGAGGTTAAATGGAAAACCACTTCAGTCCATTAAAATGCACTCACTCAAATAACTGAGTCTTTCAATAAATTCTGTTCAAATGGAATTAAAAATAAAACATATTTGAGAAGAGTACATCTCGTTCACAAGGAACTTTTAAACAGGGTAATATCAGTATTCATTGAACTTAAACAATAAAGTTATAAAATGTCATAAAGGGGGATGGGCATCAATATATTCTTTCCCATCTCATGAAAACTAAACAAAATGAAATGAAACAAAATCCTTGTGAAGGGAATAGTAAACAGGTTCTTTGTAAGACAGAGGAAAAATTTATGTGTTTATTTCTTGTATGTAAAAATACTTTGGATATCAAAGATTTCCAGCAACTAACTAGCAAACTGAAAACAATTTAATCACCTGTTTCAGCAAACACACTGTTATGATGTTCCCTAGAAATTTTTTGCTAATTCTTTCTTATTTAAGTAAAATGATCCATCATTATATATATATATGACCATGTGGTATGGGTCTTGTGGAAAAGGTAACAATTTTCTTTACCTGTTTATTTTTTTCACAGTTGCTTCAAAGTGTGAGCTTTGTTCCAGAAGGAGAAAGATCCAGAAAGAATGCTTTAGCAGATAGAGGGTGCAAGTTGGCAGTATTTCCCACTCAGAAACCACAACTCTGTGTGCGTGCATGTGTGCTTATTACTGTGCCCAAAAAAGCAATAGAGTATTACTTTCTCCAAAAACTGATATTGTAGAATGGTCATTCTTTTCTTATATATAAATTTAATAGCTTCTCAAAGGCCCCGATGTCATTTATTTAGTGGAGTATCAAGAGCAGCAACTCTTTACTTTGTTAAATCTCATTTTTCAGGCATTAACAAAACACTGCAATATCTAGAACTCTGTTAAAAAAATAATCATCATTTAATAGCTGCACATGGGTGCTGTTAGCCGTAGGTGGTAATTAATATCTCTACAGCGGTTTCTGTTGTAGCAATTGTAATAACCATGTGAAACTCACAAAATTACTGATTTGCTATATTTCTCATATTTTTTATGCTTTTGATACTCAGGGTGACATATCTTATCATATCCATGACTACTTCTATGTTCTTACTACATAAAATACTCAAACATGGTGTGTGTATATTTTTCTAATACTCTGAAATATTTGTACTCAAGAATACCCCAAAACAACAGGAACATCAGATAAAAGAAGAGCCTTGTACATCATATATGACCTTGAAAATTACCCTGAAGGTATGATGGTTTATAGGTTTGCCCTGCTTATACTACTGTTCTTCTTATCTCAACATATCTTCCAAAACTCTGGATAGGATTCAAGTGCATGGTCTACTTGTCCTTAGCATGGAGAAGATTTTTCTTGCCACCTAAGGTGCAATGATAAATCAAACCAGAAACTGATATAACATATGAATAATAAATATGGCACAAAAAAGACTAAATCTCAAAAGAGATGAAACCTAAAATCCAGAACCAGATAAAACTGTAAATATTATTTCAATAAATATACACTCTCCTGAGATCTACTGACTTTCACATTAAATGTGTCACCCTGCATATAAACAGGACTGTAAAATATTTTTACTTTTTCTTTTTTACAAGTGTGGCATTTATCTCAGATGACAATAACTCTAATCTTCATAGTGGAAATAGTAAGAATAAGCGAACAGCAGAGTGATAACAGACCTTCAGAGCAATGTCTTAATAATGTTATTAAGCACTATACACTCAGAACTTAAAAAAGAACACTCCAGAATATTCTTTCTTTTTAAAACATGCCAATATCTATAACCACAGGAAGATCATCCTTACACATGAGATAACTTTTCTAGGTGGCTGCTACCTCTTCTGCTGACATTGCTGGGAATCCAAAAGCAAATACATTGTTGAGCTTCTGATAGCTTTGCAATGTTTCTAGAGCACCCCTACAGTATTTTCCAGATGTAGATGGAAAAACAGAAAAAAGAAATTTAGGAATTAGGCCCCAGTAAGTATATCTGGAGGGATCATATTCCTGACAGAGTTGTTAAATGCTTCTCCAGTGTGGTACCTTTGAGACGATAGAAAATAGGGAAGAGTTTTAACATTTTCTTTATTTTGTAAACATATATAGCTGGGAGACTTAAAATTTGCATAGGTACAGGTCATGTTCCACTTTACTAAGTCAAAACAAGCAAACCAGCCATTTGCTCAATCAAAACAAAGTAGTAAAGTAATGATAGGAGGTAAACAGAGTTATTAACTTGTCAGTGGCTTGATTGATCACCCACTGTAAGAAGCTGAAACTCAAATGGTATTCTGTACAGATAATCAATTTTGTAATAGCCAGCAACAAATGTTGAGAAACTGTTAAGATGCAGGTATCCTATATGCTTAAGGAATAAATGATGAGTGAAAAATTTCTCAGCCTAATTGCAGTACACATAGTCTAAACTGTATGCTTGTCAAGTAATTTATTGTGAAATAAGACTAGACAGAATTTGTCAGCCGTTTGACCTATGCTCATGACATAGAATGCAGGAGCCTAATTTTGCTAGGACCTGTTCGCAATGGGGAAGTTGCTTCACCTTTCAAATAACTATGGCTTTGTGTTAAAATAGTAGTAGCTCTATAAATGTTAGAAGTAAATTATCTAAAATATGCTTCCAATAAACTTGTACCCAAGTGCTTTTTTTGATTTCTCAGTGTTAACCTCTTTGTTGAATAGTAAATTAAGGCACTTCTAGTCAGTAATGTCTTTTACTGACAGTGGAGGGAATCAGTGAGAAACATATGTACAGCCATCTTCTCAGGATTCACTTCCTTTAGTCTTGTTCAGCAGTGGTGGCCATCCAGTTTTTATTATAATTACATAGTAGCTAGAAAATCCATGTAAGGAGAATCAGGGTGTGGTTCTTTTATTATATAAACTCTTAGTGCAGTTTGACATTCCCTACATGGATCTGGAACGTATAAAATTGGATGTACAGGAGCCCAAACTCTGGAGTAGCAGACAGAGGCCAGTTGACATACCCCTCAAGGGACAACGTTGGCATGAAATTCCTCAGATTAAATGAGAGTCCTGTCCCAGGAGATCAGGATATGAGGCCCTTGTCAGATGGAGAATCTCTGTTTCCTGTGTATCCTGAATAAGAATTCTCTTTTCCCTTCACTCTAAACTGGCAGACAGGAACACAATAAGCATGGGATCAGCTGGAGCACAGGCAAGAGGAAATGGCTGGTATTCCCCTCGTGAACATGGAGGAGACTGTGGAGTGCAGGTACATCACCAATCTCTTTTTTTTCTGGCAGTTTCAATGAATCTAAAGGCTTCTATATGTGAAACAGATTTAACTAAAGAAAAGTGTGTCTGCTTTGGTATTGGAATGAATAGGAATGTCATTCATTCCTGAAAAAGCTGTTCTAAAGCAATATCTACATGTGTGTAGTAGAGGTTCATAAATCCAATTAATCCAAGTAATACAATTAATCAACATTGCTCAAGTTGAATAAATAACATAAGGATAACGCTTATATTTGGCACTGAAGGTCAATCATGGTCTTACATTGATATTAAAGAATCCAAGGAGGAAACCCTATTGTACAAAGATTGCTAATAGCATAAGTATTTTTTAGTCTATATACTTATAAATAGAGAAAAAATTATAGGCATTCTAAAAAAGTAAAAATATGAAGTGCTGTGAACTTTTATTACGTTAGTTTTTTTGGGGGTGCAAGTAAATTTTGCCCATACTTTAGAGGTTGATCATGTTTTATTTGTATTTGCTGTTTGTAATGAGCTGCAATGGAATTGTCTGCACAGAAAGATGAATTTATGCTCTGGGTAAAACTTCTTGACAAATTCATTTGGGGAGCTTCTGCTAGAGCTAGTCATTGATTAAGCAGGTTTTTTTTCGGAAAGAAAAAGGTTTACAATAGTCACTAAAGTCATAGGTCTAAAGAGAGTAATTAAAATCCTCTACTAGAAAGTTTAAAGTTCTAGTTAGCATAACATCTGACCTTTGTCTTGGACTTTATTAGACTAATGAGAAAAATTTCTGTGATTATGTTTTCTTTCTCCTTGTTGCTTTTCCCAGGGAAGAATGCAAAGAAATTTTGATTAATCACTTATGCCAAAATGATCTACGTTGTGCAAAGAAATAAAATTTATCAGAGCAGTGACATTAATTTTCATGATAAGTCTAAACCAGTATTTGAAGAATGTTAAGGTTTTAGAATCAGTAACTATCTAAACACTATACTAAGTGTTCATGCTGTATACTTTATTGCAAAGCTCAGTTATTGATTTTTTAGCATTAGATAATAGTAAACAGTTCATTTACAAGCTGCAGAATACAATTGTTCTCCTCTGACCCAGTGTTTTACAAATAAGCTAGGTGATGTTATATTTAACAGTCTGGAAGAATCCAGTATATTATTGTCAGCCCACATGATTTGAAAATAGTAAGGCAGTAAAAAAAACCAAAAAACTTTACTATTTTTAATTGGGTTTTTTTGAAAGTGTTTTTTTGTTTGTTTTTCTTCTTCTTCTTTTTTTTTTTTTTTTAAATGACCATATGAGGGCCAATCATTTTCTTTTTCGTTCGTATGAAACTCTTGGGGCAGTTTTCAAGGTTTCTTTTGCTGTCTTGAGAAGCAGAACTTTTACAAAATATAAGTCAGAGTATTCTTTCAGATAGTGTGACTCCAGAAGCTGGTGCTTCAGATCAGAATTAATGAAACCTGAATCTCTATGACTATTGGATTTCCCAGACTCCAAAATGCTGAAAGTTCCTTCGCTATCTTTTTGCAGGGCTGGGGTATTCATTTGAACCATTTGGTGCAAATCTCAAGGAAATTTAACAATATACTCTTTTCTGTGCCAAGGACATTAATTAGATAAATCTGAGTAAAACCCCAATTTAGCCAATTGTCCTTTTTCACAAAATTTGTAGGTATTTGATATTCTTGAGCCCTCTGTTTTTCTGCCAGATTTGCTTAAACAACACAATCTTTCAAAATTATTCAGGAAGGGCACACAGATGGACACAGACACACCCACACAAGAAACCAGGCTAATTATCCCTAAAGAGTGTTTCAGTTCTTTCGAATTCTGAACTTTTTGCACAAAATGTATATGAAACACCTGTGAAGGAAGGACAAATGAAAACCTTGATTTCAGATAAATTGGCAGTGGGAAAAAGAGATTGCTAGGTATTGCTCAGGAAGAGCCTATCTCTCAGCGTTGCACAGTTAGTTCAGTGGCCAAGGATGTTCAATTGTAGCACTGTAGTTTTTTCTAGATCATCCAGCTCTACCTGCTGCACAGCTGATGATGTGTGACTGAGTATAGTTCTGTACAACATGACTGAAAGGCTTACCCAGGGTAACTGTCCTTATCATTGTACAAATAGAAGCAAATCTGTGTTCACAAAACATCTGTTATGTCAATGAAGGAAAAGTTTTACTATTGAGTACAGCACAACTCTCCCATCCCCATCTGTCTTTCCGAGGTTAAAGAAAGATCTTGAGCTGTTGTTCAATACCATCACTATTCTAGTCAGGTCCACATTCAACCTTGATTAAAGCACACTGTTCTCAAAGTATGGATCTTTTGCCATTTTCTCAGTTATTCTGAACAATTGCACAGGAAAGCTTAGCAGAGAATGAATATCCTACCTTTGAACTGGAGGTTTTGGTGATGTTCCTGAATCAGTACAGCATTTCATTAAAGTTGACAAAGATCTATTGAATCATCAGGTCAATTTTTTTTTGAATCAGCACTATATTCCTCTGAAGTAAAGGATCTATCTTATTCTGAAGCTTAAGCTTCAGTTTACATGACCAGGAAGCCTTGTCTAAGAGTGACAATATTCCCAGTGGAAGGAATCTGTCTAGTTAAAAAAAGCAACAGATCTTTTCCTATTCTGGTTAATGAGCTGAGAGATCCAGTCAAATAGCAATCCATTATCTATAATTTAAATTTCATCTGCACAAAAAGATGAGTGGTAGCTTCAAAGAAGTTGACGTACTTGTCAACTTGTCAATGTAAGCTACAGCATGGTCCATACTCACAGGGAAATAGATAAGCACTTCATGCTGTTTTTCTCCCACCAGGGACACATTCCACAATCAAAGCCTTGGTTTGAGTTTGTTCACTCCCTAGCCAGAAAGATTGTGACTTCAGCTGATAGCCAGGCATGGCTCTCTGCTTTGTGGTGTATTCTGACATTGACATTGTAACACAAGTTTTCAAAATGTATTTCATTGTACAAACAAGAATGAAAAAGGATTTTCACTGCTCTTTTCTTTCTGATGGTTTTCTCTCTTCCTCTTGTTATCTCTATCCCTAGTATTTCCAATGGGTTTATCCTTCTGGGCATTTAAGCAACCACTTCATAACATCAATAGTAACAACAAAGTCCCAGTGGAGGTACTGATTCCCTTGAAAATTTCTGCTTTATCGACTAGATTCTGTTTAGGGTATTAGGGTATTTATTTCCAAGTTTTAAGTTAATTTCAGTGCTTCCAGAGCATTTATATAATTTTATGGGAGTTGTAGAGTGGATGGCATTGCTGACTGTGTTTTTATACAGTACAAAAAAGATCTTTTTTTCAACATCCAAAACCAGTTAAATCCTGACTTCATTTTATTTCTTCTGCGAATCTGAGTGCTCCAAATAAAATGTTTTGTTCCTAGCTATATTACTTACACAAATATTTGCAAATATTGATTGCAAATATTTCTTGGTTCAATACATACCAGACTAGTTAAAATAATGAATTCATTAGATATGTTCCCATATTTACAATACCCGTTAGTTAAACACTTAGTATTAAGGTTTGTCCTGTTATTAAGTGTGAGAGTTACCATAGGAAGAAAAGTATTTAGGAGTAACTTTTGCTCTTCAGTGCTAGTAATTACATGCTTTATTTATATAGCAGATACAGCCATGGCCTTTATGATCTTTACTGCAGAGACTGGAGCTCTGCACTAGTTTGATAAGTTGTGAGAATCAGCCATTTTTCTGAAGTGGTTCTTAAACAAGTGGCAGTAGATACTTAATCAGCAGAAAGAGACAAAGAGACAAGGAGAAAACTGAAGGTGACAACCAAGTATGCTAATAGTGACAATTTAAAGGAGATGATGAGGTAAAAGGCTTCAGATAATGTTATCATAACTCTGCAAATAACATCAGCTTTTATTTCAACAGTATGTACACAAAGTGTGACCTGTGGCACCTGAAAGAGAGGCTCCTCTATTAATGACTCTTTTTATATCATATATATCCTGCATTTTATGGCTCTTGCTCTCATTCTGGTTGTTGTTTTTTTTTTCCATTCACAGCTTAAAAAAGCACATGTCCTCAAGCTTAAACAAATAAATATGATTTAGAGAGAAAAAAAAATCCTTGAGAAAATTAGTGAAGCTGACTGACTTATTAAAGCTAATTTTCTTTAGTATAGCATTTCCATGATAGTATATAATTGTTTCTTTAATGACCTTAGAGTTTCTGCCTCAACAATCTTGCCTGCGAGGCTTGCTCTGTACTTTAATAAGTCTCTGTATGAAAAAACATTTCTTGACATCTGTTGAAATGTTATTTGTCTTTATATTCCCCCTAACCTCTTTGTCTTACTGGTAGTCAAATTAGCTGGAAAAAAACCCCAAAATAACTAATATCGGTATGCAGAACCTGATTTTTACAGAAAGCTTTAATAAAATTCCATTTATCTGTATTATGCAGTTTAAAAATAAACAAAAATTTACACTGTCTTATTGTTGGGTTTATACTACATGCCTTGAGTTAAGCTTTTTATCATTTTTCCACAGTATTAGTTATCTATGATCTAAGAAAAAAATAGCAAAGCAAAATAACAATAAAAAACAAACATAAAATCAAACATCACCCACCCCACCCCACCCCCCAGTCCTCAAATTTGTCGTTATAGTTACTCTTTGTAATTCTTTGTACCAGTTACTCTGTGAGGTTCTACATTTTGCTATATCCTGACTGGTGTGTGTTTTTGCAGTACAATTACATTCAATTTCTAGTTAAACTGGGTTTTTTAAAGGAGACTGTACATTACTACCACCAATAATCTGTAACTTCACTCGACAAAAGTCAGTCTGTTCTTGATACATTCACATTAAAGTTGTAATGGGCCAGAACTGTTTGCATTCACCAGTGCATCACGAACTTGGAAAGATACAGACTTGTATAATTTATGTGCTTTGGATGGGATTAGCAGAAGTGGCTTAAACTGTCATTGTTAGAAAAACAGTCTGATCTTTCAGTTGGAGATATTTAAGACCGAGCTGTTGTATCAATACATACCAATATTACACCTTCCTTCTGGTTCCTTTTGCCATGCTTCTCTGTGAGGCAGTTTGAAACCAGTAGTGCTGCAGAGGAGCAGCACTGTGTTACCTCTCCTCCTCATGAGGATGGAGCCTAGGTCCTCATGAAATTTAACGATGTAAATCTCAGAAATGCTTTCTCAGAAGATGCTTGTGAGATATGAAGAATCGCCCTATGCACGTCTAGCTTCCCACTATATTTTCAATATAGTTATATTTCAATATAAGAAGCCATTTTGGCTTCCATGAAGAGCTTTTTTTTTTTTTTCTGTTTCATGTGCAAGGTGGCTGCTGAATTTTACCTGTGAGACAACTGTATTTCATATCATAGTATCATAGAATGCTTTCAGTTGGAAGGAACCTTAAAGATCATCTAGTTCCAACCCCCCTGCCATGGGCAGGGACACTTCCCACAAGACCGGATTGCTCAAAGCCCCATCCAGCCTGGTCTTGAACACTTCCAGGGATGGGGCATCCACAACTTCTCTGGGCAACCTGTTCCAGTGCCTCACAACCCTCACAGTAATGAATTTCTTCCTGATATCTAATCTAAATCTCCCCTCTTTCAATTTAAAACCATTACCCCTCATCCTATTGCTACACTAAAAGATAAAATGTCCTTCCCCATCTCTCATGTAGACCCCCTTTAGGTACTGGAAGGCTGCTATAAGATCTCCCTGGAGCCTTCTCTTCCTTTTTGCCCTTTTTAAAAATGGGGGTTATGTTTCCCCTTTTCCAGTCGGCAGGAACTCCACCAGGCTGCCACAGAATAGTGGCTTAGCAGCTTTGTCTGCCAGTTCCCTCAGGACCTGCAGATGCATCTCATCAGGTCCCGTGGAATTGTGCACTTTCAGGTTCCTCAGATGTTCTCAGACCTGATCTTCTACAGTGGGTAGTAGCTCATTCTCCCAGTCCCTGCCTTTGACTTCTGCAATACTAGAGCACTTGCTGGTAAAGACTGAGGCAAAAAAATCATTGAATACCTCAGCCTTGTCCATGTACTGGGTGACCATGCTTCCCGTTTCCTTCTGGAGAGGGCCTACATTTTCCCTTGTCTTCTTTTTATCACTGTTGAAATTTTTCTTGTTGCCCTTGATGTCCCTGGTCAGATTTAACTCTATCTGGGCTTTAGCTTTCCTAACCTGATCTCTGGCTGCTTGGACAACTTCTCTGTATCCCTCCCAGGGTACTTGTCCCTGCTTCCACCCTCTGCAGGCTACCTTTTGTGTTTGAGTTTTTCCAGGAGCTCCTCCTTCATCCATGCAGGTCTCCTGGCATTTTTGCCTGACTTCCTTTTTATTGGGATGCATCACTCCTGAGCTTGGAGGAAGTGATTAACAAGCATTCTTGGGCCCCTCTTCCCTCCAGGGCTTTATCCCATGGTACTCCACCAAGCAGACATCTGCCATTTTAAAATTGGCTGCTCAGTACAGTCAAGAAAGCATTTTGGGATCTTTTTGGCTTAAAAACATTATATAAGAAAAATGTACTGTATTACTAATCTATTTATTGATCCATTTGTCTCTATTTTATGGTATCAGTTGATCAATCTTGCAGCAAGCAAATGGAAGCATTGACTTTGCCTTCAGAACATGTACTGCATGGTGGCCAGTCAAGTCCAAACTTCCCCACATTGTGTCACTGATGCGAGGAAGAAGGAGCACCTTTTGGGATGAAATGGCAAGTAAGGCTTCAGGTTCATTAAACAAGAGCAAAAGAACTGTCCGCACAGAGGAGACAGCTAACACATTCAGTCTGCTTTCCTGTCACTTTGTGTTATGACATTACTGTCATATCAAAAATGTAAAATAAATACTTAACAGAAATATTGACCCAAATCTGCATTTAAATTTAGACTTCCTATTCCTATAGTTTTCTAGGGGGCTGAGATTTTCAGGGCATTGATTTTAGCTTTAGTTAAAATTTTAGGAGGATTCAGATAATGTCTACAAAAGAATCAAAATTGAGTTAAAAACACTCTGGACACATGAGGGACTCCAGGTAGGGTAACCAAATGGATAGAGTAGGCATGAGGCATGGCTGCTGGAGCTAATTTTGAATGAGTAAGGTTTTCTTTTAAATAAGAAAATGGTGTTTATTGATGGCTTTAGACATAATTTCTTTGCTCAACATAGTTGACACGTGAAATAAATCACCACCACTAGCAGAAAAACTAACAAATAAAAATAGACTTTAGGAAAAAATAAGCAAACTGTTAGAGAAAAATTAAGTTTTTGAGAGTGTATGGTGAAAAGAGCTAAAAAATAAGCAGAGACATGGATTTTATATTTACCTCAGGGCTCAGAAGATATATTGTTATCTCTTTTGTGCATAGTTTAGGTAACTGATTTGTGTTGATCAGGTTATTTTTTGTTCTCTTCAGCAGTGACACAATTTGATTTTTCAATATCTTCACAGGTTTTTTTTGTCTGCGCTTTTCTATTTTTTAAAAAAAACTTTACTAGTACTGAAAATAAAGTGAATTTCTCGGTTTACCTCTTCAGTGTTTGTTCAGATTTAAGATTCCCATTTGTACTCTTTTTTTGGTTTAGGACATTTTTCTGAAATACTGCAGTTTAATTTAACTTTCTTATAGATATGACAGTTATAGTGTCTTCTTTGAGGATGAGAAGCTACATCTATAATGTATTGGTAAACATAACTAGAGTAGAGCCTTATCTTCTCCTAGTGGGAAGCAACTCCTTTGTTCAAATACCCAATGTGGAGTCTGAAAATCAGTAAGGTTGTTTGTGACATGGTACATGGTATTCCAGCAGGAAAATATTTGATATTTAACAGTTATTATTTTATTCTCAATTGCTCGAAGTAACACAATCTGAACAAAAAACACATTTCAAAATTATATTTTTAAGCCATACTAACATGAAATAAATCTTCCTCTACCCCAAGATTAACTTCTAATATATTTATTACTATTCTTTTTATACACTCACTCATTAATCTATGGGGAGTTACACAATTAATTCTTATGTGAGCTAAGATATGAGCCCCATCTCAATTAAATGTCAAAATTTGTAAGGTTGCTCCTGACAGATTGACAAAAAGGTAAATTCTCTCTCAGGGAGAGAGTTTGAAAAGGTAGTTACAAGAAAAGAGGTTGAGTTTGTTCTATTCTTGAAAGAAGAGCACCTGTTAAAACCAAAAATGTTTTTCTTAGGGTGCACAGGTAGAGAAAATGAAGCACTATAAAATAAAGCATAAAAGTCCCCCTGAAAAGTACAAAGTGAGACTCCATGTCTCTAGCCCTAAGCTACTCTGCTAGTGAGGAGCTCTTCAGCTTTATGTTTTTTTTTTTCCCCTCTTTGGAAGACTCTAGGTCTTCCTACTCTCTCCACATGAAAACTGGTATCCTCCTTCAGTCCATATATATCATTAAAGGGGCCAGGCTACCCAAGATTAGTGCTTAGACATCTTTAAGGAGTTCGGCCACATGCTAAACTGCACCCTTGAACTGGGATCATAAAGATGACTCAAAAAGAAACAAAGCCCAGGAAAATGTTCTGAGATCAATGCTTGGGTTTAATCAGTAAAATGGAAATTAAATTGTTGTATATCATTCTTAATGGACAACTGGTACACAGATAATATACAGCTGGTGAGATCAATTTCTTGAAAGATTAGAAACAGAGCAGAATTACTGATTATCTTCATTTCACTCAAGAGTTACTTAAATGATCAATCCTTAAAATGATTATATTTCAAAATTTCTGTCTACAATGTTTTGCATGAACTATGTGACAATGTCTTCTTTCATCAAGCCCGCAGATGTTAATTTCTATAGCTTTCCAGCAGCTGCTTTCATTAACATGTTATTATTCATGATAATTTATCAAGACTGGAAAACACCTGGATTGGAGCAAAAATCTGCTTTTGAAATGAGATCTTCGACCATAGTAACCAGTTCCACAAGCTGAGCTCTACACTCCCCAGGAGAATTCAGGGATTAAAGAAGTGCCACACCTTGGAAAACAAGTCACTTAATTCAGAATATTATTTGATCTAACAAGGCCAAGTAATAACAGCTAATTACTTAGAGAGTACTTGCTGGTAATTCTTGGACTGGAACTACTTCTTAACTTCAAGAATTAGAATATTTAGGTCTCCTATGACAGCTACTTTGTAGTCTTATCTTTATATCCACCAAAATGAGATTTTCAAATCATGGTTGTATTTAGAATTAAATTAATATCAACTGGTCAAGCCAATAGCAGGAGTGTTTCCAAAGAAATTGCATTCTTGGTTAGACTATGGGAAGGAAAAGTTTTGCAACAGTCATCAGTTTCAAAGAAGTATAGCCAATAATAATCTTCTGTTAGAATTCTTAAGATGTATTGAGTATCAAAGCCCTGATTTCAACATTTAGGTACCATCAAAAATCTGTTGTGTTATTTTCATGTCACAGATTCTTTGAGTTATGAAAATAAACCAGTACTTCAGCTTGTTGGTATCCAGCAATGACAGGATGTTAGAGATTTACTGTTTTGCAAACCCTCCTTTACTGAGGTTTAAGTCTATCCCTGTATCTAGTCACACAGGGCACAAGAAAGTAATCCTGCTAGTTTATTTAAGTAGCAGTTCAAGACAGTTCTGCTGGGGGCATGTCAATATACAGCAAGTATAATCTAATAATATCATCAATTCCTCTACCTTGGGTTAATTGAATCTGTCATTTTAACTGAGAACAGATTACAATGTTTCTTTATTTCGACTTTCAGCCCCATGCTGAAAAGACAAGATTACCTGATTTCAAACTGGAAGTCCAAAAAAGATGTGTCTCTCAAAGTTTCCCACTTCTCAGGACTCCTTAGGCCCCACTGAGGATGAGTTTCTCCTTCTGTCATTTCTTTTTGAGCTGTGAGTGAGTAATAAGAGGCTCACCATTACTCCTTTAGCGGGGAAAGAAAAGCTTCGTGTTCTAAAAAAATTCTGTATTATAGAATCCCTAAATAATCTGATCCCAGAAAGACTCAAAAAATCAGAATCCATTCAGATATAACCATTTTGGAGACCTAATAATACCTGATGACTATAGTAAGATATTTAAGTAAGTTCTTTTTAAATTAAAATTGGTTACATATATTACTAAATTATATTTTGGACTGCAAAAATGATTCAATAATCCTCCTTGGAATACTGAGACACTTACACAGAAAGAAAAAAAACTTGCCAGACACAATGAACAAGGCGGAATCATAGCTAAAAGAAAAGAATGTAGTTACGTGGAGGAACAGCAGTATCTGCCTTGACACATGTGAAGGCATATAAAAAGCATTATCACATTCCTCACTGAATATATCCCCTCATCAGTTCCAGAAGGTTTCAGTCCTGGGACTGGAGATTATGTGTAAAAAGCATGAACTTCAGAGTTTTCCATCTCACATGAAAGTTGCTGCAGCACAATATTTTACTGTATTTACTATACTTAGTAATTTTCAATCTGATTTTTCCATCCTCATGTCTTAGTTCAAAAGGCTAGATCTGGCCTTTCTTGTCCTAAGAAGAAAGACTATTCCCCTGAAACAAACATCCTGTTCTTCTGAATGACACTTTTTGTTCAGTATCATTGTTCAATCTTAGATCAGAAGCTTTTGTGTATCAATGAGACAATACCCAAACAAACATTGTTCTATTAATTGACCAATATAACTATTCAAATTTGGACTTCAAAGCCACCATTCATCTATTCTGTTACACACCAAGTGTTATTTTAGATTTTTGTCTAATGTCTTCAATAAGTCTAGTTATATGTGGAACCTAATATAAGAATATAGCTTATTTGGAAGATGTAGGTTTATTCATACAAGCTACAAAGTTGTTTATGGTCTCTTAGACCTGTAATATTAAGAGGTTCTTACAACTACTCTGCCCTAAAAAGCCCAGCAACCACATGATATACATACACGACTGAAACTTGTTCACAGTCTGCTAGCTGCAGAATGAAAGGATAAGCAGTAATTGAAAATAGCAAGGCATAAAGCACAACCAGTGCAGAATGGAAGGGTTTGCATTTACTTTGCATAGCTGTAGCTAGAAGCACTGGACACAGGCAAAAGAGAATCATGTCCAGAAACTGTATACACCAGTCCCACACGAAATATAAATTTTCCCTGGTCCATTGATTTCAATGGAGGCAGACAAATGTATAGCAGCGAAAGTTCTAGGCCATTTTATTGCCCAGATTCTTTTCTGAATATATCCTGTGTGCAGGATATCATAGACCATGTTTCAGGGTTCTCTGACGCTGTAGAAGATGAGCTTGTTCCTGGACAGTTTTAATGTGTTTCACTAATGAAGTATGAGCAGCAGTAGGACAGGTGCAGAACAGGGACATTGCACCCACTGCTTTGCGTTCTCATCTCATCTGCATTTGTGTGGTTACAGGTAGGGGAGAGCAGAGGCATAAGTAGCAAATACTTCTTGAAGAGAAAATCATCTGCATGGCCTCTGGGAGACTAAGAAGCTGTGAAAATCCAGCCTTTATCTACTTGATATTACATAGTTTTGATTGATGGGATTAAAAAGCAGTTTAAAAATCTCGGGGCACCATTCTGCATAGGTTTGCATGTCATATCACATAAGGCCAATTTTCTCATAATTTATTAATTTTAATTCATAATTTAAATAAGAAAGATGTAAAACATGGCTCTAGCTGAAGTTGTGAAAAATCAGTGTTCTCCAGCATGACTCCTTTGTTCAATTCCCTGCACCATGAATCTGACATAACGGTAGAGGAAACTTAAAGGAAGGGAAGTCTTTTGCCAGAAAAAAGGTGCAGCCAAACAAAATAATGTGAGTTTGTACCTAAGAGTCATATTCTTTAAAAACACGTAAACAGCCTTTGTTTGCCAAAATATGCTGGTAGCCAAATGAAGGGCTCAGAAATAGATTCCTGGCAGTCCAGGAAGTGTGTGACAAACTCAGCTACACATCAGCTCAGCAGCCCTTGGCAGTGTATTTTTAACAGTGGTGCAAGGTGGGCAAGGGCAATGTAGCAGAACGTGTAGAGACTTTCAGGATTACCTTTAAAGAGCTGTGAGTGACAATGTAGGAAACAGTTAAAGGCATAGAAAAGACACTTCATGAACTCCTCTTCACCTCTTCTTCCTGCACAAATATGAAAGGATACTGAGTAAAACTGAATTATGGGAAAGTAAAAAACATAATTATTTTCCACAGCATATAATTATCCTGCAGTACTCATTACCCCCAGCATCAGCAAGAGTAAGGGTGACAGTCAATAAAGCAGTCAGGTGCTTAAAAATGCAGCTCCATTCCAACAGGATTTGCAAAAGGAACATGGAGATTATGTAGTAAATCCCCACTGGTTTTGTTTACACTCCTCTGAAAGCATGATCTCTGGAAAACAGCTTTACATAAGGTGCGTTATGTGCCTATCTGCCTCTAATCTACCTTACAGTGACACAGAAAATACACAGGCTGCCCGTGAGTTCCAGTATATCTGGCAATACGTAAGTACCCTGGGTATGCTCCAGTACAAGGGACCCCCAGTTTTTTAAGGGTGCTCTCTGGCCAACATGAACACCCGTATTGAAAGCTCGATCAGCAGCAATGAGGGTGGGCTCTAATATCTAAATCATACAGTTGGGTGGGTTTTGAGAATTTCAGTAGATATTAGACATCATTATTTTAAAGCATTTTAGTGTTTTTGTGAATCAGACCTCATGACCTCAGGAGGATTTGAAAAAGGGACAGACTTTTTATGGTTAGCTGAGGTAGGAAGAGCGATATTAAAGTGAAATATCTAAACCAAATAAAACAGGAAAAAAAAAAAAGGAAAGCACTTTGGAAGGAATAGAAATCCTTTTGATTTAAGGCACGAGCCATTTTTTAGCATTGGGTAATAAAGGAAAGTTTAGAGGTGAGAGGGCTTTTCTATTGATGGTGTCTGGAGTGTTTTCTGCACATGGTTCTTGAACAGCAGGTAGTGCTACTGTCAGTTAATGGGGCTGTATGATCTGATGATCTGAATGAGTGTGACCACAGCTGTGTTCATACGAGCAAAACCCAGGATCTGGTAGTTAGCTGCAGTTAGCCAGGCTCAGTCCCTTTTTGAATGAGGGCCTTTTCACCTGCCAAACCGCTGTACTTTGCTACATTTTTTTCTGTTTCATTTTAAACTTCTCTCATCATCTTTACTTTCTCATGTCGTTTTTTCACACTCTGAAATGATATGCAGGAGAAAGGACTTTAAATTAATTTTTTAGAAGTGCTTAATGTAGGTAGTGCATGAGGGCAGACAGAATTCAATTTAGTTAAATGTAAGCTAATGCATACTTGCAAAAAATTGTCTGAATTTCTTGTGCATTCTCAAAGGCTCTGACATCCTGATTCAATGAGCGTTTGAGTGCTCCTGAGAGAATAAAGCCCCTTAATTTCATTGTCAGGAGCTAAGGGTTCTCTTTCTACTCAATCAGCAATGCAAAGACCTGAACATTGAACTTTGTCCCCTCTTAAGAGTAATCTAAGTGATTGTTGTACAATGAAGATAACTTCTTGGTGTATTACAGCAAACAGGTTGCTTGGATGAATTACAGGGACAAAAAAATGGCATATAAATACCATAATCCTGTTATATGAAGCAATGCTATGAGCTGAGTAGGTGCCGAGTCCTACATTCATAGGATCACTTCAAGAGATTTAATACTAGAATTTCAGAGAAGGTTAATGAAAGCAGTAAATGATATGCTAGAATTTGCAGGAAACAAGGCATCACAAAGGGCAAGGCACTTGGTTCCAGCCTCACTGTGGCTTTTTTACGATGGCAGGAAAATAGCCAAACTGACCATTACCCAGGAGAGAGAGAATTTAAAGCCAGTATATGCAATTTTATTGCATTGCCCTCTGCAGTCTTCAGGATTACTAGAGCGTTGCTGGAAGTGGGCCTGGAAAAGGAAGAAAAGAGCAAGATCTCTGTGCTGAATATGCCAAGTAGACCAGCAGCTCAGTGGGGTCTGTGAACAGCCACTCAGCAGAACGCTTATTAGCTGAATATAAGTAGGAACTGCCCTCTCTTGGTGCTTCAAAAAGCAAGTTTACCTTCTTCCCCATCTTTATTCCTTGGTATTGACAAGTATGGATTAGTGAAAACACAAGGAGGTAGGCAAGACATTGAGTTTGCCAAAATTTTGACTTCTCATCAAAGTAATTTCATTTCCTATGTATTTCAACATAAAATGAAGAATTAATGAAATTCCTTTTGTCCTTTACACACTCATGTTATTAGCAATATACATTTCTGGAGAATGTCCCTCTCTGGCTGAACATGGCAAATGAGCTTACACCATCTTCAGACGTGCATTCACGTTATGAATGAAAAGTTGTATATCTATAAATTTATTTCAGAATTTGTAATTCATTGCATAGTTCTGAGTGTGTGGAAAAAGTATAATAATCATCACACTAGAAGATGTGTCAAAGATTCAAGATTTTTTGCTGGGATTTCAATTGAATATAGTTTCTTGACACTTTTAAGGAGGTTGTTATGGTTTTAAATGAGAACTGTTGCTAATGGCAACTGTTTCAGTAATTGTAAAATCTATAAAATAGACAGGGCTATTTAAGCTGCTTAAGAATTTATAGCATATTAGATTTAATTAATGCATTCAAATATGAGAAGGTATTAATGATTTAAAATCTGAATCAATATTTTTCTCTATGTGTATGTTTTGTATTAAAAATAATGTATGCAAGTCTCTCAATAGTATTAGAATTGAAGTTTTATCTAAAATGGTACAGTGACTATGTCCACTACTGTATTTCTTGACCTCTGTATGCCACAACTGAAATCTGTATTAGGTAGGAAGGAATTACTGTGGGAGATTTAACAGAGCTCTTTGTGAGCATGTGAAAACCAAGGTTTATTAGCACGGGTGTAGTTGTATAGTCACTGCAGTGTTTAAAGTGCATTCAGCTCCAGGTGCAATTACAATATCTGACCGTAACATATTAATTGGTTTTATTATAAACTACCTTTCCCCTCCTAATAAATAAAATTCACTGTCATTATATTTTCTTCAGCATAACTATGTTTTAAAGTGTTATAATAATATATTGAGAACTCTAGTGTGCTACTTAAAGTGGTATTTTCAAAGCTTCTTGAGGTCACCAGATAAATGGAGCTTAGTAAGTACAAAATTATTATTATTACTACTATTACACAGAAAGTGTAGGCAAAACTGCAAATACAGTATATATATATGTACATGTATGTCTATATATTTGTACTAGTAGTGTCTGAAGTACTTGTAATTACATTTCAGGGTTATTTCATTGCACCATAAAGACAAATAGAAGCCTATTCTTTTCCTAAACCACATTTCACTTAAAAGCTGGCTTCCTAAATTATGAAAAAAGAGCTAATCTCTATAAGAGTGAGTTTGTTCTAGCAGGAGATGGCAATGAGACTTCAAGCTGTTGTATTTCACTGAGTTTTGCTTGGGAAAAGATTTGCAGGAAAAATCTGTAAGGTTTCACTTGTTAATATTTCTCCAAAACCTCCAGTTCTGAGTAAAGGATAGGATTTATTTTTCTCAGAAACTCAATAGTGGCAGCCACCCATTTCAGACTGGAAGATCTCTGGAGATTTGTATCAATCTCCACCTTAGACTGTCTCCAAGAAGATCCAGGGCAGAGCCTCTGTTTCAATCACTTCCTCTGCTGTGATTCTAGGTTAATTAGAGAATTCCTGTCCTAAGGTGCTCCATAAACTCCTAAAGAGAGATATTTTTCATCAGCATGGAAATTATACTACTCTTGCTTCTCTCAGACTTACTGGGATGAATATAAAACATCTGTGAAGAACTGTAAATCCATGGGAGCATAACAAGCTGTATCTTGGACAATTTCTGCAATGACTGCGGTTTTTAGAGGACTAGCTTTAAACTAGACATTTCTAGCCATGTCGTATGTTACAACACACGGTTCAGCAACTGACCCAATCCAGAAACATTTTACAGCTTGTGTTGAATGCCATGTTATAACTGCACTGCTGTAAATAGCTATGTTAAAACTAGTGTGAACATGTTTGCAGAAGCAGCAGAACCATCATGTGTAATCACAGAGTCCATACACATTGATCAAATCCGGTTGTAGATGCATACGAGTTAAACATACACCTCTAAGCTAATTACTGTTCTCAAGGGAGAAAAGTAGACACATGGAGAGATTAATTGATTTGACTGAATTGCTGACTAAAAGACACTGGCCATAAGGGATGGGAGCCTACATACCTACCTTAAATCCCATTCACAGTGCTTAATGGATGAGAAAAAGATAAAGTACATTCTACTTAAGATTCGCTACACAGGATTTCACATCAAACCCAAAGATAAATGAGCTAGAATTTGAGGTAAGGAGTGAAGGTCTTGAGACAACAGGTATTCCTGAAACTAGTAAAATGTCTGAAATCAAGCCTATTGCAGGAAACATTCAGACATAGAACAGAGAATATAACTAAGAAATTTTATAGAAGAGGATAAATACTTCACTGGAAAGGGTCTGCACAATCTCCGTGTAAATCTCTGAGCATTAGAATACAAATATGTTGTTTTTTCCAGCCTCTAGGTCACTGAAAGGAAATTGAGTGTTCAGCTTGGAGGGAGATCTAAGGAGGGAACTAAATTTAACAGAATAGCAGTAGATGACTGTGGCTGTCTGCATAGATGCTGGTGAAATGTTACAGGGGGAAAAGGACGGAGACACTATCTCAACACTTCAAATATTTCCACTTAAATAAGCATTCTATATCATGTAGCAGAAGGTCTTAAATTCTGGTTAAACAAGATGAAGAAGCTAACACAAGAATCCTTGCAATTTGCAGGTGACATAATGCAGCATCAACTCAAAGCAAGTTTACCCATGAAATCTCATTTGAATAATTTTAATCTTTTTAAGTGATAATCTTTTGCTCTCCAGCTGACCAAACTAGAGAAGCAGGTTTCTCTGTTTCTATGGAGTAAGTTCCAACTTGAACGCAGCCTAGCTGTATCTCCTTAATGGAGAGAGACCTCCTTAATGGAAGGAGAGATAAGAGTTCATATGGCAAAACCTATAGTACTCAATGGCCTCCCACCAAGATCAAATATGACAGCATGTTAACCTGGGCCTTTTTGTGAATGGTAAATATTTAAAAAGAATTGAATGGATTTATTTATTGATTGATTGATTGATTGGAAAAGGACCCTTCCGGGACTCAACAAACAAGGCATGTTCCAAAACTGCAGTAGGACAGAGAATACATGCAGCTGAACATGTCTCCAGAAGTAATATGCAGTACTCCATACAGCCAGAAGACAAAATTGCCTGTCCAAGTGATGGAATTTAATGTGTTGAAAGTGGAGTTTCTAGTGGAATATAACTACTAGTTCTTGGTAGTCATCATAACTTTCTGAATTTAATTTCTTGGGTATATGAATGTGTACAGCCTGTTGGTTTACCTGTGTGAATCCACAATAACACTTATGAATGTTTTGGTTAGCTTTGATCAGCTTTGTCATAGAGGCAGATGTTTCAAAAAGAAATAATGTCTGAGGAAAACAGATGATGAGGCAGAAGAGGGAAATCTGAGAAGCATCTCTAGGGAAAAAAAAATAAACTCAGGATAGCATGATGTTTAGCCTAGATAGAAAATTATTCAAGGATCAGGATTTTTTGGCTATTACATAGTGCTTGTGGTTTTGAACATCTCTTTAAGGACTTTTGTCTTCCCCCAAAAAATCTATGAAGCTTGCAGGGACTCAGGAGGACAAACCTTTTGGGAATTATTGTTGTCTTAGATCAATGCTGGTATAGTCAAATAGCAAAATAACATGTTAAATGAAACATAGGTAAATAATTCATTATTTTATTATCTAGATGTTGTGGGCTTATGGCCAATAATTATATGATAATTAATGAGTATCTTCTGTAGTAATTTTATGGTAAACTAATCTCTAGTTTTCCTGACAGAGAACATGTATGCTTTGCATGTAGCCTACACACCGTGCAATAATCTGCTGTTTTTGTGGACATTGTTCTGTTAAATTGCTCCAAAATATATCCACAGCAAAAGCAGTTGGTAGAGCTCCATCAGCACTTCACTGCAGAAATGTAGAGCTCCTTCAGAGAACTGCCTTTTCACCCACATTACACCATACACTGGCAAAATCTTAGAATCACTTGCCCCTTAAGTCCTGTCAGCACCCCTTCCAAGCCCTTTCAGTACTTTTGAGAACTCCATTCTTCACCCACTTAGTCATCATCTACACTGTGTTTCATCCCTGCTTTTCCACTGCATTTACGTATCAAAACAGTCTAGACTGAATTTAAGTGAGTGCAACCTTTAAAAAAGGAAAAAATAAATCCCCAACTGGCAAATAACAACACCACCACAACAAAAAGTAGCCAGAGGGTGTTTCAGGTGTTACAGCCCTATTAAAGTTTGGAGATAACTGTGTTAGGTAAAAATAAAACACTGTGGCAGAAGCAGATATCTTACCAAGAACCTGAGAAGAATGGATGAGAAGGAATAAGTTGCCCTTTAAAAGCTATGCATGTATGGTGAAGGGCTTGTGTTACTCACTTCTGAGTTTAAAAACTCCCTCCAATTTTGAGTACTTCTCTGTATGAAGACACTGTCACTAGAAGAGGATACAGTGAGATAAATGCCGAAGTGCACTGCTGGATTGCAGTCATGTTGGTCAGCATCTTTCATTCCTGCACATTGTACCCATGAAAAAAAGACAAAAGTTGCCATCACAGAAATGTGGTGGGAAGACTCTCACAACATTGATGGCTACCAGCTTTTCAGAAGGGACAGGCATGGGAGGAGAGGCGGGGGCACGGCTCTCTATGTTAGGGAGAGATTTGATTGCCTAGAACTCAACAATGTGAATGACAGTGTTGGGTTTTCATGGGTAAGAATCAAGGGGAAGGCCAGTAAGGCAGAAACCATTGTGGGAGTCTGCTATAGACCCCCCAACCAAGATCTAGTGGTTGATGAAATATTCTATAAACAGCTGGCAGAGATCTCATGATAGCTTGCCCTTGTTCTTGTGGGGGACTTCAACTTCCCCGATGTCTGCTGGAAATTTAACATAGCAGAGAGGGAACAGTCCTGGAGATTCCTGGAGTGTGTGGAAGACAACTTCCTAACACAGCTGGTGAGGGAACCACCCAGGGAAAGCACCCTACTGGACCTGCTGCTTGTTAACAGAGAAGGTCTTGTGGGGGATGTAAAGGTTGGAGGTCATCTTTGGCAGAGTCATCATGAAATGATAGAGTTTTCAATTCTTGGAGAAGCAAGGCGGGGAGCCAACAGAACTGCCACCTTTGACTTCTGAATGGCAGACTTCAGCCTGTTCAGAAGCATGGTTGAGAGTGTCCCTTGGGAGACAGTCCTGAAGGGTGCAGGTGCCTAGGAAGGCTAGTCATGCTTCAAGGAGAAACTCTCAAAAGCACAGAAGGCCATCCCCAGGTCCCGAAAAATGAGCCAATGGGGAAGAAGACCAGCCTGACTAAATAGAGAGCTTTGGCTGGACCTTGGGAACAAAAGGAAAGTTTATGGTCTTTGGAAAAGGGGGTTGGCAACTTATGAGAAATATCAAGACATAGTAAAGTTATGCAGGGGGAAAATTCGAACGGCAAAAGTTCAAACAGAACTCAGTTTGGCCAGTAAGGTTAAAGACAACAAGAAAGAGTTTTTTCCATATATCAACAGAAAAAGGAAGACTAGGGAAAATGTAGGCCCACTGATGAAGGAGGTGGGTGCCCTAGTGGTGGAAGACACAGAGAAGGCTGTTACTGAGTGCCTTCTTTGCTTCGGTCTTCACTGCCAAAGCTGCCCCTTATGAATCCCAGACCCTGGAGACAAGGGGGAAGGTCTGGAGAGAGGAAGACTTCCCTCTGTAGGTGAGGCCTGGGTTAGAGACCACTTGGACAAACTGGACATCCATAAGTCCATGGGCCCAGATGGGATGCACACACTAGTGCTGAGAAAACTAGCAGATGTTATTGCTGGGCCGCTCTCTATCGTCTTCAAAAGGTCATGGAGAACAGGAGAGGTACCTGAGGACTGGAGGAAGGCAAATATCACTCCAGTCTTCAAAAAAGGCAAGATGGAGGACCCGGGAAACTACAGGCCAGTTAGTCTCACACTGTCCTTGGAAGGTAATGGAGTGATTCATTCTGGATGTCATCTCCAAACACGTTGAAGAACAAGAAGCTATTGGAAGTGGTCAAAATGGATTTACCAAGGATAAATCATGCTTGACCAATCTGATAGCCTTCTATGATGTTATAACTGGGTGGCTGGATGAGGGGAGAGCAGCAGATGTCATCTACCTTGACTTCAGCAAGGCTTTTGACACTGTCTCCCATAACATCCTCATTAGGAAGTGTGGGCTAGATGAGAGGGCACTGAGGTGGATTGAGAGCTGGTTGTGTGACAGGACCCAGAGAGTTGTAATTAATAGAACAAGGTTGAGTTGGAGGCTTGTAACCAGCAGTGTCCCCCAGGGGTCAATACTTGGTCCAGTGTTGTTTAACGTATTTATCAATGACCTGGATGAAGGCACAGAGTGTATCCTCAGCAACTTTGGTGATGATACCAAACTGGGAGGGCTGGCCAACACTCCAGAGGACTGTGCTGCCATCCAGCATGACATGGACAGGCTGGAGAGCTGGGCAGAGAAGAACCTAATGAGGTTCAACAAGGGCAAATATAGGGTCCTGAACCTGGGGAGGAAGAACCCCAGGGACCAATATAGGTTAGGGATGGATCTGCTGAAAAGCACTTCTGAGGAAAAGGATCTGGGGTCCTGGTGGATAGTAAACTATCCATGAGCCAGCAATGTGCCCCTGTCGCCATGAGGGCAAATGGAATCCTGGGCTGCATAGGGAAGAGTGTGACCAGTAGGTCGAGGGAGGTCATTCTCCCCCTCTACCCTGCACTGGTGGGGCCACAACTGGAATACTGCATCCAGTTCTGGGCTCCCCAGTTCAAGAGAGACAGGGAGCTACTGGAAAGAGTCCAGCATAGGGCAACAAAAATGATTAAGGGATTGGAGCATCTCCCTTTTGAGGAAAGGCTGAGAGAGCTGGGACTCTTTAGTCTGGAGAAGAGAAGGCTGAGGGGAGACCTTATCAATGCTTATAAGTATCTAAAGGGTGGTTTGGGGGAGGATGGCACCGGACTCTTTTCAGTGGTTCCCAGTGACAGGATGAGGCACAAGCTGGAACATCGGAAGTTCCACTCAAATATGAGGAAGAACTTCTTTATGGTGATGGTGACAGAGCACTGGAACAGGCTGCCCACGGAGGTTGAGGTGTCCCCTTCCAACTCCAACAATTCCATGATTCCATGACTGATTGAAAAGATAAAAACAGATCCTTGATTTTTAAATCTCCTTTCTTAATGCAATACACCACATAATTCCGTCAGCCCTTGTTGATCTCTACCAGGGACAGGGTGCAATGAAAGCAGGTAAAGATATTTGTATGTCACCTCATCTTGATCCTAGAAACAACTGAACTGTTGGAAAAACTTCTTTAAACTGTACTTGGCTTATTGAGTGTATCCTCAGTAGCAGATCACTAAAATATTCCACAACTGAACTCTTTTTTTTTTTTTTTCCCTTTCTCTGAAGCAGCTAGTGTTTTCAACTGCCAGAGGTCTGATACTGGATTTAGCAGACCAAGGAATTCCTTCAGGTTGTCACTTCCTCTGTTAGAATAAGTAGGTGCCAAGCTGCCTCTAGAAATTGCATTAATCATCCTGCTGGATCTCTTTAGGCAGAAAAGGTTGAAATAAAAGTATGTTAATTGACTGAGCAAAAGAAAAAAGTTTAACATTTTCTGGTATCTTAGCCTTGAGACTCTGTCATCAAGCTTTTCCTATCTTTCTGTGAAAGTGACAAGTTCTTATTTCAGACCTGATTCTCATTACTGACATAATGTCAGGTGGTTAAAGGTAACAGCTGGGGGAAGGAAGACATGTATCATGTTTGCATTCAGGCTATCTTCAGGGTTGTAGAAATCTGTAGCACTTCAGGGCTAATTTCTGCAGCAATGTTAACTCAATTCAGAAGCAGGTTTGTGATATTTCCATGACAATTTTGTATCAGTAAATGCTGCATAATTTATAACAGCAGGAAATATAATGCATGTATTTTAAAGCATTTTTTTTTATTTGGTTTTATATCCAAGTAATAAATCATACAATGAAGACTGGTTGGGCTAAAAGGAATACATCTAGCAAACTTAATATTTGCCACGCAGTCTCACAAAAAAAGAATTTTTTTCCTGCCGGCAGCATGTCATAGCAAGCTATTTCCCTCAAAGTAGGATAAACTTATTTTTTTTCCCTGCAGTCATTGTTTAGTTCACATATTTTTATTTGTGAGTGTGTATATTCCACTATTTACTTATACATATATTAGAAAACACCACAAGAATTTGATAGAAAATTATCCTGCCAGAAAATGCAATTTTTTAAAAATGGAAAATGGAAACAAAAATATTAGCAATGTTATAACAAAGCACTTCAATGATAACAACATGAAAAAAAAATCAAATTCAGTGTCAGTGAATTCAACTGAATGGTTCAACTGAAGTGTTTCAAGTTGATATTGGTGTATGTCAGATTTCTATTGTTTCCTCTATGACACGAACACACATAATATAAAACAATCAACAGCTGAGAGAAAAATCTTTTTAAATTGAAACATTTAAATATTGTTAGAAATTTGAAAAAAAAATTGTTATCTTCAGGCTGGCTGAACTACTTATGCACCCAACAGTTAGTCTTACATGCTCAAATGCTTATTTCTTAGCCGTGGAAAATCAAGTACTGAAAACGTTTACTTGAAAAATGCTAGGTAAAATGGAGATGTGGAGCAGCTGTTGTTTTTCTCTGGTAGTATGTGAAATAAAGGATGGAATAGCAAGGCGGTTTTCTGGGTTACTTCATTTTACTGCTTCAATTGATACAGCTTGTGCCTTTTCATGTATGTAACCAACAAATAAGATAAGCAATTAGGTAGTGAAAGGGCACCTACAAAGACAACCAGAAGTCTTGCAATAGAACTTAGAAATAGACAAGTAGTAAAGGTCAGATCTTTGGACTTTTCTTAAACTGAAGGACAGAGGAATTCCCTCAAACTCCATATCACCCAAAACCAAAGAAACCAAGTGATAAGGAAACTACTGATTAACATGGTAATTCTTTGAACTGTATTAAATTTCTTGCCTAAATCATATGTTCTATTCTGACAAATAAATCTCCCCGTTGACTGACAACAGTCTTGTCTCTTTTGATATGGGAAAAAGTCATACCAGAACTCCTAATTCATGTTAACTGATGACAACGGATGTTGTCAGACTGCTGAAGCCTGAAATAAATTAACTGTGTCAACATGTTCCACGGAAGCAAAATTCTGCCTCTTGAAAGGTGTATGTAGGTTTCTGACAGTAAATAGCAACAGATTCAAGAAAATTGCCTGATTAGAAAGAAAATGGGATTAATTTTACTGCACGTCTATGATTATAGTGGTAACCACGCACCAAACATAGAAACACACAGATCCAAAGATATGAAAAGTTTAGTTGTTAATTGTGTACATGATAATTGTTACTTTTACCTTTCTAGTTCATCCTTATTCATAAGACAATTTTGAAACATCAAAACTTGGTGCTAATTACTTTCCAAATAGCCTCCAGTGGCAACAGTGCTCAGGTCTTTGAAAACAAAATATACTATGTCTGACAGTTCTTCCGTGCTTGCTATGTGCTCAGAGAATACACAAAATTTGGTATGTATGATTTTCCTTTGAAAAAACTACCTTGTGCCTGCCACATTTTTTAATAGTTTCAAACCAGTGCTTCTGGCTTGAAACCAAACTTGCTTCTCTGCTAGCCTACTGAATCACCTCTGATACCTTTTACAAGTCAGGTCCAGATTTACTATTCTCCATTTGTGTGGCAAATTACTTGTCCTTATTGAGAGAAGGCATATCTTTGGTAGTTGCTCAGCCGTGTCACTTTCCCAGTTCATTTAATTTCTCTACACTTTTTAGATTAGAAAATGCCTCAAAACCTAGTATTTCTTTGCAACTGTAATTCAGTGGTAGGGATCTCGGGCTGTTTATGAGTGGATGCTGGCAAAAACTGAAGACATCCCCTTGCTAATGTATGTCAATTAGGAAAGCAGACTTTGCTGACTTGATGAATAATTTGCTAAGAGAACTCTTACATCGGGGACAATATAAACCATTTTTAAGCTGGGTAATCTTACAGCCCAGCATTCTTTGCATGTTGATTGGTTAAAGCTAGACAGCATAGCACATTCTATTTTGCAATACTGTAAGTAGTACGAACACCACAAAAACTGTTAATAAACAGATGAAGGAAATTAGACTTTTCACTTGATTAATTGTTTTGTAACGTTTACAGAATCAAATCTGTAATAAATGTGTGATATAAGCATATCAAGAACTATTTTCAAGCAGTTTCTTGTGTATCCATCCATTATTTCCTGGGTGCAACACAATAAATGTTAATTACCTCTCACATTCCTAGAGTGAATTTGGTATTTCTGAGTTGGCAAACATACCTGTTTAAAATTCCCTACCAGAGCTAAAGAAGGAGATTTGCAAGCTTTCCGGCCTTACCAGTAGCACTGTGACACTACCAACTCAACCAGGAGGCAAATGTAGCTGTGTCTGAGCCTATTTCCTCCCTTGTTGCCCTTTCTAGAGGGTCACCAAGCAAAACTGTTTATTATGAGGATATTTTTAGTGTACTGAATACCTCTCTTCCAAGTCGTAGCCTCTAAGTCACTTTGGCTGTGACATTAAAACTCCATCAGAGCATTACAGTTAATAATTGTTTTGTCCTTGCTCTATCTATGGAATTTTTATGGACATGCACATGGTCATGAGGAGCCTTTGTTTGACTTTGTGGCTTTGCACATTGCTGTCAGTACCTCATTTTACATTCATTCATAAATACAATTGTCATGCAGAAATAAGACATGTTTTTCACCTTAGTCCTCTAAGTTGTTAAATTTTTAAAGCATGTTTGAAACACATCAAAACAAGTGTTACTAAGCTTCACAGAAAATGCAGCTATTCTTGCCTTTTTCTTAAAAACAGATTGGACAGTGGACATACTGATAGCTCTCTTCTTTACAAGAGCCTACTTGCTTGAGTATCAGTTCAGGAAGTGAAATATCCACTTCTTGAAGATTCCAACTTGTGTTTACCTAAAATATGCCCTAGCACACAGGCTATTAGGCAGACATGGCAACAGCTTCCATTCATCCTTCTTAGAAATCTATTTTATGCCTAAAATTTAGATGAATAAATTACATGAAATGAATCTTATCCTATGACTTTACCTGTTTCCTGATATTCTGTCACTTCATATATATATATATACACACACATTTTACCCACTTAACCTGTATATAAAAAAAAAATAAATTACTTTCAACTGTCTAAAAAGAATGATTAATGTTAAAAATCTGAATTTTAGCAGAGAAATAGTTTTTCATGATTCTTGGCTTAGGTATTGGTAGACAGGAATTGGTAGGTAATTTGACATATATCATAGCCTGTGTAATGAAATGAGGATGTTTTTCACCAAATCATGAGCATTCATGCTGGTTTCACGGCAAATAATGTTTAAATTGACTGCATATTGCTAGTTTATGTGATCAAAAGCTCACTTCCACCAGCCCAAGGGAGCTTAGAGGAACAATGACTGCCAAGGGAAATCCCTGAGGTGGCTCCTCCCTGGGCAATCCCAGGGGAGCCTCAGCCTGTAGCCCTGGGATGGCATCCACCAAACTCAGCCAGCAGGAGAGGCTCCCTCATTCACCTTACAGACTGAAGAGGGAGCTTACTGCCCCTGGGGACATGACATTGGATATGGGATGCCAGGAAGGTCCTTTTGATTGAGCCAGACTTATTCTGGGACGTCCAGAGCAGGGACCAAAGACATGGAAAGATGTGGACTGGGGAGGGACAAGTGTGGGAAGAGGGGATTGAAAGGAACCAGCTGTGTATAGGTAGGCTCCTGGTCAACATGCTTGTCTGGCCATACCCTGTACCTGATCTCCACAGCCTGTCCTACTTCTCATTAAACTCCATTTCTAACTGTTTTCCCAGTTGCAGGGATCTCTGTCCTGTGTGCACGTGTGTGCCTGGGGATTTGAGTGCAGCAGCTGGAGTGGGACCAGGGGTCTAAGGGACCTTTGTGTCTGTGTTGGGAAGAACTAGAAACACCAGAGCATGTGTGCATTGTGTGCTGATGTATATGTCAGTGTGTCGTCACGGTGCATCAAGCAGGACTAGCCAGCAAGTCAGACAAGAGGCTTGGTAGGGAGGTATTGGAGTCGTCGGGGCTGGATCCTGAAGAGACCAGGAATCTGAGAGTTGGATACTGGAGGGACCACAGGATCCATGCCAGGTACTGGAGAGACCACAGGATCTGGGGGTAGGCTACTGCAAGGGACCTAGATCTGAACTAGCTACTGATGGGACCCATGGTTGCATGTGTGTGTGTGCCTGTGTGTGAGGCACCTGGGAGACCAGGGGAGCCAGGGCCAGCTATTGAAGAGGCTGAGTGTGTAAAGCTAGTTAGTGGAGGGATCCATATGTATAGATGTATGTACATAAGTACATATTTTTCATTAACAGGCTTTCATGTTAACAGTCACTGTGGGTAATCAGAATTTGGCTGGCCGTACCTATATCTATATATGTATCATGTGTATGTGCCTATTGAGGAGAAATAATTTAGACAACTGAGGTAACTGTATAAAATCATGGGGAATTAATCTAGACTTTTGTCGAGATGTTGATCTGTACAAATGCATATAAATTGTAAACATGTGAGCTGAGAAGATAGCCATTAAAATCTCCACGACAAAAATGTATATTTGTAATACCCTTCTCTAGAAAACTGGAAGTCAGAGGTGCACCAAGACCATAAAAAAATAATAAGCTGTGCAACTGTCAGGTTTGGAGAAATAAATATACACTATTCTGGATGTAATTTATTTGGCAGCAGCAGGTAATCTGAAAGACAATATAGCCTAAATAATTCATGTGTACTGAGAAAGCAGGTTTAATTCACCTCAGGAGAAGCTGTCTCAGTTGCAGCCATTAAGCCTGGCTGAGTTAAGCCCTGTGTGCTTCTAGTACAGCTGCATGTCTACTCTGTGTCAAATCCTGCATCAGTCTGAAGATAACCAAGCACAAAGAGCCTGCCTGGAAAGCCTGTTCTTTGGTACAGGCTATCAGCATCTTTATATCCTGCTTGCTTTCCTAGGGCTTTCAGTCACAGTGAGGTACAGTAGTTACTCTGGAACCCCTGATACCTGTGTGTGGCACGTGCACAGTTGTCAGCCTACATTTTGCATGTCTTGGCTTTGCTTTCTGGTGGAGGGTGGTACTTTCCTTCATGAAAATGGAGGAAGACAACAAGCAATAAAGCCATCTTTGTTCATGGTGTGCCTGCATTCTGCCTAGTTGTTCTCTCCCTTGGATGAGGAAGCAAAAAAACCTTTTTTTTTTTTTTTTAATCCTGCATGTTTTCAGCATTCTAGAAATGAAAAAAAAAAAAAAGACTGTAAGCATGCTCAGACTGAAATATACTAGGATGGACCCCAGTGCCAAACAATTCAAGCTGCTAGAGGAAATTAAATGGATTGCTACAGCTGTTTTTCTAGTAGTTGTGGCCATTTTCCTTCTCTGAATGGGTTACTCAAACAACAAATTCATCCTTTTAGCCCTGAAGGTAGACTTTAAAATATCAGTCTGGTACTACAGAATCCAGCCTGGGCTCGGTGTTTTTGCTTGGAAATTAAGACTGTCTGTTAGATCCTAAGAGAGAACTTGAACCATGTAATTCCTTGATAGGGCTTCATGTTTTACAGGAGATCTTTGCTGAGAGTTCTTATCTCATTTCACAGTTGTTAGAGCTCTGATCACCAGCTGTGCTTGTGACATAGATTGGAGCTGATAGTGCTGTGATCAGCAGTGGCACGAGGCAGTTAGCAATGATCAGGCTGCTCTGCCCACTGGACTCACCGGTAAAGGAAATTATGAAGAACGTGATGGTGAAGAAGGTAAAATTGTGAAAAGGTGATGGGGTTTTGAATTTGCACAAGACTGAGCAATGACGGGACATAGTCTTCCACATCCTTTTTGTTCCCCTTTGTTCCTCTTCAACAACTCTGTATCTAATCTTATAACAGTTAAGCAAGGAAAATATATATATATAGCATGGAATTTTGAACTGTATAAACAACATACCCATATGATAATAAATTCTGACTAAGGTTTGATGTAAATGTGCATAATTTTGGATAATCTATATCAGTTAGTCTATTGAATTTACCAAAAAGCTTTTGGATGTTTTGAAGATTGTATATACATAAAAATAATAATCAACATGAAAGGATTGTTTAAATAGACAGTTCTTTTCAGTTCTCCTTACATATTGTTTATTGATTCTTCAGTTTTGCTAAGAAGGTTTAAGGGATAAAAGCTAAGTTGAAAATGTGGTAATACATAAAGCCTGAAGTAGGTCTTGCTGGATAACTTTGTCCAGTGCTTTGATGGAAAACAAATGATTGATTTAGTAATAAATAAGATTAACCGATGCATCAATTTCTGTTGTACGATGTAATAGTTTCAGTGTGATTGATCAGAGACAAATTAAATAAAAAATGATGGATTCACTCAAACCTAAGCTGATTGTTACTAGCATGAAGGTAGTGGTGACAGCAGATGGTTTACAGGGAAAGTTCAGAGAAATTTGGAGACAGTTGAGAAGAGACAAGGCACCTCTTTCATTCATGTTCTCATTAGGCTGAAGACAAACATACCTGAGATGGATGTTTGACCCTGGTTCTTGGTTGGACTTCCATAACAGACCATTAGTTTGATGTTGCTGCTGGAAGAAGTGGGCAGTGCTGCTCAGAGCTGAGATATTTGTTCAATTGAAGTGCAGAACTTTTACCCAAAACACTGTGGGACTGGATATACTTGTAGTACATTGATGTTACTTTGTTTTCCTGTCAAACTATTTCATTCTCTTTGCCCAAAAGTTTCTTTTATATTGAGCAAACTTCCTGATTAAAAGTGGGAGAAGTATGGACTTTTAAAAGTATGCAGTGAAGACACTTAGTTTTCCAAAGTCTCTGGGTGGGAGCTCAAACCATTTTTTTTTGGTAATTTTTCAAAGAAATTCTAGATTTTGAGCTGGCTGCTGTTACCACCAGCTTTGGCTGGCAGAAAAGTTACTCTGGCAGTGTGAAATGGAGCAAGAAAAGAGAATGGACTTCTAAGGCAGCTATTTTTGTAGTGTACTGCATTTAGTCCTTCCATTTGGCAGTGGAGGTGTTTTAGCTTCTGAAAATTAAAAGCTATCAAAAATCTTCTATAAGAGAAGCATACATTCCACTTTTACTGAGCTTTCTTCATGTTAAAAGTTTCATAGCTGAATGTTCACTAGTATGGGACTATTTCTGCCAAATTCTGAGCTCTTCTTGAGTGCTGCTGAAAACCCCAAGTTCCCACTGAGATGCATCTGAGCTGAAGCTTCTGTGTGGCAACATAAGATGCTCAATTCATCTTGCAAGTTCAGATCCTACATGAAGTGTTTCCTTACAATAAAAAGCATATTATCCCTTGATGCTCTTCCTTTTAATCATAGAATTTCTATCATTCTGGCATTGTATGTCTCACTTTTTCTATTTCTCACCCTCATTTATATCTATTGAATGATTTATTTTTTTTACTCCACTGTAGGTGGGGGAAAATAATTAGACTACCATAGGGGATACTAATTTCTTCTAATCTTTTCCCTCAAACTTTAATATCTAAATTTTAATGAGGATCTGTTTGATCCCTCTCAAACTAGAATGTTATATTAAAGTTTTACTGCTTCCAATCTAATTGGTCATTTGGTTATATTGTATGTGCAGTGATTTTATATCCATTTAAAATGATCTACAAATAATAAAACTATCAAGAGAAAATTGAGAAAAAAGATGACACAATCCTATCTGAGACTATCTGAGGGATACTGCAGTTCTGCTATACTTGTCATGCTGGTCTCATTCATTGCAGCAATTCATGTCCAAATATCTTTTTTTCCTACCCAATCATTACAAAGTGCTGAGTTTGACCACTTATTATGGCATTAATTAGGCTATCACTAAATTTAATATCATCTAGAAAAAGTTTCTTGATGAAAACTGGCAGACTATAAATTCTGAACGTGAGGAGTTTAAAAAAAAAAAAAAAAAAGCCAAGCTGAAATTGGACCTTTTATTTATAGTTAGTGTTATGTAAGTCCAAAGGGAGATGCATCTGTTTCTAGTGGGATTACGCATAGATTGGGAAATGGATCATTACAGCACTATGCTTTCTTTCATTGTAGTTGTTGTGCAGAAAACAGTTTTAACTTTCTTGTAAGTTATGGAATAAAACATACTTAGTTTATATCGAGACAAATATGGGGAGATATGACAGAATCTTGACAAAATATTTCTAACTTCATTTTTCACAAAAATTTCAGAGTAGTCATCAGCTCAGTATAAATTGTAACGCAGTAGATAAAGCTGGTGTTTGAATTAGCTGAGGAATTTTATTACTCTTTCAGAAGGAAGCAGTATTTAAGCCAGGTTATTAAAATATCTGAGGTAAGGCTGTTAAACCAACCACATGAACCACCACAGAGGTCCAGCCATGAACGTTGAATGAAGCACGTATACTACATTTCTCAAGTGTTCCAGGCTCTTTGGAGGCAGAAGAGAGAGCAGTTACAGTTTTCCTGAAGTTAATTTAACAAGGTGCCATATAGTGTCTAGTTGACGAAATGATAGCTGATTGTTGCTGGGTTTCCTTATGCCTTATTGCTCTCTGGCAGATATTCAGGATATGCTAATTTACTCTGGGGTAAATCCAAGCACACAAATGGCTCTATCACCTTTGCAACTTGCTTGTAACTTGATCTGAGACTCCACTCAAAAGCCGTAGAACAAATCACTTTGTAGATGTTTAAAAGACCAAACAAGGAGCAAATCAGAAGAAAATCAGGCCCACAGGCCTGGAAGGTATCTCACCAGGGTCCTGCAAAAGGAACCAAACTCGAACAACAACAAAAAACCCCAGCAAAATATGATATGCTTGGCTGGAATTACTGGAAAAGTTAGATTTCTGTTGTTATTGTTCCTGGAAATTTAAAGTGCTTTTGGCTTTCTGTAAAAATTGTGTTAAGGAAAGATTTGCTATGTGTATTTGTTATATACATATAAATATATGACATAATTTCATAAACACTTAAATTCTATAATTCAGTATTTGTTTTACTGTAATTTGGGCTTTTATTTATAAATTTTACAGCTATTCATCAAAGAATAAACTGTCATCCTTAAATTGCTTAAAGCTCAGAAGCTTTGTAAGTCCTTAGAAAGGTGTTACAAAAATGCCTCAGAAATTCAGAAGTGAAAATACATATTGCAATACCACAGGGTACCTGCTGTGGTATTTGGAGGATGATAACATGTGGAGAAAACTGCTGGAGCGCAATCCTTTAAAGCATAGCCTTCGATTTTTTTTTAGTATCCTCGTGAAGAAAATCTGAACTCAGAAATTGTGAATTGTCAGATTAACTGAACGGTTAGATGAAATACTGACTTCAGTTAGATTTGGGGCCATACAAATAAGACTTCTAAATTGTCAGAAACTGAAAAATGAAAATCCCACTGATGGAATTCAACTCACTGAACTGTTTCTGTCCAAAGGGTATGTAGCTTTTTGTCTAGTTTGGCTCTTCAATCAGTGGCAAGAAATAAGCATTTCCAAGGACAATCCATTCGATCTTCAGCGAAGTATCTGTCCTCAGCCAAAGCTAACCAATATATTTATTTTTCCTGCCCTGAAGCTTATGTAAATCTGATATCTAAAAGTTCCAAGGTGTATTCTGAATTCTAACTCTTCACCATGCCAAAAATACAACATTTTCTGACCTGAATGTATATTGAAAAAACAAAATATTGATAATGGGGGGGAAAGCATGCCTAATACATTGTGTCTGGGTGTTACAGATAAGTGATTTCTCAGCACTAAATAGACATCTGTATAGTTAGCTCCATGTATACACTTATAAAGCAAAAAGAGGTTTTGAGAAAGATTTAGCTTGTTTTTGTATCTTAAAGTTTGAAAATGAAATAGTGCCACAGAAAAGGTAAAATATATAAGTATGCTAGACTGCTAGATTTAATTTTTCCAAAGAAATGAACTGTTATACCATATTTTATCATAAACAAACAAACAAAAAAAAAACTACTCAGAAACATTCCTGGAAGCTATTACTGTAAACTACTGGAAAGTGTTCTGGGGGGACATCATTCTATTAAGTTTTTAAAAGTACAGTGTCTAAACTTCTGTGAAATCAGCATAGATTGGAGAATCAAACTATTCAATGAATTTTTTATTAAACAATATTACACCAGAAAATGTATTTTTCCACTTATAGCTGGTCAGCACTATTGCTGGAAAATAAAGAATATCCTACTTTCAGTGTTGTCTCTGTTTGAAGCAATGATGCTAATGGTATTACCTCTTTGACTGAAGAAGGCCTGTCTTACTTTCAAATAATAATATGTAGAGGATACTCCACTGAAACATTGTGTAACAGTATCTTGTCTAATCCATTCAAGTTAGCATTAATATACAAGGAATAGTGTCACATAAGATAAAAAACAGTGTTAACTGGATTGGAGTGGGAGGAACTGCATGGTAAAGTTGAGATGTTGGCTCTTAGAAGCTGTGATAGGGGCATCTGTGAGTTATAGCATAAAATATGTTTACGTTGTCTCCACTGAAACAGTCTGTGGCATGTAGAGTTATGAGATATACTTTATTTTTTCCAATATTATTCATGTGGTAACAATTAAGTGTCCTATTGCCACTGAAGAGGAAATAGATTTTTATAAGAAATACAAAGAGAAGAAAAATCTCCTTGTTTAGGTTAATGTGTTCTGAATTTAGAAGAAAAAAGGAAAGCAAGAGGTTTTTTTACATTCTATTCACAAAAGATCTTGCTTGTTTAGCCAGTGAGATACGAAATAAAGTGTCTGTTACTATGAGATAACACACACCTCTGGGGCTGTAGCAAAGGAAAAAAAATACAAATTGCTTTCTAAGGAGATCTAGTTGCCTTCAAAGAACTTGAGAAAATTGGTGTTACAGTCAAAACCACTTCAAAGTACCTAATTAGGATTTTGGGGATGGGATTAATGAACCATTTTTAAGAAAAAGAATCCATGCTTGTTAAAGCCTGATAGATATTTCCACTTATTCAAAAAAAGAGTAGTGAAAACAAAATGGATGAATTATAATGCATTTTCTTTCAAATGTGCCTGTATGTACGACTTTATAAATATACAAAAAGAACATCAAGATTTCAAAGAGGCAAGTGCTCAAAAGTCACGCTACTACCGTACCTTTAATTTACCCCTTGTGCTCATGTCTTCGAATTTATGTCTCAGTTTGAGATCTTTACTTGTTTTATCTGTAGTTGAACAGTACTTTATTATTTTCTTCTCAGTGATATTTGATACATTTGAAGACAGTTGTTCCCTCCAGTTAGCTCCTATTCACACTAACCAGACTCGGTGAGAGAATCTTTCCTCCCCAGCCTTTCTTTTTTTTTTAACCATTCTTACTGTTTACTTCTGAACCTCTTGTATTTTCACCTTTCTTTTAAAAACGTTTGGTAGTGTTCACAGCTGGAAAAAAATGAACCTGTGAACCAACAGAATCCTATTGACACTGAGGGGAGTCAGTTTTATGAACCTTACTTATGAACTCTGATTTACACATTCCAGTAAAATAGTAGTTTCATTTCTGTTGGCAGTCGTATGGCATTGTTGGCTTGTACTCAGCGTCTACTCCCAGAGAATTCCTAAATATTCCCGTGCCAAAGCACTGTTCCATGAAAAAACAGTTGTTCCCCACCTTGTTTTTGTAGGTGATTAATCCTGTCCTAGAAGGTAGAATATGAAACTTTGCGATACACGTTCCTGACCAGAACACTTTCTCCAGATGAGACAAGTCCTCTTTGGTATTCTAGCTGTGAAATATCATCTGTGCTCATCGCATCAATTTAATTCACATCTCACCTTTACTAATGCTCATTGAAGATTCAATGTTTTCTATAAAGTTATTTGTGAGAAATATAAGCTTTTTCATTTGAATTAATTTAATTTTTTTTTTTTTTTTTTACATAAGTACTGAGACTGTTCTATGGGAAGAGTCCAACTAGCTGGAGACACCAACGTTTTCTTTGGTGAGCTGCAGTTGCAGGCACTCTGAGGCACAGCAGTCATCGCACAGCAGCCTGTAGTGCTCAACAGCATGTGAATGTATTTCTCACAGTGTTTTTCCTGACTAATGGAGGTGCCAGGGTCATGATTGGCCCATCAATCTTTTATGCTAGTCAGCTGAGAAGTTTTAAGCAGGTGTAGGTCACATCCAAAAAAAAAAAAAGGCTTTCCAAATAACAGTATCTTTTTGGCCTTCACTGTGTATGTAGATATATTAACACTTAGCAAAGCTAAATTAATATTATTCCCCATTGCAATGATTCAAAGGACTGAAAAAAAAGGAAGGCATAATAAACAGGGACTCAGTCTGAAGAGAATAGACATTAAATAAAGCATGTCTTATCTGAGGCCCCACAGGCTTTGCAGATTGATCATTCACAGAAATATACCAACCAGCAGCTTCATCTGAGTGAGACAGGTTACAGTCTTTGAGTTAGTAACTGTGTCTTTACTTGTTTGTACTGCCAACGAAGCCAAAAGGTAGGATGTTTGTCTTCGATTGTACTGAACAAAATTTAGCCCAACACGATGCACATTATATGAACTGCTAATTACTGTGATCATGCCAATGTCCAAGTGAATATGGCTAAATAAAGAAACCATTTTAAATATCTGACCTACACTTAAAATGGGGCAATTTGAAAACCAAGCACATAACATATCTTGAAATATATATATACCTGTCAAGTTTTATTAATGAGCATTATAGTTTTTCATGGATAGCATGAATTTGAATTTGTTTATTTTAATAGGGTTTGGTTGGTTGGTTTGGATTTTGTTGTCTGGTGAGAAACTAATTTCCATAAATTAAAAAAAAAAAAAAAAAGCTAAATAGTTTTGAAATGTCTAAACCTGTTCTTTTCAAGCTTTCTACTGACATTATTGTGGATTTATAGATAAAACACTAGACTACATGACAGGTACTATCAAATCTGAAAAAATAGAGAAAATTTTAAGTAATGCACATATGAAATACTCTTTTATTTTTGACATGCTTAACAAGTGAATAATATGTGAGAAAACACAAAAAATTTGTTCTGCAGGTGCATCCTGAATGACAGGTTGACTTATATATTCCCCAACAAAATGCATAAGCTGTGTTTATTTGGGAAAGTAATTATCTAAGCTATGAAGCTTTCAAAGACTGTTGAAAAGCTTAAATAGGTTTTGGGATGTTTTCTTTTCTTTTCTTTTAAAAATCAGACACAAATTTCAAGAAACAGAGTAATACGTAAATTGCAGGAAAATATATTTGCTTCCTTACGTTAACTGTAGACTATTTTAGCCTTTATTACTAAGCCATTCTAGGAAAAAAACCCACATTAACTCTGATAAGAGTTGTTTAAAATTTGGTGTGTATTATGTGTCTGAACTTTTGCCTACTCTTGAGATAATGCTTACATTACTGCATACAGCTGGCAGCAGATGCTGGTAATGACCATAAGAGAAGAGAAGAATAAAATACTTGCAAAAGGTATTTTTGTTAGTAATTCAGAGAAAATCTCCTACTATGGCAACTTTAAGTTTCCTCTTTTTTTTTTTTTGTTAATCAAGAAGCAGACTCAAATTAACAAGTTTAGTAAACTTTCCTTCTTTTCCCTTGAGTGTGAACTCCAGGGCCAGGTATGGTGTCCAAAAAAGATGAGCTATCATTGTTAACAATTACAGAATTTCAGACTCCTTTCTATGTAGTAAAGACAAAGAGGAAATTTTGCCCAGTATTACAGACTACCTGAGGAACCTGGAAGAGTCAAAAGTTGTTTGTGGTAAAAAATCCTCAAGTGATATTTTCTATGCTCATTTTTAAGATAGAAAATGAGCAGAAAACTGCATGCCTCCTTACCCAGGCAAGCTGGTAAACTGGATCTTGCAAACAAGAAAGATAAAGTGCCATGAGGCAGGTTAACAGCATCACAACATTTTAACCACTATTTCCATTCAGTCCTAGATGTTGCTCAAAGAAAATCTTCCACGATATAAAATTGATTATTGCTATATATGACTGGAATCTAGGGGCTAAGGTGTACTTCACTCATTGCTAGATGGAGGAAAACAAATGAGATTTTCAGGGATGATCATGTCAATTTCTTTTTAAATATGCTTCTGATGTGATGGATGCAACTGGCCTGTTTGACATTGAGAACACTTGTGAATACATGAGAAGGGTGTGAATATACAAATACCTCAACCAAAACCAAAATGTTGTTAGTAATTTATACTTTGGCTCCTTAATGTATACTTACTTGAGAAAAAGTTAATGACTTACCACCTGCATTTCAATGCTGGTTAAACAAAATACTCACAAAAAATACAAATACCCTACATTATACACCAATCATTATGACCCTGGTATATGCATGGCAGCATGGCAAGCCATTATAGATTTGCATATTTTAATATATAATTCATTAGCTTGGCTTCATATAATGTACTGCTTTCTAGTTCACTAAGCAAAAGATGTAAAGTTTATAAGGTGCAGGATAAGAGACTGTCCAAAGGGACCTTGCCTTCTTGGCAATGAAATCAATGAAAGATGTTTCTTAATATGTGGCCATTAAGAAGGCTGCCAACTTGCTGAAGTTGTAACTGCTAAATGGGAAGGCCTTATGGGATTAAGTATTTAATTTTTTAATTGCTAGTTATGAAAGTCACATAAAGAAACTGAAAACTTACATGAGGAGTACCTTCTTCAAAAGAAGTGTTTTTCATTAGTTGAATATACATCAATCAGGTGACAGTCCCTTTTAAGAAGATAGCATACATAGCACAGAAGGTAAATGTACATGTGTATCCTAAATGTGTAATTGTTTTTTCACAGCTTTTTTTTTCCTGTCTCTATCTTTAACCCTTACTGAATTACCCAGTATACTGGATAATATTTTCAAAGTATTTTCTGAAGACATTTACAATTATTTTCTTATATTATGGGCGGGACAGTGGTGTTCTAGTTTGTAAAAATTCTTCCAGATAATTGCAACAACGACGAGTCTTTCCATGCCCTCCTGTCTTAGCATCCTGCTGTAGCCTCTGGAGTTGGAATTTATCTCACCTAACTTTAGATGTCAAAAATTTATACATTTAAGTATGAGATAGTCACCTATGCCCCACTCATGGTCAATGGAGAGAAACATGCACCTCCAGAGACTCACCTGTCTTACATGGCTATAGCACAAGACAAATGGCTCTCTCGTGCCTATTTCTCTTCACTGACTCTAAAAAGAGATGCATGTGAGTATAACAGACTTCGATGTATATTTTTTAGATGCTTAATCTAGGACAGATGCATTCAACTCTAGATTCTCAGCTAGTTTCTTTATTTCTGTTTATATTCATTTATTCAAAATCAAACGGTTTCGGCTGAAAGGACTGAGAAAGACCTGCCATATAAAACCATACTAGATTTGTGTTATTCTTGAATATGTGCATTGACATTCTCATCACTGAGAGAAAAATCTGAACCTGGATCTCCTGACTCCCAAGGCAGTTTCTATCTGGTGGTACACTGAATATAAGGCATTGGGTTATCTAACTGACTCATCTCTGAAGCCTATTTTGAGAAAGGGGTTGATGCCTGTGGTTTCAAAAATAAGAATATGGAACAATAGCATTTCCTAAGATGAATCTGCGGAAACTTACAGACCTAGTAGGGTCCTGGATTTTCCTGAGGTTTATTACAATTTATTGAATACTATGGTATAAGAAGTGATTTGGTGAACCTCGTTTTTTATGAATTAGCATCAAATGTTTGTTAGTTTCTTTACCTTGAAATGTGTTACTGAAAAAAAAACAATTACTCCCATTCTGAGTTTCAGACTGACACTGAATATTACAACCATGGACTCTTCAGGTGTAGAAATATCTTTACTGATAATTTTTTTTCTGTTATTAGATATTCAATTATACTCCTGGCCATAAAAAAATGAGTATATTTTCTCTTAATAGCTATTCACTTGCTCATAAACTGTTTTAAACTGTGGCAATATGGTTTTTATTCCAGTTGAGAGGCTATCACACCTTGTATAAGGGGTGTAGCTGTTATTCTAATTTCCTAATAAGGGGAGTTTGTTGTTGGAAATAGACAGTACAGTTAAAAAAGCAATGTAAGATGGAAATGTTAACTCAACTAAACAACTGGCACTGATGATCTGAATTCTACATTGGTGAAATGAATGACAAGGCTTCCACTAAATTCAAGTGGACCATAATTTGGAAGGAATAACATCATGATTAAATATAAACAAACTTACAGCTCCTAATAAAATAATTAGAGTTGTCAGTAGCAATTTGGAGTAGTGCAATGACATATGTTTTGTCTGATGATGAAAAGTCTTAATGGCATAAATCAGTAGTTCATCAGGAACAGATAAGTTTTCCTTTTCAGATTTTTCATAATCTCTTTTTGTTTAGCAGGCAATTGATAGCTCAACATGTTGTCATCCTGGTCCTTGAGAGATTTGACATCGTATAATATTTGGAAAAATTCAATGTTAACAATTAATCAAATTAAACATGGGCAAGAATGGATTAGAGACCATTAGCCCAGTATGCTTTTAATGGAATTTAAGTTTTAGCTGTATACGAAGCTAAAACTTAACTTGCTTTTATTTACTTGTACATTCAATGAATATTGAGAATGAGTAATGATGTGTTCACTTTGTGAAATAAACTCATTATATTCCATAACCCATGGTCAGTTTACAGCCACATAAAAGACAGATTTTTATCATAGAGATGGCACCTGAAACAAGGAAAAAAACTATTGACTGTATGGGATGAGGCACTTGTAGAAATTGCAAACGATTGACTATTAACATGTTGTCATAAAATCCACCCCTAACAACTGAAGAATTCACTATTTTAATCAGAGAGGGAAAATTAAAGAATGAGGCTGTCGGTATCTACTGCAACATAAATCACTTCAAAGTAACAAATTAAGCAGAAATAATTGCTAATCTTTGCTCGGGCTGTTTTTATTGGTGATCTAAATTAGTCTAGATACATTTTTTTAAGCTTCTTATGTTTCTTCACACAGTAATCTTGGAAATTCTTTATTCAACCTACTACAGAAGGTTTACTTCTAGAGGAATTCAGTTTTGATATTCAGTTCAGTACTCAGGGACATTATTCAAGCCATCAGATGCCCTTTCATAAATGTTCTTTCCAGCCTCACACTAAAACTTGGCCGCCACTAGTTCTTAGATAAATGATGCATGCAATGTGTAACTGCGTTGCCACAGAAATCCTGAGCAGGCATTTGCTGAGGAGTGGCTGCCTTGATTACAGGAAAGATGAAATGATCGTTAATGCTATAACCTCTTAGTGTTACTCTGGGCCCTAAGGCTTTTCATACTAGATAAATCCTCTTTTCTCTCTTTCAATGTCTTTGAAACAATGCACCTGTGCAGAGCATATTCATACTGTCTGCTTCAAAAGGTGGTGTGTCCCTGCAGACAAGAATTAATTAATTAATGTCTACAAGAACCATTTCTTTCTAATCATTATGAGATATTTCCTCTTGCCCACTGTGTCAAGCACCTGGCAAACACATGTTCAGACTTGGCTTGGCAACTTACAGCACAGTTGTGTGGCGCTGTTCAGTTTTTCAGTCATCACAGAACTTTGAGTTTGCCCTTGCTAGAATGAGTGGAAGTCTATCTTTAGGTACCCACTGGGCACTACAGTTCAAAAATAAAGGTGTCATACAGTTTTAGCGTTCCCACTTGTGTTGGTACATAAACAAATATGGCTCTACAGAGGAAAGGTCCAAACCCAGGTTATTTGAGAAAGGAACCTAAATTTTAATGTATTTGGTCTGGATCTGTTGCCATATATTCTTGCAGAACCTTAACTGTCTATATTAAAGTGGTATAATTTTTTTAATAATATAAACAATTAGAAAAGCAAATATGTTTTTCTAAAGGTCATTTGAGAATTTACCAGATGCCTCTGTGTTTACAACATATCTTTAACCGGAGTCTTACTCAATCTAGAGGAGAGAGAGATCAAAGAACTTGTGCGGATCTTGCCCTCTCTCTAGAATTCAAGCTAACATAAGTACAAAAATGCATTGACTGAGATAAAATGGAAAGATTTGTTAGAATTTATCATGGACTTTGCCTTTGACACAAGACATTGATTTACAAATGAGGTCCTTCTTGATAAACCTGATATAGTATATCAAACCAAGTAGATTTGTATGATAATTTGGCTTTTTTCAATACAGTACTGTAAAAAAAAAAAAAGCGTTTTCCTCTCCAAGAAAGATTGCTCTAATCATTCATATAACCTAGAGGAAACATCTTGATGCAAAATCATCTGTTGCTCACTGCCTAATAAATTCATAATATATTCCATGTCCTGTAATTTCGTTACAGATTTAGACTTTGAGAAAAAGAAATTATAGAGATTCGAAGATAAAAGCCAATAGAAGATACATCCATTAGTGCTCATGCACTTCATGTATTTCACTTTTGATCAATTGCTGGCAAAAATAACAGGGAAAGAGAGATTAAAAAAAATAGAAGAGGAGGATAGCACGAGTGTCCTGGTTTACTATAATACGACCTTTATTTTTTAACTAGACAATGCAATGAAACAGACTGTAAAATCCACTATATAGGGTCCATTTTACTTAGTAAAAATTGTACAGTCAGTTGATAGAGCAGCTGGTGACATTGTAGTCAATGCTCTCCAAAAGCTAATTGAGAATGATAGGAAAAAAAATCTGATGTAATATATAGCTGAACAGATTTCCATCTCACCCCAGACACTCATTACACACATCTGTTCTTCATTCCCAATGAACAACACAATTCCTCTGAGTTTCTTCCAAAGAAACTCATCAACAACCCAGAAGACAAAGAGGCATACGTGAAACACATGTTGAATTTTATCCACCCTGGATTAACAGTTGCTCTAATCATTACCAATGTCCAATGTAATTTTAAGTATATATCAATGTACATTTTTCCATTAAATTTAGAAATATTTTTAGGACGTGTGTTATTGTGGTGCCTATAACATGAAAAATTATGTTCATAAATAAAGGGAAATTGTTGCAATGAAATAATTTGCAATCTAAAAGGTACAGCAAATAAAAATGTTGATTTAAATCTGTGTTTTGAAAGAACAGAATCCATTTTGATAAGTTGGTGGGGTTCTAAGGGTTGATGCCATTTTGCTGAATATTTTTAGGTGTTTAAATTCTCACAAACTATCTTATATTCGTAGGGATATTAAATCAAGCAGTATGTAAAAAATTAAGAAAAAATACTTTCACTTCTCACATTTTCTCAAAGGTCATATGTACTGAGTATTAATTTATCATTTGGTTGTTAATCTAGTAGACAGCTTTGAGGATTCAACAAGTTGTGTTTGACTAAACTTCTTTCTTAATGCACCATTAATTGCATTTTTTATCATTTCATATTAAAAGTCAGGTTTTCTACTTGTACACACTCACGGAGTCCTGTCCAGATTGATTTGATGCCATTTTATTATTACAGAAAATGGAAATTACTTTTTCCTTTATATAGGATTCCACCATTTTGCAGTGTAATGGGAAGCACCAGAGCATTCTTTTCTAGATATGTACGTCTTCACAACTGAACATGTCAGGTGAAATGGAGTCCAGAAATTGAAGGAAGCTTGTTTCCAAATGCTCATCTCTGCCATCAGACTGTCAGTAATTGGGATAGATCGTAATGGGAAAGTCTTCCTGCATGTGGTTGTTGGAGGCACTAGAGCTTAAAGATGTAGGGCTGTCCTCTCTCTTATACTGAACATGACCTAGAATTGTCTCCCATCTCTCATCCCTTCACAGCTGGGCCTGTACCATAACTGTTTGCACTGTTGTATTATCTCCCTGCAATTCTGTAGCTTCACCTGTCTGACATAGCTTAATAGACCTATTCTCCAATTTACCATTCATTTTGGTAACCCTGTTGGTCACAGATCTAGAACAGAGGCTTGCAGATATGGGGTGGAGGTTTAGGGTGCTGCTTTGAAGCTCTGAGTGCTGCAAATGAGTGTTACTATAATTCATGCTTCTAGTTTCTGTTTAATGCCACAACCTCTTCCCAGTTAAATGAACTGTCTGCAACAACTTGATTCTTTTGTTCTTTCCATAAAATGACATAATGGATGGGTTCTTGTATTTTGGGAGGAAAGAAACTTGATAAGTGTGCACAGCAATGGTGTATATACTGTATGACATTAACAAGACACTACTTAAACTCCTTTAGGTAGGTATAGAGGAGCATACGCCCACTATTGGATATTTACCATCACTACTGCACCATAATAAGAAATGATGCACTGAAAACGAGGCCCAGAGGAGTAATCTCATGTCAAAAAGCGATAAGAACTCTTATTCCAAATACCAGGAACACCTCTGAGACTTAATTTTTCCTCCAATGTAATGTGAGAGGCTAGTTCATGTATTATATTTGACACAGAAAATCTTTGAACAAATTCCTTGGAGGTATAAAAGTTACCAGAATTAGTAAATTATAGATAGTTTCACTGGGAGATACAGGTGTGAACAGTGCTTCCAAAGCATACAGACAAGGACACTGGTGTTCTATACATCAGAGAAAGTGTTTTATATGTGTGTGTGACTGTTCCTGCTTATATGCTAAAACTGTGGAAAAGTCCAGAATCAAAATGTTTATCTCTGCAGTCATTCAGTAAAAGAATAAACCAAAACCCTATGTTGTCCTAAGGATTTTCAGTCATTAAGAAATAAGTTAATTATCCTGTCTAATTCAGTAGGGCTCTAAAATCCTGAAGAGACTGCATTACTTACAGTGAATGCTCATTTACTAACACCTACAGATACGCTTCTAACCCAGTCTACCACTGATAATTATGTTGGACTGAAAAGACAAAGCAGCATTGTCCCTTTTGTCAAGTAAATGTATAGGAGAATGCAGAGTTTTGAAGGAAGGCAGCTCTGTTTCACCCTGGGTAGCTAGCATCATCAACGAGCAGTCTTCAATGCCCCTGGAAAGTATAAAACTTAACACCCTCATTTTACAAGCAAGTCCTCCTACGATAATATCATTGTGTCCTATTGCTAGGAACACTGAAAATGTTACCGCACTGTTTGACAGAGCATCTTTGTTCTGTTGTACTCTTCAACATATTCTACTGAGAGGCAGAATGATAAAATCCTAATCATTTAACCTTATAAGGTTACAATTTTATGTTTAAAGCTTCCACCACCTGCCAAGTGTGGTTGTTGCTTGGTAATCTTGGTTTTCTCATTCTGTGTCTTTCTGATAATTTCCATTTTACTTGGGGAAAAAGGAATCCTGAACTTTTCCTTGTTCTGAATCACCAGCTATCTCCCACAGACCATCAGCCCTCCTCTCTTCATACAGAATAGAAGAGGGATTTTCTTCCTTGTCTCATGTTTTTTGTATTATTTCTTTGATCATAGAGTTGTAAGGTCCATGAAGAAAAACTGGTAAAGATCTTAGCAAAACCACTGAACATAAGAGAAGTTTTGTCTATGTCACTAGGTTTTAAAAACCTGTAGAAATAACAGGACAGGCTCTGGCTGTGCCAGGCCTAACCAAGATAACTTTATTATGCGGCTGACAAGGGGCAGACAATTCAGAGTAGTGCCTAAAGTAGTCTACTCTGGGTCCCAAACTCAAATACCACAATGACAGCTAAAGCTTGAACTGCTGTTAAGAATCTTCTAATAAAGCCTACTGCATGTCTTACAGGCAGCAATATGGGTGCATGGTGACGGGCTTGGGAGCCTGCCAAGCCTTAATTACAGCCTGGGCTGAAGGATCTCTGTAACAAATAAATTAACATGCTTCTTGCTGACTTTCTGTTCTCTGACCATCCATAATCTCCCTACAACATATTATTAGAATAATAGCTCTAACTTTTTTTTCTCAGTGGAGACATCCACAAGTGGCCTCATTCCTTCAGACTTCTTGTTTGGAAGTTGTTTAATGCTTGAAATAGGATACAATTTTCTTGATTTTAGTAGCAACCTTGTTCTTCAAAGGGAAAATATACAGCAGAATGTTAGCTGATAAACACTTAGGGTAGGATTCAGTTCCCAAAACACAGGTTTCTTACACCATGTTAGGTGCCTCAACTATCCGCATGGGGCTGGAAAATATGACACAAGGACCTTTAGCAGACTTGATTTTCTGGAGCAAAATCTGGTGGCCAGATGAGAAACTGCAGAGCAGCTCAAATTGCAGCAATGCCTATATTCAGAAAACTGTGTCTCTCTTCTAATGTCTGATCCCTACTTCTGAATTCATGGAGATTGATAAATGGCAATCCTTTATATAATCCCAATCTGAAATGTTATCAGCAACACACTTCCCTTATAATCTGTTTCCCTCTTTCCCTCTTCGATTTTTAGAGATAGCAGTTCTCAGACAGATGGGAAGCCTGTTGCTCTGGCCAAACCTGTTTTTGAAAATATTCTGTGACTGTAACCAGTTGGGCCATAAAGATGTTTGAATTGTAAGCTCTCTGGAGGACTTTTCCATAAATTTTCTCAAGTTGTTGGCTTTTAATAGGCTAATGTGTACATATTCTTCTTGAAAACAAACCAACAGCCTAGCTGACCAAAAGGAAGGCTAATACTCCTTCAGATACAGCTGGGAAAATTCTTAAGCACTGGTTTCATCATCTATCCACAGTTTATGAAAGACAACATCTATATTGGATAGTTTATCTTTTTCCCAAAATCCATATGTTAAATGGAGCCTGATTTAACTCTGGGGTCCTTCTGGACATCTTTCTTTAGTCTTCCAGCTGAATTGTCAGTGTATTGGCATCAGAAAGTACTCTTGCTTCCCGCTAACTACTGCGATTCTATTATTCTGCAGTTATAACAGGGCTGCATTGCTGCAGCTGACAGGGTTATGTCCTTTATTTCTGGACTTCCAGATGCAAACCATTACATTTTTTTTCCCCACCTAATGGAAATAAATCTAATTTAGAAACTACATCTAGATGGCACAACTGAAAATTCTCTTTCTCTTTCTTCCAAGATTTGATATGGGATAGCACCACCCTCAAAACTCGGCGAGTGTAAGCCTTTGAATTCACCTTCCTTCCAGATTTCTGTACTTCTGTAGGCTTCCAGGATGCAAACCTTCTTTAAGGAAGTAGGCATGATAAAATTTTGCTGTTCACATCAGACAAACTCTAGTGAGAACTGTCCTCTGTCTTCCAAAGGAAAAGAATGGCTGGCATGTTCACTCTGCTCTCTGTGAAGTAACTAAAGATTTTAATATTTGCAAGTTTGTGATCAATGAGTGGGCTGTGGATAATTGTCCCTGGGTCTGACTGCACAGTTGAACACAAAATTTGTGTAGATTTTGTTACAACAGAAGCATTTTCTGTAACTTTACAGAGTCCACTTGCCAAAGATGCAAATACTACCAAGTTTCTATTTAAAGGAGATCCCTTCCTCATCTTAACAAGAATTAACTAATTGAGTTTTAACTCAATAAATCACCTAAATGTATAACTCTGGAGAGAAACCAGCTACATTGATATAAGTTAAAGGCCACCCTAGCCCTCCTTTAGACTAAGAAGAAATAAAAGAAATTGGAAACAACATGTAATAGCCTAGAAACGAAGACAACGCAAATCTTAAATGTGCCAGGTACTGTAAGTATGTTTTCTTCTTAGATATCAAAGAGATATCAGAAAACAGATGTTGATTTGAGCTTCCTTCTCTAATAAGCCAACTACTTATGGTCTTACTTTTGTATAGATTCTGGTGAACCATTTGTTCATTCCAGTCAGGGACAAATATCCTATTGTTTACTTACTTTCCATAAAGTAAAATGGGGCCTCAAGACAATGAGAAGAGGACCTTAGGATAATAATCTTGTATTTCTTGACTAGAAAATGCTGGTTCAGGTTTTTGTTAAATTAATATGGTGGGATTTATGCAAAGTGAAAGAATTTTCTGTATTGAACACATTCTCAGATCATTTGACAATACAAATTTGCTAGTTCTTGAAAATTAGGCGTACTGCTGTGAATGAGCAATTAGATATAATTGGATAGCAAATTAATGAGCTGAAGAGCTTAAAAGTAATGAAGAAAGAATATGGCCCAAATGAATTACAGTAAAACAGACAGATGACAAAATGAGGTATGCAATACTTAGTCATTTGCAAATATTTTAAAACACTAAATTTTTTTAAAATTCCTATAGAATATTCTTTTATCTATTTAGTAGGAAACACATGATTTTTTAACTGCTATTGTATTCTTTGCAGGCATTTCAGCTGAAAGTAATAGTCTGCTCTATCTCTCTGTGTGACTTGCATGAAAAATATAACATATTTCTTGCAGATGCCTGAGCACATACGTCTCTGTGTATGGCTGTGCACATGTGTGTGCACACATGCATCTGCAATCGCTTAGATTTCAGTGTTGTGTCTCTTCCAGCCCCCATACATGTGCCCTAAATTCTACTTTCCTCAGTAATGTCTGCTAAGAAATTCTTCTGCTAAGAATTGCTCTAAGAAAATTACTATGCACCTATTGCTATTTTGCTTGGTTAAAATTGTTCATTTGTGCTGCATACTAATTCAGGAAGTGTTTGCCATTGGTAGTGAACCATTTACCTATTTCAAGACTTTTTTTCCTCTCACTGTAAATGCAAAAAAGTTTTACTAATGTTTTCTGCTAGATAAGAAGGCATTTTTTCATATAAATATCTCTTTCATTTTTATTTTCTTTTCTGCATTGTTTAAAATGCTAGTAGATAGAGAAATAATCCTGAGATACTGCAAAATTTCTGGGAAGATTAATGTTGTACCTTTCACAATAGACTGTTTATTAATAAAAAAATAAAAAATAAATAGTACACAATGCTGAGATACAGGGAGATGTACAGCATCCAAAATCAATGTGTACAGATATGGGTTATGAAACTGATCCAAGTCAGAACTGCCTTTTCAGTTGACTGAGCAGTACCAATATTCTAATCTAATACCAAATTGGCAATAGTATTTGGAAATGCAGAATAAACATGATACCCAGAGGGGACGTTCATGTACATTCACACACATTCATGTTCATACATGAGTAAAGCAGGATATATTTTTTATTTTCATACCCTCTGGATATTCTTCCACTGAGTTACCTTTTATTGTCTTCCTCAAAGGAGGGGTTGATATTTCTCATACAATTCACTTCTATGTCTCTTTTTCAGATAGCAATTTATTCACCTGTATGCAGTTGCTTTCTAGAGCCATGGTTGCCATTAGTCCTGGACACACTGCAAAGACGAACAAGGGAGAAAATAAATTCATTTTGGAAAATATGTCCCCTGTGTTAACTACCAGCAGCTTAGAGGTCTCACCCTTTCTTTGGAAACAAGCTTATCAGTTTTGTATACGAGATAGAGGAAGTCCTCTTATCTTACCTCTTTATACTCATGTCTCTTCCTTTATTTTAGAGTTTCATGCATCAATCTGTAAACTGACTTTTATGTCATTTTTCTCATTGGATAGAAGTTTTGTGGGCCATTCCTCTTGAGCTAAATGAGGGAGAAATGTCATTCACTAAATAAAGGTGTGTATCTTCAAGCATTAAGCATTCTCATCAGTACCTGAATATCAAAATGGCAATTTAGCTGACATGTTTATGCTTTCAGGTATGTAGATTAGTTAGAAGGGTCTAAAGCTATTTTAATTTGACATCACACTCATTCATATCACCTCTTAATAAACAGCACTGGTAATTACGTAATTTAAATCAGTTAAAGGGAATAATGTGAAGGTAATAAAACCAATACATGTTACATAGGTAGGGCCCATTTTCTGGATGGATATTTAAAAAACAGAAGTCACTAACTTAGATTGAAGACTAATACTCTCAACTTGGCATCTTTTGGCAGATAAGCGCTCATCAGAATGTACTCTGTAGGGAAGATGAACAAAAGGTGTCAGGCAAAGACCGCTATTCCCCACAGGTAAATATTCTCTAAAAATCTCATTCAGTTAACTCTTTCTTTTTAAGATAATTTTCATGAATTTCTGAATTGGTCCTGAAGAAATGGACATGTATAACACTCCAGCATGAAGAAGCAGCTCATTAAAAAAAAGTATTTTACGCTGTTTGGATTCAGCAATTTGTTGACATGGCTATTATTCAAACCAAAGAATTCACTAGCATGACATGCTGATCCTAATTCATAGTGCAATCAGAGCGACCTCATTACTGTAGAATCTCTTATCAGAAGAGAAAGGGTTAGGAGCCCATGTTTTCTAACCAGATATATAATCCCCACTAAATGAAAGATTGATTTAGAAGCATTGTGACAAATTACTGTACTGATATACATGCAAATCTCTACTGTTATCCCTTTATGGCTGTTCTGAGATTAAAACTCTCATTGCTTTCCCCAGAACTGATCCCTCATTTTGTTCTGTAGAAAAAGAATAAGAAAAATGACCCTGCTTCTGATAACATCAATTGGTATAAACAAGCAAAATTTCAGGTACGAAATGAAAACTAATGCATTAATGGTAGTGACTAAATTCCTAGATGGAGTTATAAATGAACTCAAAAAATTCCAAGTGAAACTACTGAAAAATACAAACTGACATTAGCATGTTGTTTACATGACACTTAATATACAGGTTATAACTGTTTAGACTCTCTCTAACTTGATTTAATCTTTCCTGTCTCATTTTGACTTTCTTAAACTCACCAATAAAGACCTAATTTAGAGGTGATGGGCAACCTGACTTTGCATCTGATTGTTTACATCATATTGCTCTTGTCTGCAAGAGTAACATTTGGTGTTACTTACTGAGAAATGGAGAGGGGGGTGGTGGGGTGGAGAGGGGGGAATTGCATCTCAGTAATTTAGAGAGTGCTTTTATATTTGTATCTTTTGCATGTTCTAGATACCAGATGTAAGTTATGAAAGATTAGTTTCACAAGATTAGACACAAGCACTGTGTGTTGCCATATAGGTACAAGTTACTGAAATCTAAAGGTTGCTAAGGGCCCACATAAGCAGTGAAAACTTCATAAAATGTGATGGAATATTATAAATTAAAAAAAAAAAAATAATGAAAAAGAGTTAAGTAAAAGGATCTGAGAGAAAATCCTTTTTCTTTCTTGACAGCTGATTATTATCACCCCTTATGTGCTAGTGACCTGGCTTTGTGCATTGTACATGATAGGCTTGTAGGTGATTTTAGCAATCCCATAACTTTTCCGGGGAAGATCATATACATCTGGAAAGTTGATCAAGGTTTCAAGCTCAAACGAGCCTTCTCATATAGCAGTGTGACTAGGAAGAAAATCTTTTCTTTCATATTTGCATTTTTCTCAGAAAGACCTGCCTGAATATGTAGGATTAGACTTCTACAAGCAGAAGTCTGTTCAAAAGAGGAGAGGGGAAAGCAAGCAAACATAAAAACAAAACCAGAAAGAGGTATCTTCCTTCTCCTTAATTTTCAGTTTAATCCCAATCTAATTTAGAGAAAGGGTGGCATTTTTCTGAGCTATTTGAACTTTCTTAGCAGAGGATTGACAATGTGTCGATGCCTGGATACCAGGTGGGGTGGGGAGTAATTGGGATGGACAATGGTAAAGTGCCTACCACTAGTGAACTTGAAATGGTGGAGATTGTCTCTGCAGTAGAGAAAATTCTGTACTGAGCATTTGAAAAATAGAACCACATACCACCATGAAGCAAATAAAATGCAAAAATCTCTCTTTGGACTTGTACATGATGGTTTAACAATTTGCTTTAATGTCTTAAGTAGGTGCTTAGATCATCTTTTGCATCACTAGTGCAAAACTTAATACCTTCATGACAGTATTTCAGTTTGCACTATATCCTTAAATTCATTTCACCAGCCAGGCACAAACATTCTTATTTAGTGTGATTCTGTGGAACACGAAGATGGATGGTGAAACTAAATCAGAAAGTCAAAGGCAACCTGTTCTAATGCACCAATGACGTCTGCAGATACCAGTGTAATAAAGAAACCACCCACCTGAATTTCCATTTGGGGCTGAAGGAAAAGAAATGTGGTAGTCTGATAGGTTGACATTTTGATGGATTTGTGGAAGCAAAGAAAGTCAATCTGTTTTTCTATTTTACTCCTGTAGAGTCCAATGTCTGGCTGAGGCAGAATATTTTTAAAGGATCCTTTATTCATATTTTACCAGCTCTTCACTGACTCTGAAATATCTTCCAGTCCATTGTGCAACAGACACTAAATACTTCCTCTGTATTTTGGAACAACAGAGAAATTTCCCATTTTGAGCAGAGGCTACTTTAATATATAGTAGGTAGTGATGAAAACGTTCACTTAGACTGTTAAGTAGTAGCATTCAAGGCAATTTCTATAAGCAGTTGGAGATCGTCTAATAGGATCTAATATATTTTCTTTCTTCTAGATTTTTGAAAGGATGTTTAGTACATACAATCTTAATCACGTCTTTGCTTTGATCTTTGTAAATTTACTAGTGTCAATTTGTAATAAAATTACTTTCTAATGTAGAACAATATTTCTATTGTTTTATTGGACAATCAAAATAATGTTGATTTTTTTTTTTTAATAAGATATTTTTCAAATAGTAACTCTGAATTCATTCAGATGATCTAGATGCATTTAAACCTGAATACTTCTGAGTTTACTAGCCCTTGGCTCCATATTAAGCCAGTGAAGAAAGAAAGACTTACATCCACAGCAACTTAAGTTCCTCTAATCTGAATTGCTCCTCGGAGAATCTTGTCTTTTCCATTGACTACAGAGGATGGTTAAGACTTCTACAGAAAGATCAATTTTGCTTCAGTCCTGCTGAAGTTAGGTCATTCATGCATTCTATATTGCTGCATAATGCTACTGCTATCTGGATGAATTGACCTTTGTAGGCATTTCATACACATACATATCTAATCTTTTTCATTAACTTAGAGTACTTCTTGTCTTTTTCTCCATTTCTTTGTCAGTTTCTTACACAAATTTATGACACTTTCTGTCCATCAAATTAATTGAATTTGTTCATACTTATGGAGACTCAGAAACGGTACCTAAGCAGATTCAAAAACATACAAGTAATGCCTACAAATATGCACACATGCATAATGGAAATCCCCAAAATGTCATTTCTGTAGGAAATCAAAGATAAATATTCCCCCCACACACCCCAGATTTTAGCTCCATTGAAAATATGAGTCCTGTCACCATTTTAGAAACATGATTTAAACATTTTAGAATCCAGATGACTCACAAAAAGGAAAAATATATTGTGCCAATTTGAGTCCTCTTTTGAAACCAATCTTCTCTGACTTTCAGTGTAACTTGCCAGTTAGCCCGATGAAGAATTAGAGGTAACAATCCTGTTGTTAGAGTTGTCCAATATCAGAACAATGAGAGAGCCCCATGGGCTGACTACTTTAGAAATAACAGGCAATGGCCACGTCATCCTCTGAGTTTTGCATCAAAAGACCTTCTCTCACCTCATTAACGAACTGTGCTTTGACAGAGCAATATTGCCCAATTTTGAGGACTTTCATTAGAGGACCAGAGGTCTTCTAATTAGTGAAATATCTTTGGGCAGTTTAAACTTGTGATGGAAAGCATTTAAACATTTAAATGCCCTTAAGTTGTTTGCTTTCTTAGACTAGGGATTAAATATTTTGCCCAACTGCAATGGTGAAAAATGGCCATGAACCCAGAATAACCTGGGGTGATCCATTCAGAAGAGACTGCAAAAGAGTGTGTATATCATTATTACTATGCTGCCCAGTAATTAGAACTTATCAAAAAATACAAAACATTTCCTATGAATGTTAATTCAGTTTCAATATCTAAGGGCAATAGTAGGAGCTAAAAATATGTTCAAATGAATGAGAGATTAAGAAAGAGCATCTTGCATCATTTAACCATTTTTCCCTCAAGAAAAATAGTTACACTTTTGGAATCCTAATGTTTCTCGTCTATTTGAAGAACAATCATGTAATCCACAGGCATAGCGATTTTTTGATTTCTTTTGTTTTCCAAATAGTAGAACTGTAAAATTTCTGCTCTAAAGATAGCCCCAGAATTCAGAATTCTGCAATGCTATGCCAAGCCTTTCCTATATCTCCCTACACAAATCATATCTCATTTTTATACCTCATGATTATGTTTTAGAAAATTCTCCCAAAGGGGAGTTGTTGTTGCTGTCTTTTAAGGTAATACTGAATGAGAATCATTTATAGTACATAAATGGAAAATATTCTTGCCATACAGCTAGGCACACTGGCAAAATTTAAGAACAATTTATCTTTCACAATGACCTTTCTGACATATGGTGAGAAGCTTCATTTATCAGTTGCAAGCATCAGTGTTCATTCATGTAATTGTTTTGCTTTCAAGGATACCAAGTGGTAGGCTAGTATTGTCAGTACCGAATGTCGAAGTCATTCGCTCTATCAGCCTTAAGCTCTTCATTTGTACGTTTCAAATCTCCTAAAGATCTCACTCACTGGACTGATGTACTATAATGACAGAGACGAATAATTCCATGTAGCTTGGGGAAACCTTTTAGAGCCTGACATGCAAGGTAGAGCTATGCAGTGTTTATGGGACTGTCTCCACTGAGATCACCAATGTTTTTACTCTTTGGAACAAATAAGTAAAATTTATTTTACTTAACAGCATTTTCCTTTAAAACATCAAAGTGGCCAAATTAACAAAATGTAGTTCAACTGAGAAGGCAAATGATGACAAAAGTTCAATAGTTAAGTGTTGCGGGATGTTGGCTCTAATGTTTTGTGCCATTAGGTCTCAAAATATTTTAAAAAGAATAATGCTAAGATCTAATGGCACAAAAACTGTACATAATTACAAAATAGCTCTTAAGTCTAATTCTTAAACTGTAGTAGTTGATCCTACAGTGAGATTTATTCCATAATCATGGAAGGCAATGGCATTTACAACTAGAATAAATTAAAGTAAATGAAGAGGAAAATTGTATTCTGTGTAACATTTAGTTCATTATAGGCTTAAACAACTATGCCAATCCATGTTCATCAATATAAGTTATGATGCTCACAGACATAATTAAATAAAAATGTTATCACCAAGAAACGGTTCATGTTACGGAAGCATAAAAATTGTTACTTTATAAGAGATCCACTTTTTTTTAAGATTTTATTTGCAGTGCTCAAGAATATGAGTAGTAGACAATAGTATAGAAGGTTTTTTTGTGGTTTGTTTGTTTGGTTTTTTTCGCTAGAGGTAATAATATATAAAATTACGGCCTTTTCTGCACTTTCTGCTGCTGGGTCTTGCTCCCTACTGTGTTGATGTTAGATTCCATACCTTATTAAGTGTCCCTGTGGCTCTTTATTTGTTCGGTTAGGGTCTCACTGGCACATTAGACATTATTGATATTCCTGAGGGAATTGCAGTGTAAGGTATACAAGAGCCTAAAAGAGAATTCCGGAATTTTGCATGGTGCATACAAACAAGGAAGTCCATAAGGTGTGGGGCAAACTCTGCATCAGATTGTCTATATATCAGTTTGTTGTATTATCTTCCCAGAATCCCAAAACAAGAAAACTATGCAAGCTTAATTTTTTTTTTTTCCTGGGATACCATACAGGTTCCATTGAATTTTTAATTTATTGAAATTTTCAGATACGAAGACGGAGCTTTAAATATCACTGCAATATCTGCATAAGAGACGATTAGATGTGGTGCTGAGGGATATGGTGTGGGGAAGGACTTTGTAGAGTAGGGTAGATGGTTGGACTCGATGATCCCAAGGGTCTCTTCCAACCTAGATGATTCTATGATTCTATATACTATCAAGTGGAATGAGGCTCAAATAAAACAAACAACCAACTTAAAATAAATGTTTTCCTGTAGATAAGAAATGGGATCAGATTCTGTTCTAGTAGTCCTAGTATTGAGTATATGAGGCATATTATGAGGTTCAGGGAAGATAGAGGAAAAAAGTTTTTAGTTTGGTGGTGTTGATGTCTTTCTGTGGACTGGAACAAAGAACAATTAATTATACCAACACCATTTTCAAAAGAAAGGAATAGTGGATGACAATAATCAACTATCTACTTACCTGAATCTTAAAATATTATCCAGTCAGGTGTTTCAAACATGTTTGTGGGAGAGATGACCTCAAAAGATCCTCAGGTAGAGACAAGAATTGAAGTAATTATGACACTCCGCTTCTGAGTAAAAGGAAAATTACTCACATGGCTTTTTCGTGACCCTAGTGATTTCTCTCATTTGTTTCTTTCACAAGTACCCACTATTATATTTTTGTTTCAAATCAAAATGACTTATTTTACAATTTCTTTTACAATTATTTACTTTGAAAAATAAAAAAAAAAGCACAGCAAAATGAAATTTGGGCTAATTTCAACACAAGGTCCTCCTCCAGTTTTCCTTTTTTTTGTTTGCTTGCTTTACAGGGAATAGAAGAATTCATAGCAGTGCAGTAAAGCACCAAAGATTTTATCAGCTTGTTAGTGCTGATGACAAATAACAAAGCCTCTTGTGACACAGGCAGGTTGTCCTAGAGAAAGCACTGCATGACACCAAAAAGCCATGCCATGTATTTCACAAACTATTTCAGAACAACGTGAAGGAATCGTACCCATGTGTGCTCAGTCTCAACCAGCCTATAGAAGGTTATAAAGATTTTCTGAGGTAAAGATTTTATGTAATTTCTTTCAAATTTCTGCAGTGTCTGACTCCCAGTTCTGATTTAATCTCTCTTTAGGTATAATTAGCTTATAGGGTGAGTTGCAGTAATATAGTTTTTGACTGATATTTTGCTACTTACATAGCACTTAAAAAGCAATCATTCTAATAGAGAGATATAGTGAGTAGTAATAACAATAAAAACAAAGATTAAAGAGGACACCAAATCTAATAGCATTATTAAGAAAAAAAGTTAGAAAAATATATTAATTATTAGATAATGGCTTAACTCTCTTTTCTTCACTGAGCTTAAAGATGCGTAATTACTTCTTTTTCTGTATATTAATAGTGGTTTTGTGTAAATACTGTGTATACAGATACATATAAAAAACATGCTGCAGACAGAACCCAACATCCTGACTTTGCTGTTTTGATCATTAAAATATACTGTTTTACAAGGTAGTTAATTTCATTATTTTTCCATATAAATATAGATTTTCTCTTAAAAGTAAAACCAGAAGGAAATGAATCTCAAAATGCAACCTCCTTCCACTTTTTTTTTCAGTACAAAAATGAGGACTATTCAATGAAACAGTTAGTGATTTCTTTTAATTATAATTGATGTGAGGAAAACACTGCAAAAAGACTTTGACTAAAATGAATAATGATAACACATGCACTTGTATTAGGATAAAAATATATGGAGAAATCTTGGCATTTCAGGACACAAAACAACTATTAACAAAAGGAATTTTGAATAAACATCCCCTTTTGGCAGATCAATAGAACTAATAAAACTCACATAACTATTCCCTGAAGTCAGCAAAACTGATGCCTATCCACACTAGCTGCAACAGAGACATTGTTGAAATACAAAAAAAAAAAAAAGATTTTATTGAATACAACAACTAGAGAAGAATCATACTACGAGAAAGTAAATGACAAAATTAAGCCATGCATGATAAGAGAGTTAATAGATGCCAAGTTCAGACATGGACAAAATAAATTTGGACCCTGGGGGAATCTTTGTACACTGGATACTCACATCAAATAAATTAATAGAAATACACATAGTTGAGGTCCAACTCACCATCGGTTTCATTGATTTTTCTCAAGATGTGTTTGCTCAGGCATGCGATGTGGTCCACACTTGTCATCAGCTGGCTAAGTGAACAGCAGGCAGTATCCATCTATGAGGACATCATCTATCACCATGTCCAGGAGACAGAGCAAACTTTAGTTGGTGCTGGAAGGCAGAACTTCCAGATTGCATTGGGTTTCTCTCTAAATTTGAATTTAGGCATTCTAGATCTTGTCCCATGAATTTACTTGAAAATAAAAAATTGACCACATGACTGGTTTATATTAGTCATGATGGAGAAAGTTCTCAGGGTTTTGTTTTTTTGTCCTATTTGTTTTTTGTTGGAGTTGGTTCAGGATAAGTATCAGTGATATAGCCTTATTCCGTAGTTATGACAGAGGATGAAACTAAGACTGAACTTTATTTCTTTGTCCCATTCATTTGATATGGGTTTCAGATTAATGTAGTTTCTGCACCTTTTTACTTAGTGGCAACTGTTTGAGCACTATTATATAAATCAACATGATAACATTTTACTATTTAACAATTTTGTATCTGATTTCCTAATCAAGAGATCACTGGAGAAATAAATAGATTCGAAACAATATTTAGTCTTTTTCTATAAAATATGCAGCATAGCCTAGACAATTTCAGATAACTCAGAGTCTTTCATCCATTCAGTGATTTTAAAAATTGCGCATCTCAAAAATACATGTTTTCTGGTATTCACTTCCTTTGCTCAGTTCTTACAGATTTGAAGAGAATAATTAAATCCCAGAGGATATAACTGAACTTCGGCTAACTGTAGTTTGTTAGATTGCATTACACTTTTAGAAATGAAAAATGCAAATTTTTACATTCACGAGTCTCATTTCATTGTTTGAATTGAAGGTAGTATACTGTGATGTTAATTAATCAAGGATGGCTTTAATTCAAAATAGTAAGCAATGCTAAATTTGTTAACTTCAGTGTAGCAGCAATGAGAAAACTACCTCAGTGAGGGATACAGAACTTTCTAACCTGTGTAGTATAGGAGCTGGATGTCAAAGAAATGAGAATCATAGAAGTTGTTCACTCAGAAATGTAGCTGGTACATGAAAAATGCCTTAGAACAATCCTATCAAAATAGCAGTTTGTATATCTATATACCTATATTAGGTATCTATACCTAATCAGTGAGCATGAGCCAATTTTTTGGTAAGTCATGACTAGTCACTTAAAAAAACCCCTAAAAATCAAAACAGGGATAGTAGTTTAAACTCTATAGAAGAAAAAAAAAAAGTTTCTTTGAACAGTTTAAGAAGTTGGAGTTGTACGTTCTCAAAACCAAATTAGGCATGACTACTAAACAGAAGGAACCACAGCTGAAGAGTTTTCTTGACTGGAACTCTCCCAATATTTTTTAAAGCCCATGAATGAGAAGCAGATAAATAACTATATAGAGCACAAACAACGCAAATCCTACCCATTCAGACATATCTGCCTTTGAATTATAAGGCCCCACTTTTTAATTGCAGCCAGGCAAGGCCTGCATGCCTTAGATTTATTATGAGGGTCAGATCCAGAGACCACCTCATGGTAAGGGGGCCTTCCTTCTCATGAGTCCTGAGCCAGTGATCCAGTGCATTTGACTTATCTTCGAGTCACGTGTTGGGGTTTTACTAAAAATAACACAAGCACTAAGTCTTGCTTGCCAGGTTTATACTTTTGTATTACAAAAAAAAAGGAAAAAAAAGCTGTATACTTAATATGCATTCTACAGAAAGTTGTTACAAAATTGGTAGTTGGCAACAAGGTAAGGTATTGAACTTTATGTTGTAATTAGAAAGAGATTAAATTTATCAGAGTATAAAGATCTTCTATAATGTTTTGTCTTTGTTCTTTCATTCAATCTTGCAATCCAAGTACACTTTTCTTTTTCTTTTTTTTTCTTTTTTTTTTTTACTACTGTATCTTACAGCAGTGGCTGCTTTCAGTATTTGGAGACAATAATTTAATCTTTGAATAGATTCTATGAAATATTCCTTAAAAAACCAAAGTAATATCCAACTTAACATATTTCAATCTATTTCATATACTGGTAAAGACACTAAGAAACCATAAGAACTATTCTCCTTTTTTGTGACTGAGTTATGAGTTTTCCTCAACAAGCATCAGTTGTTGTTGGTTGGTATTTTTTTGACAATGACGTTGTGGATTTCAGTTACTAACTTTACCCAGTTGTCTTTGCTGCAGATTGTAATAAATTTTGGCTGACCTATAACATCTCTGAGCTGGAATGCTTTTTTCACTTCTCCCATTCCTGTAGTTTGAGACTTGTGTAATGTTCAGCTTTCTGTTTCTTAACTGAATGTAATAGGTGTGGATGTCTAAATATTTAAAATTCCGCAGTGTAGGTGGTCATCAGATATTGATTTAATTCTTTTTAAGGAACTGTCATACAATAAACTAAGAGGACCCAGTACTCTTGTCTACCCATTCTCTTATGTGACTTCTTATGATGCATTTTATTCTAAAAGTGACTGCTCAAATCCCTTTAAAAATATTCATTCAAAAAGATTCCAGTGGAACTATAAGTGCAGTATAAGCAATACATTATTTTAATATGATGGTGTTAAGACTACAGTTCTTCAAGGTTCATGTAGATTAAATGCTGAATTTCTTGGTTATAACAATGATAATGTCTGGATTTCCTTAACTCATTTTGTACAACTGAATTTAAAAGTCCCGAAGTAGATGAGATACCATTTAAAACAGTATAGTGTGCTTCCTTTATATTTCAGCCTACTAAAACTAATGAGAGAACTCTATTTGGAAGTGTGAAGGGAAATGTCACTCAGCCATGAAGACTGCAATTCCCCCCCTATTTGTGATTATCTCTCTGTAATTTGCTGTCTTGAACTGAGAAAATGTTGGGTTTCAGGTTCATGGCAATGGTAAACCAAGCTATCATTAACTTGCCAATGAGCTTCCTGTTATTTTACCCTTTTAACTGTGGTCTATCTATATTTTCTTTTCTTGGCCTCTGTCTTTAAAACTGCTACTTCTCTCACAAGTAAATCTCTTTTCTGTATCTCGTCTTACCAAGACACTCAACATTTCTTCATTGACCACATTACTTTCATTTTCAATCCAGATTTCACTAAATATTTGGGGAGGGGAGAGAGATTACTGGCAAGGAAATTGTACAACTCAGTAAAGTACAGAGACATCTCAGTAAGTGCAGAGATCCAGGGACCATGTGCAAAATGGACACAGAACCAAGCTCATCCATTCAGATGAGAAGCGTGTAAGCCTGTATCAAGGACTGTATCAATGTGCCTATGCTGTTGTAGAATCCCAAACTACCTAGATCAACAACAGCTGAAATACAATACAATGAGGTGCTGGAGTTCCCAAGTATCATGGAGAGGTTAGCTTCTTGTCCAGCTCTCTCCCCTGGACTCTCTTCTGGTTCCTTCCCTGTTACATCATGAGCAAAACATCTGTGAACATTTCTAATCAGAGAAAGAATCTCTTTCTCTGTTGTCTTCATGTCAGCTGGCTCCATGCAAGTGTACTGTATGTGTAACCTTATTAAAAATAGGTTCTCCAGTAGCTTCTTTTTAAAGATAAATAAATCTGCTTCTTAAAGTCTTTCAATACAGAAGAAAAAAAGAAATTCTTATTTGAAGGTTTACGGCTAATTGCTTACAGTTTCCCAAAATTGTGTCTCTGAAGTAGATAAAGCAAGCATCTAAAAATCTGTGAAAAGGACCTTCTGGTTTTGGATTGCAATGTCAAATAGTATGGTTTAATAATTTTAAATAAGCCTTTTAGGAACAAATTGCAACCAGGTTGACATCTTGTAAGCTGAGCTCCATTCCAGTGGGAATTAAATTCACTGAGTCATAAACTCTTGAAAAACAGAGATTGTAATAGAACTGTGCTAGCAGGCATAGCTATAATTACTCTTTAAATAATGACAATGACAAACTAAAATAACAGGTTTAATACAGTTCTCCAGTAAAAAGGGAAACCCGGCTTCTCTGTGCTTAGTGGTGATGAGCAAATTAAACATTGAAAAAGGGCTGAATGTCTTTTTCTGTTTGTTTTTTTTTTTCCAGAACCTAGATGTGGCAGCATCTTGTTGGTTACTCTGTACATCCTGCTGCCAGTGACATTGGTTATCTCAGCATTAGACAGAAAGATAATACTAGCATTATCCAGAGCATAAAAGACCTTGTCATTTTTTAAGATTTGTGTTTCAAAGTTTCTGGTTCCTTTTCTTGGCATCTTATATATTACATTTTTTAATCATTGAGTTGATCAGAATGAGGGATCCCATCACAGTCTAGTTAATATTTGATGACCTCCTGTTTTTTCTCTTAGTTTTTCAATAAAGATGTGGAAAAGCAGCAATATCAATGTCAGAAAGGACATCTGATAAAGCGACGACTACTTCATCTTTGATGGGAAAGCTACTTTATTTGTTACAGAAAAAACAGTCTTCACAGAATCACAGAATAGGTGATGTTGGAAGGGACCTCTGGAGGTCACCTGGTCCAACATTCCTGCTCAAGCAGGGCCAACTACCAGCAGTTGCTGAAGGCAATGTGCAGACAGCTTTTGACTAACTCCAAACATGAAGACTCCGTAACCCCTCTGGGCAACCTGTTCAGTGCTTAGTCACACTCACAGTAAAAAAATGTTTCCTGATATTCAGACAGATCCTTCCATGTTTCAGTTTGTGCCCACTACCTCTTACCTTGTCACTTGGCTCCACTGAAAAGAGCCTGGGTCTGTCCTATTTTCACCCTCCCTTCAGATATTTGTACACATTGATGAGATCACCCCTGAGCCTCCTTTTCTCTATGCTGAACAGTCCTAGCTCACTCAGCTTTTCCTCATATGAGAGATGTTCCAGTCCCTTAATCATCTTAATCGCCCTTAGCTGAACTCTCTCTCCAGTAGCTCCACATCTCTCTTGTACCAGGTAGCCCAGAACTGGACACTGGACTCCATGTGTGGCCTCATCAGTGTTGAGTAGAGACAAAGCATCACCTCCCTTGACCTGCTGGCAATATTCCTTTTAATGCAGCCCAGGATACCATTCACGTTCATTGCCACAAGGGCACATTGCTATCTCATGGTCAGCTTGGTCCACCAGGATCCTTTGGTCCTTTTCTGCAGAGCTGCTTTCCCAAATAACTGCCTTGCAGCATATACTGGTGCAATAGGACAAGAGGAAATGACCTCAAGTTATGCCATGGGAGATTTAGATTGGATATTAGGAAAAATTTCTTCACGGAAAGGGTTGTCAAGAATTGGAACAGGCTGTCCAGGGAAGTGACTGAGTCACCATCCCTGGAGGTATTTAAAAGATGTTTAGATATGCCGCTTAGGGACATGGTTTAGTGGTGGACTTGGCAGTGCTACATCAAGTGTTGGACTTTATGATCTTAAAGGTCTTTTACACCCTAAACAATTCCGTTATTCTATGATTCCATGTTTCTACTCTGTGTTGGAAATGCATCAGGAGTTAATGTGAGGCTGTTGAAAGTAAAGGTAAAATGTTGGTGCATCATGGGACAATGCAATTAAGAGAAGCAGAAAGCTAAATCAGACAAATGCCTGTCAAAGGTCTGGAGGAATCATTTTATAAAGCATCCACAAGGCTTTGAAGTACTGGTTGGTCCTTTATTTTAATTAAGAAAAAACAAATGTAAGACTGGAGAACTGAAAGAAAGATTTTTTTATATTCTTTGACTGTGAGCAGCTCTGCTGTATTCCTTTATAAATTCTGCCATCTCCCCCGTTTTTCAGTGTCCTGTTCATGGTGATATATCTTGAACAGGAGGATATAAGAATCTGAAGGTTCACTGATACTGTAAAGAATAAGCAAGCTTAACTTGACTGTCCTATATGTAGGATACATTTAGAAAGCCCCAGATCTTGGCAAATGTGTGAATATTGCTTTCTTTAAGTACATGTTTAACCATTACTTCATTCCAGCTAATTTTATACAAAGTAGTATTTATGTTGTAGATTAAAGTTTTACATGTGTTTTTGCGTAATTTTTCTTTAAGTCACTAAGTATGACGTTCTTTTTAGCAGTTGTAAGTCCCTTTGTTTTCGTCTTGTGTTCTTTAGTGTCTCCTATGGCTTGTGAAAGAAAGCATTTGCATACAGAGAGCACTGGCACCTTATTTGGATGAAGTTAATATCAAGGTTCTATTTTGTTTCTTAAAAGTCAAGCCGAGAGCATCTAGGCTTCCTCTCTTGTAAATCCCTACATTTTTACCTGCATTTTGTGATAGCATCTTGAAGAGCCACAGAAGTAGTATTAAAATTGACCATTATCAGAAAAGCTCAAATGATTTAGTAACTCTGCAGATAAGTTTGGTAAGTTCACCACTGACATAACTTCCCAGAAAAGATACTTATAGAAGACTGAAATCTGTATATTTGTATTATGCATTAATCAACCCTTGCATAACTATTCACTTTCTCTATTAAAAGCTATTTTTATACCGTATTAGTTATTTTTAGAGTGTAACCAAAAGAGTTCAATTTTCCCTCATTTGTCAAATAGGATTTCTCACTTAATGTAAAAGAGCTAGACCAAAGCTGAAGTTAAAAAAGTTTCCGGTGCTACAGTTATTCTTCTCCAAAGAATATATTTAACATTCAAAAGAGCTTTCTTTCAGGTTCACCATTTTATTTTAAAAGATGTACCTAAGAATGATCACTAATGTTTGACTCTCCTTCCAAAACAATGTTTTATTACTACAACATAAAGGTTTTTGGTATTACTTGACAATTACCTCTGGTTTAAGGTTTCTTTCAGTTGCTGCAACATTTTTCATGTCATTACGTTGCAGAAAACAGTAGGCATTTTCATTGTTGATCTTCTACAGGGATAAGCAGATCAGACAATATTAATTTCTTATATTTAATAATAATAAAAAAAATCTGTCATGAAATAAAGTTGGATCAAATATAGGTTATAGGCATGGCATACTGATAGAAATGTTTTCTTGCAACGTTTGGCAGCTCAATATAGTACCTTACAAATACTTCCAAAATAACAACTCATGCTGTGGTAATGACATTACACTTTCAGCAGCTTAGAATGAGTAAAATATAACTGGATGGCAACTTTTCCCTTGCTTTTGAAAAGAAAAAGAACCTGCTCATTGAAACAGGTGTATGTTTTCACACCAAATACATTTAAGTAAAATAGCAAGTGTAATACAACTATTTATTCTTACCTAAATGAATCCACACAAGAAGTTGGTGGATATTTGTAGGAACAAAAGAGATAAAATTATTGGGGGGTTTTAACAGGTGCTACTTACCTGAATTAATTATTTTTTTTATTAATGTTTTTTTCAGGACAAATTCAATCAGTTACCATCACATAGATAAGGATGATATAGAAGGATAGAGGCAATGTACCACTTCTGGCCTAGTTTTCCTATGCATATATGTTAGAAGGAGAAAATCTATGCCTTCCCATAAATAAATCCCTGCATGGGACACTCTCTTCATGCTCAAGCCAGCAAAGCACTATGTGCTATGTAGTCACACTGACATAGTATGATAGGCACCATTTGCTGCTGCAATATTATGTGCAGATTGTCTTCATATAAATGAAAAACAAAGCTGAAAGTTGCACATCAGGAGTCATAGTGAGACACCTCAACCATTCTGCCATCTCTCCCACTCTGCTAGGTAGTGCAATAGAGGATTCCAATCCTTGGAAGAAGGAACAAAACCCAAATCTGGCAACAAAACCCAACCAGCAAGATTAATAGAGGAAATTAATTTTGCATCTCAGATGTTAACTTACTCTTTGGACTCTTCAGAAAGAAGGACACTAACTGCTGTTCTTCCAAAGCTACCACCTAGCATTATATGACATGTGCCAAATAACTCCAAATGGAGGTAGACATCATTCTTAAAACTTGTATTGACTTGAATTCTCATTTTAGCATTATATACCAGATAAGTGACTCCTTGTATACCAAATAATATGATGGAATTCAAGAAAAGGCCTTGCAGAATCAGGCTCTTTTGTTTGGTGGGATCTAATGTGACTTTATACAAAAAGGAAATCCAAAATTAATAGGCAATTCTAAATATGTATGACAGAAAAAACTATCTTTAATACCACAACTGACTTATTTTTAAACATTTGGAAACATTGACAGTAATTATTGTTTAATTAGGTTTCACTGAACCAAAGCTATAATGGAAAGGGAACATTAACTTTGCTTGCTGTTCTACTGACAGTCATGAAGCTAGTCATGTCCTCACTTAACTTTGATCTATGTATCATAATCAACCAGCTAAACAAGCGCTGCAGATTATTTTGATATGGCAGAAACTATTAATGAAAAAAGATGGGACAAGATTTTAAGTATGGAAACCTTATATTGACTTTTATAGACCTTATATAGAAAAACAGTTGACAGTATCCATAAAAATCTATTTTTTTAATGTTGCAATATATACCGAATTCTTCTCATATGCTCTTTTTCATATTTCTGCAATAAGAATAATTCAATATGTATTTTGAAAAGTCCTACTTCTCAGAAGTGAGACTGTTTTATTTTCCCATTTTAGCAAGGACTTACAAGGAAAAGTGGACTTTCTTTTAAATTTAAGGCAAATTCTTACTGGTCTGGATTAATCAAAATTAATCAATTAAATTAAGGTCTGGACAATCAAAACACTCTCTAACCTACAGCGCTACACCAATGCCTGTCCCTCCTTGCCTACCCCTTCTGAAGAGTTTATAGCCACCTAATGCAGCACTCCAGTTGTGCAAGTCATCCCACTGTTTCTGTGACAGCAACTACATCATAGTGTTCTTGGAACACAAAATTTCACCAAAACTGACAATAACATCTCATACAACAGGAGGTAGACATGGCTATTAATAGCCATACCGTGAAGGAACAAAACTGACATTTATTTTCAGATTGTAGTTAAATCAGCTTAATCAAGGTTAGACAAGTTTTTTATTTCCTAAATGAGCACTTATAAATGTTACACTGTAAAATCATTTAAATTTTTTCTAAGTATGGTAAAAATTCCTTTACTTTCCATTGAACACAATAGTCTCTAGCAGCTGGTGACGGCTGATCTGTGCATGAGATATAAAGCACAATTCATGTTAAGAATGAATTATGGAATTAAACACATCGTGCTTCTTTAAGAGTAAGCTGAATGAGCTTCAAGGTGACTTTTCCAGTCAAAGTTAACTCTAAACATGGACAGCACAAATGACAGACTGTCCTGGAAAGGAGGATGTTTGTTTAGGGTGTTATGGTGAAAAAGTGAAACATGACCTGAAGCTCAATTTTCACTGAATTCAGCAGCTAGTTCCTGGTAATAATGCTGGTACGAAAAGCCAGAAAGATTTGAGAAGCCCTGAAAGAAATGACAGTGCTGTAAAAAATAAGGTCCATAGCCATGGAGATGGCAACTAAATTTAAAACTACAGGTCTATTTTATTTTCGTACTATTTGGCTTCAAAACATTGTTGTGTTACTGGAGTAGTTAACCTCGTAAATAATATTTGTATATAATACATATGCAATTATATACAATTTGCATACAATACAGATACAATTTGTGTGCAATGCATATACTAATACAGATATCTACTTTGTTCACACAAAAAATCCCAAAACAACAGCAGGAAATTACAATAGTCCTTTTGTTGTTGTTATTGTAGAACAGGTTTCTCTTCAAGGTGTGTAGGAAAGCCTGTAAAGTATAAGGGGTAATGGATTGGTAAGGCATTTAACAGCAAGAATGAGACATTCACCCAGGCTTGCTATGTGCTTGCCAAGAACTCATTCAATTATTCCACATAAATAACTAAAGAAAGATATCTCTGTTCATTCTCACTGTTCTCAAAGTAAGATGAATTTCTAAGTCTCAACATGTTCCTAGCCTTGACCGAATACCTAGTAGAAGGAAATGCCAGATTTTGAATGTTCATTTTAACTCTGCTACATGACATTTGCCATTGATGAGTATGTGACAGGTGACCCTAGTTAAATAGCCCTATCTTCTGTTCCCTGATTGTATGACTGAAATATTTAAGACAAAAAAATAGTGAAGGTACTTTGTGAATAGTAAATAGGGGATAATTTATCTCTGAGGCAAGTTTCCTGGAAAATGGCTGTATATTCTGAAGTCCATAAAATCAAATATTTCACCCATAAGTAAGACTATTAACTAATGAAGGACAAAATCTGATGATCAGGAGGAAGCTGAAGCTTCCTTCTTAGGTGTATTCACAAAACCTGAGGTTCGCACAAGAGGCTCATTTCTCCCACATTCCTTGTGAGGAATGACCAAGTAAACCAGGACTCTCCAGGCTGAAAAAAAGGCAAGTGAAAAACAGTATGATAAAAAACAAGAATGATAGAAAGAAAGTGAACAGAAAGCTCTTGTTCTTACTCTCCATCTAATAAAATGTCTAGAAGTGATCACATCAAAATGGCAGTTGACATTTAAAACAAGCAAAATAAGATGTTTCTTCATTCAATTATGTTTTAGGACTCCTTACAAAACCCAACTGGACAAACAGGGAAAATAAAGATCACTGAGACAAATAAATACAAGCTCTGAAGAGAAAAGTTCTTGAGATAGCAATGGCAGGGAGCTGGGAGAGGGCTCTGTGAAGTACCACAGTGTTCTGTTGACTCTGACCCATTGTTCTTCCACAGGTACCCTGTACTTCCTGCTTCTGGAAGTGGCATGCTGAAGATTGTAATCTCTCGGTGTGACCTGAAATAACTGTTCTTTTTAAGCTCCAGCAGAGTCCTGTCTTTCTTCAACAAGATTCAACATTTCCCCCTTCATCTATTCTCCAAATGCTTGTATAATTCCATTTCTTCATTCATTTCAAATTGAGGAACTGATTTCAAAATTATAAATCCAAAAAGCCTATTTCTGTTCTGGTGTTCTTTTTCTATTACCTCATCTCCTTAATTACAGTCCATGATCTATTGCAATTGGAGTTACATTAGGGACACCGAATGTTTCAAACTGTTAAAGTCATGTGATACTGTGGATTTTGTGTCATTATTTCTCACAGTACTTTTATGTTCTAATATTTTTATTTTTAACTTCTTAGAACTGTCTTCAACATAAATTGAACCTTGTGTACATTTTGCTTAATGAATAACACATTCATTATGACAATTCAAACAATATTAAATGTGATTTTTTTCCTCACAATTGAGAATGATAGAATACATCCCCTGTAATCCCATTATTTCATTATGCATGCAGTCCACATAGATAAAATCCTGTCTGAGTTGCTTTGAGTTAGCTTAGCTTCCTTCCCACTTCTATAGGCGTTGTGTTGAAAGGCACAAGACCTCCAGCAACTTTTAAAGTTTGTGATTTTACAGAGAAATTTGGCTCATGCAAGACATAGATTCCTTTTATTCCTAGTGTCCAGAAAACGACACAAATTATTAAAGAGTGCAGTGATAACAAATGGAAAAACAAACACATAAGTTTCATACTTACAGCACCAAATAAGTAAAGCAGGAGTATCTGAAAGATATTTTCACTCTCTACCTGATTCACTGCGCTGATAGTCAGAATCTTTCTCAGCCCTCTCGTTTCGGTTTCTGCATGCTAGTAAAGAGACTATGTCTATGTTAAAAGACATAGAGAAACTAAAGACATATACAGTTGTAAAAATGATCACAGTAAGAAGATAGCTTGGAACAAATAATTCATTTGATGGATTTATCTTTTGTTGTATTTAGACATGGTGCTTGAACATATCACATTTTTCTCAACTTTTTTTCATTATCTGAAATTACAGAACCAACATAGTGACTGATTTATACATAAGCTGCTGTTAATTAATGAACAATCTAATTTAAATATCTGACACTGTAGCATATTTACTGACCTCCAACACCCCAAAACTTCCCAAACTAATATAGGTCTACCTGTCTTCATCAATGCTGTCACTATTTTTCCCCAGGCTGCTGTCCTGCACTCAAGATGGCTGCACAGCACACTGGGAATTTTTCATGTGCTATTATTATTGATATATTTATGCAGACATCATGCTGATTCCCCAGGATGATAAGGCATTTATAACATCTCAGTCTTTGATGAGTCTTCCCAAATGTGGATGTCTGATCTCATAGAGCTCCTTGTAATCAGACATCATAGAGGCAACCAAACCTCAGAGCCAGAGTCACGCACGTAAGTGCAGTAACTCTTGGGCAGGACATTGGTAAGTGGAATCCATATGCATGAGTGTTTCAGAGGGATAGTTTAGCTCAAAGCTATAAGAAGATAATTTGTAGTGATTAGCATTTCAATGACCCCAGCTAATCCTCTGCTTACTTCCATACTCAGTGTAGATAGGCTTCCCAATATGCAGATGGAATTTGAGTGGAAAATGAAGGGCATTTATTTTGTGTTCTTAGCCAAGAGGTTTGGGATTAAGCCTGGGGTTATAAGAAAAGAGGGTAAGAACAGATTGCCTTTTCCAGATGTGTCAGCCAGTCAGTTCCTAGGAAAGGCTGGAAGAAATTACTGCTTATACTGACACCAACACCAAATAAGAGTTTCTGTTCAGGGACAGAGAAGATATGAACCTATTCAGATACAACTTTGATTCAAACCTGGAATTTTTCTTTTTTGCTTCATCCCTTTCTTTTCCTTTATTCAGTTAGACCGAAAGCCCTCTTCTACTTTGCATGCTTTCTTAGATTAATTGTCTTGATGACTATGAGTCATCTCAGCAAGTGAATTGTTAACATGAGATTAATATGCTGAAATTGTTGGGGTTTTTTAGCTTTTGTTCTACTTGCACACAGCAGAAAGTCCAGTTTAACTGTGTTGTTTTTAGTTGATTTAATTTACCATTACTACATAATAATTTTATATATTGAATTAATATTAGCTCAAATTCTGCTTCAGATTTGTAGATGTAGTTCTTAGTGGGTTTAGTAGGCAATTTAGTTACATATCTTTGCATATACTCTTGCACAGTGTAATGAGTCATTACCATACATCATTAAATACAAATGGTGGAATAAAACAACTCTTACACTTCATGCTTTTGGATTCTAGGTATTTCTACATTCTAGCAAATTACAGTTCTGAGTAGTCCAGTATAAATTTTCTCAGTGTCAATCATGAAAATAGGTAAGGAATCTCAAGCCTTTTTAGACATCTGAAGAACTTTTCTGAATTTTAGGCATGCCTATATGTGTCTAGACCTCTTTACAATATAGACTCTCTTAAGATTTGTTTTTGGAGATATTGTATTTTAAAAACATTATTAGCAACAGTATGCTAGAAAACAAAGACAAATTTAAAACTCAGAAGTAAATACTAGTTAGAGTCTAAGACCAAATCACATTCCTTAGGTGGAAAGCTTAAGCCGTACTCATGGACAAAATGTTTCTATGCTAAAACTATCATACCTCTCAACAGTGTATGCAGAGCCCCATAACATCAGAATACTTTCTTCACTGATTTGGATAGGCAAAGTTACAATTCAGGAGTGTAATTCCTTCTTTGTTTTTTAAGGAATATTTTTTAGGCTTAGACAATTCTAATAGAAGTGTAACTATCTGTGTGCAGGCACATGTGGAAATGCATATTTAATAGACATGTACTGTTTTTTAGAAGTATATTTTCTGTATTAATTCTACATTCTTCCATTGGTTCTATAATAATGTAATGTTCCTTGATACGTGATGATAATCATCATTATAACACCATTATAAAAATATTTAATTTTCTTTCGCACACATCAGATCACAAGCCATATATACAAATATTCAGTAATATTTTTACATATATGTATACTTACACATACATATATAGGTATCACACACACATTTTGAAGTGGCAAAGAAAAACAGTTTAAACTCTTGATATTCTGGTATCTGGTGCCTAAATGCAAGTATAGATGCTTCAGGGAAAGGGAAAATGGGTGAAAAAATTTCCCCCTATAAACCAAGAGCTTCCTTTCTGACAGACCAGAAACATGTAGAGATTTAAAACCATTCAAGCAAAAATTTCATTTGGTGTAGTTATTTTAAAGTACAACAAGACACAAGACAAACCTTCACATAAGGAGTAGTTAGAATAATAGTGTTCACTTATAGGGATATAATTTGCAATATTCAGTAGACCTCATAACGCTTTTGTCCATCTTAACTTTCCTACCTTCAGAAGCAATCCAAATTTTGGGCAAAGATGGAGACAAAGGAGTTCATCCATATCAAGGATGTAATGGAGAGTTGGAGGTGATTATTGCATTGTTTATAGACACTTCTGAAACAAAAGGAGACCAAAATTTAAATACACCCTGGAAAGTCCTGCTGTTCTACAGGGGATTCCAAATGGTATGAGAAATTGAGAGACAAACAAAGAAAAAATATTATTTTCATGTTTATAGTAAGGTCATGGATGAAAGCTATTAATTACAAATAAATAAAAAGATTTACCATTTTCTCTTAAAATTACTTACACAGGAAAATTACCTCTTATTACAATATTAATTATTTTATCACTATAATATATATTTACAGTCTCTGTAATGCACTGTATATAACTGTGCAGACATAATTTCAGAAAAAATAAAGAAAAACATAATTTACTGGAAATACTCTGTTCCACTATGAATCACCTGCAGGGTGAAATCACCAAGCTGCCTTTTCCAGACCTTTGTAATAAAACTCAGCCATGTGAATCCAAACAGTTAAGCAACTAATTACATATGAATTTATAAATCATGAAGCTTGAACCTTCTAGAGCTCTTATGAAAGTCCTCAGACAACTTCTTCAGCTTTCATTCTTACTGTTGTACCAGAAGAATGGCCAGTCTCCAGAAACTTTGAGAATTATATTCTTTAAAAAACACAAAGAATATTTTTGTTGAGTTTTTTCCAATTCTTTTCCAATTTTTTTTTTGACAGTCAGCACTATTTCCCTCCTTTACATCTATTTTGTATGGAGATAATCTGAAATATTTCAGGTAACATCTTGGATCTATCCTTTCAATGAGGCAAGAATTTTGCTTCTGTGTTCAAGAAGAAATGCATGAAACATACCTTTAAATATCATTGTACAATAATATCTGAAATTCCCATTGCTTGGCATGCCTGCAGACTTCCTTTAGTCAAAAAACCCCAAGAGATTGCACGTACTTCTGTCTTTCTAGAAGTTAACTACAAAGCAGCACAATCTCATTCAGTGAGAATGAGAGTGTTTGGGATTTTACATTTTTTTACAGAGTTTTGACTTGAAGTATTTGACTTATTTTCTTCAAAGACACACAGGGAAGGAACATAATCCATTTTACTTCTTTTTGTATTTCATTACACTATAGTATATACATAGAATTTTATCATTTTATTGCAATTTACAGCTAAATCCTACATTCCAGATGAGTTGTGACTTTAGTAAAACTCCTTTTATAGCCAATAGAAGTATTACTTAAATGACAACTCTAGAACTGGATTCTCTAATTTAGATTTCTTTGGAAGACTATAGAAGTAAAGAATTAATGTAGGGAATTATATGTCCCTGAAACATGTTCTAGAACATTCAGTTTACTAAAACACCGGTTTAGATTGACATTATTTTTTTGTAGAGTAAATATAGAAATATGCACACATCTTTACATGGCATGAAGTAGATAGATAACAGTTAAATGTTCCTAAAAATCCAGGAGAGTCAGCACTAGTGCTGAATTAATGAGTTGCATGGTTTTCCCATACTGGATTCAAACTCATCAAGTCTGTCTTAGATATCTAATGTCCACTTTGTTGCCCTTCGTGCACTTTCAAATCAGTGGAGAGAAAGACACTCAGAAGAGTGATGATCCAATTCCTGCTAAGACAGGTGCCTATGAACAATAACTCACCTTCAAGGGTGGTCTGTTTTTCTTAATTTACCATAAGAGGAACCCGAAGTGTCTTGTTTGGATGGGACATAGCCCACACTACTTGTATGTGTAAGACATCAGTGACCTATGTCAGACCTGACTGACGTTATCCACATTTCTAGAAGGCAGTCTCCTCTGGTTCGTTTAAAAACAAAAAGTCTATAAAGTTTGGGTTTCTGGTACAGAATCTTTTTTCAGTGGATTCTGAAATCTGATAAAGAGGAGGACATTCTTTGTACATCCTCCAGTCAATGAAAGTTGAAGAAGGCAACTGAAAGAATACACCTAAATAAACTTGTGGTCGAAGTTGTGGAGTGCTTGAGCAGCCAGTTGTTTAGCGATTGCGCCCAATGTACTTGTCTGGTTAGGAATCTCTGATGACTCTTTTCCTTTCTTAATGGCATAGAATTTTACCAAAAATGAATCTCTGAGAAAAAGGGAGACAGAATATGTGTATGTTAACACTGGAAAACCAAATTGCAATTACCTCTTTCACCCAGCACTTAGGTATGTACTCTGTGGAATAAGCCTTGCTTTCTTAATATTTAATCTTGCCTAGTGAGACTCTTGCTAGAATTACCTTTTAACTGTCCAAACTAGCACATGGATTTTTAATTTAGAATACCAAATTTCAACTCCCTGCCTTCAGAAAGGACTGTGAGATAACACTGATCCCTTCTTTTGCTGTTTCCCCTCTCACATCTACATCCCCCAAAAATGCAAATTCTATTCAAATAACTCATTAACTTTTTCATTAAAATTTTGCCATTTGGATGGACCCTAGTAATTTTTCACCTTTTTTCTTGCCATTTCTTTCCACACCCCTACCCACCCTAACCTTGCACAAATGAAAAACAAAATGTCCAATAAGTTAATATTTTTTTAGATATATAATGGATTGGTGTAGAAGGCAAGAAAATGGTATTTTTCTTGCCTTGTAGAAGGCAAGAAAATAACATTTCTGGAAGTAATCTTTTATCTATCCAGTGGTTCACTGATTACCATATTTACTCAGGATGTGCAAAGACAGTACAAAATAATATTTTAACAAATACGTGATTTGTCTCCAAATGTCACAGTTTCTAATTCTAAACTGCCAAATTATCAAGAATGCATTTAATTTCATTAACATACAAATATTATCTGGATTTTGTTCTGATCAATAAACAAATACACAATTGTGAGAATGTACACATTTCTCAGAAAATTGAATTCTTGTTCTCTAGTCAGCCTGTTTCAAATAACAGATAACATCACCGAGTTATAACATAATAATCAGAGTGGATTTTCCCATGCCTTAATATCTTCATTCATATTATATTTTTATCTCAGGAATTAAGCTACTAGTTCTCAAAATCCTTCAGCATAATCAGTCCTGAATCAGTTTAAATCATATGTTTGGCATTCAGAGAATCATATGATCACATTCTTTCCTTTGAATCAGATCATGAATAGAACTGAAATTAGTGAATATAGTCATGATAATCTTATGCTGCCAGGAAATGAATTTATCCCAGTTCTTTGTTCCATAAAGGACTTTACATTCTTTTTGGTTGTTTTTAAATCATCGTTCATGGCTTGTATTTCTCATCTGTATTTATACAAGTAAACCTGTCAGAGTAGAAACAATAATATATTTTAGAAGTTAGATTTGGACTTCAATTAACCTCTTTTTCTTTTTTTTATTTCCTCTCAGCTTTCTAAATTGGTAACAGACAGATGATACAAAATAACAGATTGTTTTAAATCGGTGGAGTCACTTCAGATTATATGGCTTACATTTTATGATGTTGCTAGTTATTATCACATGATGTAATGTAATTTGTCAAAATGACATATCAGTAACATGGCAGAAACACCAGATGTCATAGGAATGTAAGAACTGCCAGCCCAATTTAGTTAATTTGTCCTTTCCAGCCAACCCATCTCTAATAATGGCCAGTACCAGATGCATCAGAAGAATCAAAAAGCCTTATACAGTAAAAAAGATTTGAAAAATTAGTGTAAGAGAGCATTTTCTTTCTTTCTACATCCTACTCAACAAATGATTGTTATTTTCCTGCAATATAAGGATATAAATTTCTTCTGCTTTAGAAAACAGAAATATCATTCCTAAAGTAACTGATGATTTATTTTCTTACCAGTATCATCAATAGCTCTCTCTGAGTTCTGTTAAAAATATGACCCCTGGAATTCCCTGTCATACACAGGACATGGAATTTCACGATGAATTTGTACACTTGATTCCTCTCAATTCCTGCTTCCTTCCCACTAATTTAAATATGTTCCTCTTCAATTTTATTGACTTTCTATTTTTGTTCATTAAGAGAAAACAAATAGAAAAATTAGCCTTATCTTTTCGTCCCAACCTGAGCAGTGATTGTGGATTCCTGTCCCCCAGCCAACCCTCATTTATATACTAAACATGATGTCTATGGTACAAAAATTCTTTTGGCCATGCCATTGTTCTGTCTATGCTCCTTCTAAACTTCTATGGGAAGCTGAAAAAGTCCTTCAGTACTATAAACATCACTAGCAACAACTAAAACAATATAGATTATTGGCATACCTTTCATACTAAACCTGAAACACAGCAGCCACTAGAAAGAAAATTAACTCTAACCTAGTTCTAACTGAAACCAGGACAAGTGTGTATTCAAAACACCATGGAAGAATTAAAATGGATGAAATAGGTGAAAGGGGGGAAAATGTCTTTGAAAATTTAGCTGGCTTATATCCTCTCCCAACAAGGATTTAACTACACCGAATGAATGGGATTAAAAAAAAAACAATTTTTTGTCTCTAAAAATTGTATTAGTTGCAGAATGACTCCCAGACAAAACAACTTACTAAAGCAGCACTGCTAGACAGTGAATGACTGACAGTCTGAGCAACCAACCTCCTCAGGGGCATCTAAACATAGTACTTCATAGCAATCCAAATCCAGTAATGAACCTCTAAGCTATAAACTCTCTACTTTGCTGCATTTTGTTAGGCTTCAGTCCCAGAACCCCAGACTATTTAGGGGAAAAAGAAGGGCAATATCATATACTGCAGTTCAGTCACACTTGATCACATCTTTCTAATAACTAGGTGAAGCTTGACCTTCACTTTGATGCTTATAGGGTAAAGAAAAGGTGCAGCACAAAGCTGCACAGAAGCAAGCAGGCAGGCAAAAGCAGACAAACTTTTTTTTGTCTTTATAAACAAAGAATATTTTATTTCTGTTTTTTAAATTTCTCTGTTCTTATTTCCAATTCTGACAAGCGTATAGGAGCATTTAGACATGTATTTCTCCATAAGCTCAAATCAGGCATACTGGCCTGAGAGCTAACATTGGCCTGCAGCACTTCTGTTGCTAAAACGATAGGATAAGGAAAGATTTATTTTTAGCACTAATTAATTTTTGTCATTAATGACTTTGTGATACACTATTAGGCTACAAGTGGAGACACAGGAAATGATGCACACCATGTCATTTTTCTCTTTCTGCTCCTCATAAATATATATTTTTAATCAGCCTTTAGCTTTAGACTAAACTGGAATGTAAACTCCCATTTTTTCCTGCAGAGGTAGATCTAAAGCCAAGACCATTCATTCTGGCACAGATTTCCTATTCAAGAATGGAGTTTTGCTACCAGAGATAAGATTGTGCATACATCCATGGACCTGCAGAAACATGAGTGGGAAACTGTAGCGACATACGATGTTATTACTGATGTGGTGTGATGGGTTGACCTGAGTCAGCAGCTAACCCACCCCAAAGCAGTTCTGCCCCCACCTCAGAAGAATAGGGGGAGTGAAGAGGAAGACAAAAAGCAAGAAGACTCATGGGTTGAGATAAAGATAGTTTAACAAGTGAAGGAAAGATAAAAACCTAGCAGCTTCAAGTTCCTGAAGGATTTCTGAAGAAGCTTTAAAGATGAACACTGCTGAGACAATGAGATGAACAAAAGGCATCCTTATCAAACTGGTTGGCAATTCCTATTTTCATTGCCTCATAAACCCCTCAGGCCCTACTACTTATCTCAGTCCAAGGACCCTTCTAATCTCATATGTCTTTCTTCTGACTTCAACCACACTACTTCAATTCCAGAAACACTTGAGTTGGGTGACCACAAAATTTGTTCTTAGAAGACACCATAAACCTGCCTTGCACTAGAGCCTACTTTTTGGAATATGAGGACATAGAATCCGAAACTTTTTCACACTGTTTACCCCATTAGGAACCCCCTGTTCTCTGGAAGAGAGAGACTAAGTTAAGTACTATAGTTTTATTCCTCATAGACAATATTATTAACAAAAGTCTTCAAGTTCCTTAGCGAAGATTATTGGAGAAGGACTACGTAGAATGCTTCCATCAGATGGACAAGTTAAGTCTTAAATTAGCTACCCATTACAAAAGATCTGGTAGAGGAAAAAACACTTCTCTGCATGATTTAGCTTTCTGTGAATACAGACACAGACAGAACTTTTGCAATTTTAGCACTCCTTGGCATTTGTAGAGGAGGCATGTTTTGGTATATCATAATTACTTGTAAATAGAAAAGTTAAAAAAATAAAACCGGACTGTGCACAATATGGCTGTTTTTTCAGCAAGAGGTCTATTAGGATACCAAAAATGACCACTGAACATGACAGCTGGATAATTTTAATTTCAGCCTAATGAAAACCTTAGGGAAAGCAGAAAAATATAAAGAAAATGGATTCTATAGGAAACAGGTCTTAGTAATATGCATGTAGTTATTTTCTTCAAGAAGTTTCTAAGTGCTAGTTTGAGTACTGAGGTTATGAAGCTAAGTTATAAATTACTCTGTAGATAATTAAATAATCCTTCTGGAAATTAAATAGGAGCAATGGGAAGAAAACCACTGTAAGACATTTTTCTAAGGAACCAAAATGAATTAATGGGTCTTCAACATTTTGAAACTAAGCCTAAGTGAATTTCTATTGTTGGAGCTGGAGTTATGTAGTAGCTTCTCATTTTATTAAAATTAAATAAAAGATGCCAAGCCTTCATGAATTTAAATGCTGATATAATGCAGTTTCTGTGAGAAGGAAGGCACTCATTCAACAATTCCCTTGTTTACTTTAGCTGAAAATTCCAGCACCTAATGTGATGAAGGAAATGTCCATATGTCATTTGCAAAAATGTAATGGTGAAGATAGCACCGTAAAGTGGCAATATCTTGCAAGTCAGTAAACAAACTGATTAAAGAGCCTAACAGTGTGTATAATAAGGCAAAAGTAAATTTATTATACATTCTTAGATACAGCAGCTTGTTGACTTTAAGCAATAATGGGCTATTATGCCTAACTCATTGTCCCAGTTTGAAGTAAAACCAAACCAATTTTGTGTTCTGTAATTTTACATCTTAGCTAGGCCTCTTCTAACTCTCTGAAATTAACAGCGTATTGTGGAGAAAACTGCTGGTTCTCAGAATGATAAGATCAATATTTGTGCTATATGCCAAGGAATGGTATGCAGAGAGGCCCTTGCTTATACTTACTGCTATAGCAGCCAAGGTCAGTCAATTTTCATTATTTGCCCCTTAGGGGCTCGGAAATGGAAAAGCATAGAGAGGTCACGTCTGTGGGGATGAGCGGACAGGACAGGTGACCCAAACCTGACCAATTGGGTTATTCCATCCCATCTGCCACATGCTCAGTATAAAAGCTGAGGGATCAAAGGGTCAGCTCTCTTCCTGTGATGGCTGACATCCGAAGAGGACTCTGTCCGTTCATCTGCCTTTGATCCTGATCTCTGTGTTCCTGACTCCAGAGCTGGAATCCATTTCCCATCTGTTGCCAAGTCCAGTCTGGGACTTCCCCAGTGCCTGCCAGTGATGGGACTGTCATCCTGGGAGCTTGATATGGTTTTGTATATATTGTATCTATTTCATTATTTTCTTCTTCTAATATTAATTCTTCATTAAAGTAGTTTAGTTCATTCTAAATGTCTAAATCTCCTTATCTCTTCCTCTCCTCTCTTTTTGGGGGGGAAGGGAGGAAGGGCCATCTGTCGGTCTGGTTTGGGTAGATTAGGACAAAACCATGACATTCCAAAAAGGAAAATGGGTAGATTTTTTTAAAAATGTTAATGAATAAGTGTCATGTACACATTTATCCACTTTAGAGTTCTATCATATTGTTCTAGAGGTAATAATCTCAGTCATGTTTATTAACCTATCAAGGGAGTCAGCTGTTTCAGTGAACTGAAAAAAGAAGCCAAGAGAGAGGATATTTCTTTAGATCTTCACACCTGGAAATATCTCCAATTTTTTTTTCCTTTCATCCATGCACTGGTTTCACGGGGCTGGAACCTCACCTGGTGATTCCTCTGCTGTACAGAACCTCAACTAGCAGAGCCAACAGCCACAGACTGTCTAGGCAATACACCACTGCCAATGCTAATTTACAATGGGGTGTTCATCGGTTGGGGAAACAGCTAGGTTCAATCCAGTGTTCTCCATAAACTTAATTTATCTTTATTATCATGTTAATTTTCATCTTCTTAGAATTTCCATGATACAGTCTGAAGATGAATCATATTTGTCCTGGGTTGGGGTGGAACAGAGCCAACTTTACGTTCAGTGAGAGAGGCTCTTCCTTACACTTTTTGTGGTGGCAACCAGGGACAGATGATTTGGTTGTTTAGCCCATGAAGGGGTTGCACCTGTGGGGAGGCGTGAGCAGGTCAGGTGACCCAAACTGACCAATAGGGTATTTCATCCCATCTGCCATGCTCAGTAAAACAGCTGAACGATAAAAGGGATCAGGTTGGTTCTTCTTCAATGGTTTGGCTTCTTTTATGGGTTTGTTTTTTGTTGATGACTGATGTCTGAGGAGGACCCTGTCAGTTTGTCTACCCTTGATTCCTGCATTCCTGAAGGTAGATGTAGGAATCCAATTCCCATTCATCACTGAGTCTAGTCTAGAACTTCCCCAGTGGCTGGTGATGAAATCACCCTGGGACATCGATATCGTTCTGTATGTGTATTTGTATATATATTTTATTTATTTCATTTTTTATTTTATTAGTATTATTTCATTTAAGTAGTTTATTTTTTTTCCTAAACTCATAAATCTCTTTCTCTCTTTTCTTCCTCTCCTTGGAGCATGATGTGGGAAAGAGCATCTGTTGTTTTGCCCTTGGCCAACTTGGCTGAAACCACGACAATATTCCTAGTTCATTTGTTTGGATTTTCATCTCCTTCCCCCAGTCTCCATCCCAATTCATGCTACTGAAGAGAATGCATGTAGTCAAATTTCAGGAAGGTGAATTGCAAAATTCTTATTCAAATGTACAGCCCTGATTCCCTTGTCTAATTTTTATTTGAATGCTTTCCTTCTTAGGACACTAAGAGTTTTTGTAATTGGAAACTGAAGAGACTTAAAATGCATCTTCTCATCTCTAGAAAAGAAGAAATGCTTTAATGCTGTTATGATTTTCAGTGCATGCTTTCTGTGGGGCTACAATATGCTATGTAGAAACATATTTGCATTGCAGCCCTGTAAGTAATCCCTCAGCTATTCATCATCAGTTTCTCATGTACCATCTTTAGGCATTTTTGAATTTTTGTTAAGAGAAACTAGGGAAAGCTCTAAAAATGCTATAGTACCTCAATTAAGTCTGCCATTCTTTTTCCAATTTTGATCTTTTGATTTTCAGTGTGAGTTAGAAATTGCCATGGAGCTACTAAAATCTTTCAGTGCTTCCTATGTTACCATATCATTTTATATTCTTGCAATATGAGAAAAATGTACTTCAAGAAAAAAAAAAAAAACTAGATGTTAGTTTCACAATAATGTCAAAATTTTTTCTGTAGCTGGGAATTTTTCCTGCACTACTATTTTTTTTTTTTTTCCCCAGAATAGACCAAATGCATCTGCTGGAGATGTGGCATCAATATATTCATAAATCAAACCCTTTCTTGTTGCGATTCTCAGTAATACAAGAGAAAAACTTGACTCTAAATCTTTAGCTCAGAAACAATTAATAATAAAAATATTCTGTGTTTTATGAAAATCTGAATTAATGTACTCAATTTTGCACAGTAATATATCCATCCATGTTCCTACTTTATATTATATATACAGTGATGGGGATTTTCCCAAATTGAAGAGGAATATTAACTGGCACAAAACAAGTGAAACACAGGATCTATATTCATTATAGATTTAAGCAGTAAAATATAAAAGTCTCTGCTTAGCGATGCAGATTATTATTACTAGATATTGGTTGTATGGTTGGTCTGAATAGTACAACTAACCCAAATAGTATACTTTATCATGGTGTAATGCAAGAATGTTTTAATATTTACTGTTTTTTCCCTCAGTATGCTTTTATTAAAAAGGATAAAGACCTAACCTCAAAGCTTCATGAAACTGCAACTCTGTCAGCAGGATTATATCCAGGACACACACAGCTTTTATTTAAAGTTATTTATTAAACTTGTTTAAACAGATTCAGACACCTGAAGTTGGACATCTACATGAAAGCTGTGTCAGAGCTTCTGCTGTAGCCAAGGGAGACCTGGTTGATTCAGAGTTTTTCAGCTCACTTGTAATGAAGGTCAGTGTCTGGACTCCACTGACTGTACTGACTAGACGTTCATTGAGCAAGCTGTCATTACAGGCAGGGCAGCATTACATTTCCTACACATAAAGCGTAAATGCCATTTCATTCACCTGAGGACATCTGAGACTTCTACAAGATATCAGTCAGGTATCGCATAGTTACCAATGAAAACCCACTCTTCTGAGGTGGCAGCTGGAGAACATACAGGGTATTCTGGAGGATCTAAAGGTCACTAGATAGTAGAATTTAGGTAATTTAGTAGAGCTTCCAGCTCACATGGTAGGTCTATGTGTAGCTATACATAGGTGTCTCAATATGCAGTGAATCACACCTATAATGACATGGTAACTTTGAATCTGTACTGAAGAATGTTATTGAAGGATACAATGGGTTTAAACCTCCCTTCCCCTTCTCCATTTAAAACACTTGCTCTCAAGCTCTTAGAGAGCTTGCCTAATTATTTCAGGTTTATTAATGATGGAAAAACATGTATTTATAGCAATTTAGTCAGGAAGAACTCTTTCGTATTTAAACATGACCTAGTTTAATGGAATTCAAAAGTTCAATAAGAATGGCCTTACTGTATCTAATTTACAAACCTTTTATTAATACTGTCCCTTGGCATATATTTTGTATAAGAGACAGGACTAGCACACCAGATTTCTTCTATATATTTTCTGAAGTTGCAAAAGTAAGTACTTAGCCTCTCTGAGAACTAGAGGTACCGGTCTGACTTTATTTTCTAATAGCTCTAGGGAGATTTTCTTTCCACCAATTTGTATATACACATTTGTGTGTAAAACTTTGGCTACCACAATACCATACAGGAACATATGCCATTAACTGAAAATACACATTGTTTTGTTTTGAGTTTATGCCTGATTGTTGCATATTGTATGCAACCTCCTGAACCGACATAAATATTTTAGCATGGATAATGTTTCTGCCTCTTTCTGAATGGTCGCATTTTCATTGTACTCATCACCTTTCTTGATGAATCAAGATCTATCAGGTCAGTCAGCAGTGAAAGGCAGAAAAGTGAGGTAATTGCCAAGTATCCAGTTTCACAGATGAATTTGTTAATATTTTCCAGAACAGTGATCCTTTCCAAAAAGCCATTGAAATTCAACCTCCAAAAAGAATCTCTTCCAGCTGATGAACCTACTTCTGCCTCTCCATCCTCCTCATCATACTGTCATGGGTGAGACACGGTAAATGACAACCCATAGTGGATTTGGACACTGAAGCTTACTTAAGAACCAAATAGATTAGACCTTTTAACTTGATTATCTCACACCTTCATTTGTTTATGCCCTCTTGACCCCTAGTGCCTGCTCTTGACTTCCCTGCCCTACAAGGGGATTGCACCTACCCCAGGAAGGTTGAGCAGAAAGTCATGTCAATTCATGCTGAGCATCTGCTTAAACTTGCCAGTCTTGGGCATTAATGGTCAAGGTTCCTGGCTATCCTCCAGCATTCTTCTCCATTCAGCTCTCTGATTTCCTAGATCTTTTGCCACTTCCAGGATCTTTCCTCCACTCAGGACCTTCGCTTTCTTTTTTCTAGGCCTTCCTCTTCTTTTTGGGAACCCTTCTTTAATGCACCAGCTCTTCTTTCTGGATGTAAATCCCATGGTTTTCCCAGTCTAAGCTGTGTATGTGTGGAAGCATAACACATAATCAGTATTCTAACAGGTAGTTCTGTCTTATGTCTTTTCATTAATTGGAGGATTCAGGACAAGTTACTTTTGCTGAGTCAAGGTGTTACCAAAATTTACAACCATCCAATCAATACCAGTTGCAGACAGCAAATAGCAGGCCTCTGCTTCAAAAGTTCGGTTTTGGACTTTGCCCATCCCCCTCCCCCAACATACACCAAACTGTCTGCTGCCTGTTTAGCACTCACAATTTAAATTATTTTTCACCTCAAACACATGCATACAGTCCTTGTGTTCATTTCTTAATTCCCTGTACACCTACCCCTCCTTTCAATTAAACTAATTTTTATGGAAAGTGCTATCTGATGAATTGCTAACCACCATACTTACCATCCTCGATGGGTATAGATGCATGAGTATACTATGAGAATATTTATTCTCTTTTTACTTTTACCATGACACTCAATGATTGTAACAGCTGCATCAATGTTACTAAGCAATGTCATTCAGTAGGAGCAGAACCATAAAATGAAACGGTTGGTGCTGAGTGTTAAGATACGCAGCCCTGGCATGAGGTTTAGCTGTTTGAACAGACCCTGAGAAACTACAGAATGTGACGTGAGAAATTGCTGAACACAAAAAATAACACAGTGAGGAGCTGGCAAAAGTTACAGCTAATGCTGTGAGGAATGGCTGGATTGCACAGATGGCGAAGGGGGAGTTATGTGAGAAATGGCCAAGATTCACAGATAATTGTGGGGAGCACTGGGGATCTACAGGGGAGAAGCACCTAGGTAACCAGATTGGTAATATGAGGTGAGGCTGAAGTGACCTAGGTAACAGCATCAGAAATATCAAATTTGGGTAAGAGTGTAGCGAAACCAATACCACTGGAGAAAAAGTAATTTAGGAAGTGGTGATAATCAGGAATTTGACTTCAAAATTAGTGACTCTAAGTCAGAACTAAGACAATAGTGTAGTCACATACGATACTACTTCATACATTCTCTTTCAGTTTTTGCTTTTCTAAGGCTGATGGGTCATTCCAGGCTGATGGTCATGACGTTTTTTCTTGTGATTCCACACCTCTGTTCATCCATCACAATCCTCTCTAAACTTTCTAGTTCTCTTTATGAGAGGAAGAGTGACAGGGGACAGGGGAAGAGCTTCTGCACATCATTGAGCTGTGATGGAGAACTGATGAGTATCACCATCATGGTGATGTTATCCATTTTGTGCTCTATTCCTTATGCTTAAGATTTTTTTTTAATGTCAGCTGAAGAATTTCAAAATAATTTTAGGGGTAAATTATCAAAGACATTAAATTAACAGATATAGCCTGTCCCTGATTGGAAACCAAATTTGAAGGTAGCTGAAAAAAGAAATATTTTGATAAGGAACACAGACTTTGACATCTGATCTGAGGTTAACTTTCCTGGGGGGTGCTTTATGGCTGGAGCTTTCAGAAACAGAGAACCTAGGCATAGAGAGATTCATGCAGACCTTGTTAAACCTAAGGTGTTCTAAACTGGGTGCTGACAACGATAGATATGAACATATAGTCTTTAAAATCACCTATCTGATAACTCAGCCACAGGAGCAGAGGCATCCACCATAGCAGCAGAAGTCACAACTAGACAATGAATCTTAGACTCATAGAATTGTCTAGGTTGGAAGGGACCTTTAAGATCATCTAGTCCAACCGTCAACCTAACTCTGATAAAAAAACATCTCTAAACTGTGTCACTAAGCACTACGTCAACCCATCTTTTAGATACCTCCAGGGACCTTATGGAATATTTCTGTGATGGAAAAAAAATGCAACCAAACAGCTGGAACAAAGTTATGTTCTAGTTACCAAACAACTAAACATAAGCTATGAGGTAACAGCTATGCAATACTGGCAATGATTTGCTTGTATCAGAAGTAGGCAAAGTCCACATCTGACCACTTTCTGTCTTCTCCAATACATTGGATACTGTTCTGAACATTACAGAAGAACTTACCTTTTTTGTGGGCTGCAGTAAAAGTGAATTTGGAAATGCTGACAGACATACCCATCAGTATGGTAATGGGTGCTCAGACTTTTTAAAATCAGCTAACACAGAGCTATATTAACATGGAGAGGGTACTGTTTTTCACATAGGACTGTCTCCTAGCTCCAGGGGTTACTTGCAGATCCTCACTGAATCCAAATTGCATGTCGGGCTGAGATAGGTAATATTTCCCCAAGCTTTGGTTTACATTGAAATGAAACTGGGCCTGTAGGGAAAGATTGAAGTTAGGCAGGGGGCTCTTGACTATAGAGAACTGGTGGAGCTGATCACAGAAAATGAATGCCCCTCCATTCAGAGGTTTCCATAGAGACCTTTTTCCTGATCCCAAGTTCATTATGCTTCAAAATTCACTGACTAGGACTCACAAACTACAGCGAAAAGTCTCCAGAAACAACAGCGAAAAGTCTCCAGTTTCCGGTATATTCCTGTTTCCAATGTTTGACCTAGAAATTCTTCTTTTTCTGAATAGTACTCATTTTTATATATATGTTCCTCCAGTGTGGGGATTGTGTCATGACTGAATACTAGCAGATCATATTCTGACAGTTGTCCTGAAGTCCTAAAGAACTGATTAGTTTTTAATTTTCTGGCTTCAGAAGTAAACTAAGCTCATGTTCTGGAATTGGAGTAATGTAGAAGGCTAAAGTTTGATTTATAGCTTCAGGGGCAATTTATCCTTTTGCCTTTTTATAGGTGGTCCACACAACTAGCCAAAACTGACTCTTTTGGTTAAGTTCCAAGAATCCTTGCTTTACTTTACTTAATCCGTGGTGCTGAAGGTGGTGGCATTTAATTTCTGGTGTGCAAGACAGCAATGTCTCTATGGCATTTCAAGACGTTGTAGATTAAAATGGACTATACAAATTTACAATATTAATGTCGCAGAGTAAAAGCTGCACATAACATTAAGAATTATGAAACTTTGCTACTTAGTTCAAGGACTGATCCTTTCCCTTAGTCTTTTATTTATATTTTCAATTTGGAATCATCTATATAAAACAACAGTGGTGGTTGCTGGTAATTTTTTCATAAATAATTACCAAATGTAAATTTCCAGAGTAAATTTCTAGTACTTGACTATGGAGTTGATCCTATAAATGCTTACAATTAACAGAATAAAATACTTTCTCCTTGAAGTGTTTCTTGCAAGGTTCATTTCGCTAATGCATTTTACAAAGAGAAAGATCATTGCTTTAGACTGTAACACGTCAACTTGCAAGACACTCCTCCCCCCAAAGAAAAATGCAGCATGATATTGTTACTATTCAGGTTACTGAATTTATGTATCTGTACTAAATTTATGTATCTGTACTAAAGCTCAGACATGCTACCTAAATCCACTTGTCATTTGAATGAAAACTGTGTTCTTCAAGCTCTATAGATATGACCTACCTGAAATGATGACTATAAACACGCATGCATAGCCTACCTTCCTGGAAATTCTCTCACTAATAAATAAAATATAATTTAGTGGAGTGGCAACATCATTCTCTAAGCAAAGCAGAAGCAATGCTGACAGATGTTCATTTGACATGGATGAATGGAGGTACACTTTCATCAAGTTAAGCTAGGGAAATCTGTACAATTCAGGTGCTACATTCAGAAAAACTGACAGTAATTTCTTGCTGCAGTTTTTGGAGATATGCAATAGACTGTGTTTTTATACAAATATGAAGAACAGACATTTGTATTCATTTTCCCTTCACAATAAATCTCTAATTCTTCTGATAGCTGAGAATTCTTATCAGCTCAGTCAGCAACATGTTCATCCCTTTTCAAATCATTTTTGCTGCTTGCTCATACACAAGTCTTTCTTACAAATTGCATTTCTGTCTTTTGGAAACAAATGGTGCCAAAAGACCATTTTAAAGATACAAAAAAGCAACAGGATTCTTCCACTGAAAGATAAGACTTTGCACAGAAGGAAGAAATGTCTTAATGAAAAATATGAATGTATGATTTGTTACGAACATGTCCCTCGCTATTCTTTCACAACATAAAAAAAGAGATCTTGTATCAGTACAATAGCTGTTTCTAAAGACACCTTTCATTTTCCTCAGTAAGACATGCTAAATCACAAAGCATTGCTGTAAGATTGCATGATGCAAGACAAAAGTTATTTTTAATTATTATGCATCTATAGTCAACTGGCTTAATACTTCTACAATGGCAATAGCTCTATGACAATTCTTCAGATCCCATTTATCCAGCTCTAGAAAAGATTTTCTTTCAGCAGGTCTAGTCTCACAAACTTTTAGATTCTTTCCTATGTAAGGAATTAGTACCTGGTTAATTCTATCAGTAGTTCAGAATTATAATCTATATGCTTCCCTCCTGTGTAAAACCATGTGTATGCAAATTGTAATGGTTGCTATGAAGCACAGATGACAACCATACAAATATTTTATTCTCACTATTTCACAATAGGATTCATGCTGTCTTTTGTGGCATATGTAAAGAGGTGCTCACTTCCTTAGACTGAGTCTTGGGATCCACTTACAGCAACAGAGTAAAATCTCATAGATGTTATTGGTAGGTCTGCAGAGAAGATCCAAACAATATTAATTGACTGTTATTTACTTTTACATTATATTGAAGATGGTACTTCAGGGTTTTCATCCAGAATTTTGTCCAAAGGCAATAAAGAGTATAACCCAGAAAGCATTCTGTCTTGGAAGACCTTGATAACTATATTTGCATTGATTAAAGCATTATTCTTGAACCCATAACCAGCGACAAACATATCTGAACTATTCTTCCATAAAAGGCTGTGTAAAACTTCAGATTCTGCTCCAGTTGTCAACAAACTGCTGTGTGATTTCCGAGAACAGAAGTTTTCTGTTTAACAAAAATCACAACTAAGCTGGTATCAGGGGAAAGACAAAGGGGGATCTAACAATGAATGAAGCCTTTACACTTTCTTGCAAAATTAAAGTAGATTTCCAGATTTAACTAGGGCTTTCTGATTGTAATGTCAAATGCTTATCAAAGAAGTCTAGTGAGACTCCATTGTTTTTCTGTATGAATTCTAAATTATAATGATAATAAACTGCTCTAGGCATTGTGCATTTCAGGTCTATTATTATACTTCACAGTAGGCTAGAATCACTTGGGTCTTCAGTCTAATGTTTTATTCCGCTACCCAAGGTGTACTAAAACTGGCCCAAAATGCACTGCTTTTTATGTCTAATTGTTTAAGAAATTTGATTATTCTCAATAGGTGCTATTCAATGCCTGTTTAAAATGTCATATATATGCTTGTTGGAAATTTATACTTGTTGTTTATTTACTACCTTATCATAAACCAAAAATTGCTTGTGGAAATCAATGCCCAGCTGCACATTCTCACATGAACATCTTTTAAATTAGAAACTACCTTCATTTTCAGATGTGAAGACTAGATAAAGAGTTGCTGACTGGATTTTAAAGAGTTTATTAATTATTTTTGTAAACAATTTTACATTTTGTTTTCAAAATAATTTTCTGTTGAATGCCTTTATATGCTGCATATGAAAAGGATCAAACATTTTTTAGATTATGATAAAGGATTTTTTAAAAATTCTATTATTTTCATGTAAGCTAGAAAAGCTAAAAAAACCCTGGAATAATCAGAGATAAGTCAGTGGCACACTTGTTTTTTCTCTTCAGATATCTTTTTTGGAATTGAAGTAACAAGTAAATTACTTATTACACCAGATTGGTAAATACGGTGCTGTTTGTCTTCATGGTATAGAACAAAAAGCAATACAATCCCAGATGTGTCACTCTGGGAAATTTGGTACTCAGAAGTCAGTTTTCAAGAGGGTTCTTTTGCCCCTAAGAATCAAGTACCACTGTAGTCGGAGACTTCTCCAAAGGCAGAAACTTTGACTCATATGGGCCATCCAAGTGGTGCATGAAGCTGTATGACTATCAGCTGTGCTGTTCATAACAAGAGAGAGAGGAACACTTCTAGAGGCCCAGAAAGGTTGCACCTCTCTGTCCAGTCTTGGGGAAGCTGGATGCCCAAGACCTTTTCCTACACTCCCGTAATGAGAACCTGCAAAAGATGTGTGTCTGAGGCAATTCTCTTCCCAATATTTGCATGGGAGGAAATGCCTCAATCTCTGTGATTTAGGATTGATAAGACATGCTGAATAGACCTGGGTATCTGCCTGTATTACTTGATCTTTTCTTAAGTCTTCTCATAAAATAGTTCATTGTGATTGTTGGTATACTACCCACATGAATTAGGATTGTATTTGTCTTTAGAACAGAAATGCCCCAGCAGGATAATGCTACCTGAGAAAGATGACATATCAACAGTATTATATCATATATCCCTTCCTCGTTGTTATTTGATCTTGTAGATCAGTAGTTTAATTGAGAAGATAAAACAAGCACTAGGTACTAATACTGGTAGCAGCTGGTTTTAATACTTGGTAAAATTAGTCCAGACCAAAACACTGTAAGACGTAGAATGACATACAGTAGATGATAAAATTATGTAACTAACAGATAACATACAATGTTTGTTACAACAAAGAAGTGATAAACAATAAGTAATTAATAATTTGAGCCCTATTAGTGCATACCTGATATAATTTTGCAAATTATTTCAGACATGCTGTGAATCATAGAATCCTCATCCCATTGGCCCCCGCCCATAGATTCAGCCTGTCCAGTTCTCTCTGTAGAGCCTTCCTTCCCTTGAGCAGATCAGCACTCCCACCCAACGTGGTGTCATCTGCAAACTTACTGAGTGTGCACCTGATCCCCTCATTCTGATAATTGATAAAGATATTAAACGGAACTGGCCCCAATATTGAGCCTTGGGGAACACCACGTGACATGCCGATATGGGTGTTGTGAAAGACTGGTACAGGAATAAGGTACAATAAATTTGGGATTTAAATTTTAATTCTTCTTTTTTTTTTCTTTTTTTTTTTTCCTAAAAAAATCCAGTATTTGAAAACTACACTCATCTTTTCTGGGGTTCCAAAATTAAACTGAAAACTAGGTATTGTGATTCTTCAAGATAAGTACACTAAAAGTCAACATCAGAAACCTCTTAGCAAATACATTTTTCATATAAAGTGAGAGATCCTAAAAATTTTATGAGCATTCCTCTGTAATGCAAATGGACTAGGTGCTGAATTTTATACTAACTTGTTAATCTCTATTGTCATGAATATTTTTATTGCAATGAAGGAATAAGCTGCATAATAGGACCAGTTCCATGGAGTTTGCTAGATAAGCTTCAATTTTTGGTCAGATGGATGGAGAAGGGCTGTTATCAAAAGTGGCATTCTTGTAGGATTTGCAGAGGGGGCTCTCTTGAAGCCATTTTTTTCCTCCTAAAGATGAGCTTATTTAGATGATTAATAAACCCTGATTCTGCAGCTGGCTTAATGTAAGTAAATGTTAACAGTCTTACATACAGAAGTCAGAAATGGGATTTGTGTCCTAGAATTCTAGGACCTTTGTTTCTAAGGGAGAGATGGTTACCATAATACAGCATGCAATCTAAACATAAAATTATACGCAACTTACCCCTTTACCTAACATTAAATTAAATGTGTGACAGCCCTGGGAGATCAAAATATGCAAGTATATTTTATTTGTTGATAATTTAATTGCTTTCATGCATCACTGATTGTATATGGTGTAAAAGAATGGGAATTATTTTAAAAATATTTCTGTTTCCAAAAGAAATGTCAGAAATGTCTACAATTGTGGAGTTCAAAAATTGTCCCATTATGTGAATAATGTATTTCATATCTGGAGCAAAAATAATAAATGGCTACATTTAGAGACTTATTCTGATTTAACCCTGTACGTAGTAAAACAATATTCAATACTGAACAGCCTATGGAGCTATCAAAAGATGGAGAATTAAACTAATTTGTGGTGAAGAGTGTATTCTGTGTCATAATAAAGACCTTTCAAGCCTCAACCAAAATGTATCGGTTTTTAGAAAGGGAAAAATCCTTCACAATCTTTTCACCATTTTGAATACTTTGCTGTTTTTCTCTGTACAACGGCCCCTAGTACAGGTACCACTGATAAACCTGTCAAGAAGTGATGGTGCCCCATCCCCAGCTTCTGGCAAAAGTCCCAACCAGCCTTCCACAGCCTCAGGGGCCATTTGCCCCAGAAGTCATTCCCCCTCTCCCAGTCACCTCATCTGTTGTGACTGCCTGGCAAGACCAGCCACCCCAACTGTTTTACCAAGAAGAACATCAGATCTGGAAGGCCCTCCCCTACACTGGAGAGGGCACCATTTTGTTTTGGCCCCTAATTTATGACAGGGCGCTACCATTTTACGGCAGGCAGCTGCTGTTTTGTTAAACATAACCCACATATTTCATACTGCTCTGTGATCAGCTGATGTCTATTTCTTGACTATATTGCATACAAATGTATATTTATAAATATAAACATATAAAATTTAAAGTGGTCGTCTTCCTGTATGCAATGATTGGTGGCTTCCTTTTGTTATGTGCTTCTGGGCTAGTCCTGCCAGCCAGTCACAGGACTGCCTGAGGACATGTGTGTATGACAGCATCAAGAAGGCTATTAGGCCTAAAATATATATGTGTATACATAGATACGTATATATCTGAATTTACACATTAGAATCTAGTCCATCTAATTGATGTTTCGGAAAGAGATGTTTGCATAGTAGTAAAGGTACCATTTTAGGTGAAATATACAAGATCTTTAACAGGATGTTTGAAGTACGTGAGGAGATAAGCATGAAGGAACGAAGGCACTCAAGAAATACTCAGAACGCTAAAGAGGCACTTAGTCCCTGAGGAGAGGCATTCTTTACCTAAACTTCTACAATGCAAACACATGGTATGAACTACACAACTGGGCTGGAGGCTGTTCACCTTTTTATTGTTATTTTCTCCCTATGTTCTGCATTGAATGTATTTATTTTTAAAGTTGACACTTGAACAAGTGACTTTTTTCAGAGGCCTGTATGAATTTTGAAAGGTAGTTAGAGGAAGTCTGGTGAAATTCTGTTGAAATAAATACTCACAGGCACAAACTAGCATATCCATTTAACAGAATTTGCCTTTTGCATTAGCTGAACCCATTTCAGAGCATTCAGAACACCGGGAAATGGTTCAGTTGAAAAAGAGGAACATTTCTGAAAGGTTCAGCATAAGACAGTCATCTTGATTATTTCTATAAGAGTCCTTCCATTCCAGACAGTCTGGCATGTACTAAGTTTGAAGACTACTTTTCCGTTTCTTCAACCAAGGATTTCACAGAATTTGTCAGCCCCTGCCAATACAGAAAGCAAGAGAACTTGTGTCCAGGGTCTGGGTTCTTTTCTTGTAGATAAACTGTTGCTTTCCTCTAGAACTTCAGAAATAAGTATGAATAATAAATTATCCTTCTCTAACAATACAGCCAACTTTTGCAGGACAGGAGAAAAGCATTAGGAAAAGAAAAACATTAGTAGAAGAACTTGAGAAAAGTAATATTTCATCCATGCACTCTCTGCCTGATTTGTTAATGAACAGAAGGTTATATAGTTTCTGGAGATTTTACTGCATCTGAAAAACACAATGTTTCCACATTTCTCAGAAATCTAACCTAGGAAACCACAAAACGTTAAGACTTGTTGGATTACCTTGATCTAATAAAGCTGCAAATTTTCAAACTGCAGTAAATGAGAATCTGTGAAAGAGATTTTTCTAGGCTATTGGCAGGAGAATTAAATTACATGTAAAATAGGCAAGGTATGAGTCTTTTCTCCCCACTGATGTAGGTGACTGTGTGGTTTCATACGTGATGCGTAATGGGAGTGTAGCTGATCCACAGGAGAATATATCCCCACTGATACAGGGTGGAACCAGCTGTAGAGTATTAAAAATTCACCTGTACTCAGGTTGTGTATTTCAATATTTAGAACTTAAACCTGTCCTAAATGTTGCATTTCTGAGCTCTCTAATGTGTTTCAGTTCCTATTGCCTTCGTTGGGAGTTGTTAATACACAACAGCCTGCAAGATCAAGTGCACTGAGCACTTCAAAACCATGAATCTGTATGATAGCAGGCTATATTACGCTGGAGCTAGAGAAGTTAATTTGCCCCTCTGAAGAAGGCTAATTTTCTGAAAAGTCAATTATTCCAGCCTTTTACTCAGCCTGATAAGTATTTCATCACTATTTAGTATCAACATTCACGGACCGAAGTTGTTTAAGATTCTTAGGGCAGGAAAAGATTGGAAAGGGAGGATGTGTGTATATAAAGAAGGGCTGCCAGCTAAACAAGCATGTGCAAATATGATCCCAAGGTTAAGTTAACTCGGTTACTACTGCCCCCTGTTCTCCAAATTAATTCAGCATAAAAAAGTATTAAACCAATATTTATTTGAGCAGACAGACAATGAAATAAAAGTTCTATTAACTGCCTATAGGCACAGGTTGGGTTTCACGTTTCATCACAGGCCATGATGCAGTCAAAGCCTGATGGGTATGAAAGAGCTATTCCTCTTGCCCTGACATGTCCTTTCAGATTACAAGTCCACAGCTGCTTGCCTCTTTGCTGCTTAGATAGGAAAACCACAAGCTGTGTAAGAATCACAATATGACCTTCCATCATAAGAGCATGCCAAAGCAGCCAAATCCACATTTTTTCCACTGACCAAAAAGTCTGGATTTACTAATTTTGGGACAACTATATTGCATACGCTTCTTAGCAGACATGTCTGATACTGGAAGGTAGCTGAAATCACTCATGCATACAGTTTGTCAATTTTTCTGCATATGTACAGTTTACCGTGGCTCCCAAATTTTGTCTTCAGCAGTCTTTTATGGAATCATAAAATCACAGAGAAATATGGGGTTGGAAGGGACCTCTGGAGATCATCTAGTCCAACCCCCCTGCCAAAGCAGGTCCACCTAGAACAGGTTGCACAGGAACATGTCCAGGTGGGTTTTGAATGTCTCCAGAGAAGAAGACTCCACCACCTCTCTGGGCAGCCTATTCCAGTGCTCTGCAACCCTCAAAGTAAAGAAGTTCCTCCTCATGTTTAGGTGGAACTTCTTATATTCAAGTTTGTGCCTATTTCCTTTTGTCCTCTCCCTAGGCACCACTGAAAAAAGACTGGCCCCATCCTCTTGACACCCTCCCTTTGAGTATTTATAAGCATTGATCAGATCTCCCTCTCAGTCTTCTCATCTCTAGACTAAATAGACCCAAGTCCCTCAGCCTCTCCTAGTAAGAGAGATGCTCTAGACCCCTAATCATCTTTGTAGCCCTCTGCTGTTTTGCACATGTTGTGCAGCAAACTGATGCAGTCACCAGCCAGATTTTCTCTCTGTTAAACAAAAAGTATCGATGCCATTCTAATAACACTCCTACCACTCAATGAAGGGAAAGCTCCATGAGGTCCAGGATCAGTACTGTCTTCTTCATTTATTTCTCAGAAGGAAATGGTGGCTGATAAAGGAATATTAAAAAAAAAAAAAAAAAAAAAAAAGTAGCACCCTCCCAGTGAAAACAAAAGTGAGTGGCAATAGGCCACATGTGCCACTACGCTCCACTGAGATCTCTCTCCCTAGCCCAAGTAGGTTTCCCCATGCATGGTGCCTCAGGTAATAAACATAGCATTTGCCAATTGCTATATCGGCCATTTTTCTTCCTTTTTAAAACCTTATCTTGTAAGCTTCTTGAAGCAGTTGCACCTGGATCTCATGGGCTGCAGCCCCACCCTGCTCTCTGTTGCAACATCTAAATACACCACAACATAAATACATACTTCTGTATGGTTCATTGTAGTAGTAGCAATCACTTCTAAGCAGATGCTTAGGTGGGGTTTTTTGGCTTATTATCATCAGCCTGAGGAAAGAATATGCCGCTGATTGTTAGTTCTTTTTCTGTCTTCCTCTCTTTATTCTTAACAATTATAGTGGGAAGCCAGAGAAAGGCAGACTCAGTAAGTTTAAGGGGAAAAAAAAACCCTTTGATGCAAAGACTGCAGAAAACAAAGAGACCAAGTTCCAGGATAAACCTATTTTGCTTATTATTTCCTGTTTAGCATTAAAAACGGGTATGTGAAGATTAGAAGGGGAATAAAAGAAGATATGAGTCAACTGAAAATTCTGAGTGCTAGAAAACTTATTTGGTAAAACAGACAACACATGTAGGAACTCCATTTAACTACTTTCCTTCTGTAGCACTTGAGCTTTAGTCTAGGTTTATCACTTTCTTTTGGGTAGAATCAGAAAGCCAACCAGCCCCAAATTGATCAGTACATTCTGTAATGTAGATTGTAAAAAAGAACACTCTATGGCTTTTATCATAGACCTGAGTAATAAGTAGAGAAATAAGCAATCATTTATTTTGATAGGCTTAAACAAGTGAGATATTTGAACTATATTAAAGAAGACATCACTAATGGGCTGTGCAAATGTGTTGGCAAAAAGTAAAGCCCACCCTCATGGGTATACCTCATGGGTATTTCTTGTTTGATAAATAAGAATCAAGTTGATATTTTAGTTCAGATGATTTATTCTCCAAAATACTGGAGAATGTGTAGATCTGTACTGTGCCAGGTAAAGCTTCACCCAGGAATATCAGGCAGAGTGAGCAGAGACCTGGATTAGGAAGAGGTATGAAGAAGTCTAGGAAAAAGAAATGGTTGCATTTAGAAAAGCTTAAAATGGATTTTTAGGAAAGATCTCTAGGAGAAGATATGTGAGAGGAAATGAAATTACAAGTTGCAGGAATAAAGGCTCACTGCTCTTCAAATAAGGCTAACATTTTATTTATAAATAAGACAAAACCTATATTACCAGATTTATTGAACAGATAGTAGACAGCAATTTGCACTCTTTTCTCTACATCACATCATTCCTGTCAGGATGTCACTTGATCACACTGATCTTTTGATATGCCGTTTAATCTATTTTCTTATGAAAAAAAATTTCTCATTGCTACTAGTTAATTTCCAATCTTCCTCTATTATCCTCTTTACCTTAACAGTATGTTTTGCCTAGTTTAAATCTATTCTAGTGAGCTTGTCTTGTATATTTCTTTCTCCTAAAGGTGATCACTTCTGTTTTCTTGCTTGTCGGCACTCACTTCTAGTCTCCATCCGGAATCTAGTCCTAGTACCCTCTCTCCTCCATCAAGTTGAAGGTGATTTCTGTGGCTTTTTGATTTCTTTTTCCTTCAAGGGCAGGGGTAGGTTTTTCTTTGCTTAGAGTATTCGGATGGACAGAAGATTGGAAATTGGATAGGAAAGATTTGTCTCTGCAACTTCTAGTATTGCTTATGAAATAATACGTATGGCTCATCAGGAATCTTCAACAGTGGGTATTAACGAGTTGAGCTGGGTTGCTCAGTTATAGCTGGCCACTACAATTACACTGTATAACGTCTGATCTCTGATTGTAGAAGCATGACTCTTTAATTAGGAGAAAAGGGTAGAGGAAATCACTAAGGATTTAAGTCTGTCATAGGGAAAAGTTAGCATGGGAAGAGATGGCAGGCTGAAAAGCAAGTGGGAATCTTACTACTAGGCTTACCTAAAGTAACATGCCTGATTTTTTTTCTGGGCACAGGAAAAATGTATATTTCATTTCCTGTCTTCACATACATGAAGTGTAATTGCACATAATTTCACCAGCCTATCCATCTTAATTAATTTAATCACTCACATTGTATGGAAACCTGTCCTCTGTTTTCTTAAGTGGTTTGCTATTCTAGTATATAAAATGTACTCATGTAAAAACTTGCAATAGCCTAACTTAAAATGTTTTTTCTGCAAATATCCATCCAAGGCACACAAACCCCTATTGGAAGGAAACATAAGAAAGGTCATGAGAGGAAAAGAAACTCATTCAAGCTCAGACAAACACTCATAGAAATTATTTTGTGTATTCACCAGCTTGTAGTCAGTAGAATATGAGGCATGCAGGAAAAGGTGGAAACACACACTCTCAGCCCTGTTTCCCTTAAGTTTCAAACCAAGTGACAAACCTGTTGGACAGCAAGCAAAGCTCTCAATAGCAATACTGAAAAATTTCCAGTAAAAGACCATCTTTTTTATGATTTTGATTATTTACATATATAATCTTTTTTATCCAACAGAAACTCTTCAAGAACAACAGTGCTTCATTGCTCAGCTATGCCACATGACAGCTGAGTATAAACAGAACATGTTTTTACACAATGTCACAAAAATGCAGGTATTATAGTCCTTCATAGATTGGCAGGCATGCTAAACCATGTACTTCTTTTCATAGTATATAATAAAGAAATTATTTTTGCAGCAAAGGATTTCAGTTGCCTTCTGAAGTGATGAGACCAATTTATCTCTACTTACATATTAATGGCCAAGAATTCATGACATTACTCAAAGTAAGTTAGTCCACTGAAGTATGACATCTCAGCACGGACAAAAATGTCTTGCAATGGCCCTTTCTCAGGTATAAGCTAAGCTATAGGGCTGGCATTAGCAATTTCAAACATTTTAATAAACACTGACTAAAATGATGGCAAAAGTGGAACTTGCTTGAAACTTGAAAACTGGATTGCATGTTTTACAAAGACAACTTTTTCACATAATAACATTCAACATAATTGTGAAAATTCAGTTTTCAAATTAAAATGAAATACCAAAGAATTTCATTAAGACCCCAAAGTAAACTGGGAAGTTAATAAGCATCAAATGTAGATTTTATTGAAGCATGACTAATATGTTCTTTGCAAGCTGCTTAAGTAAGTGTTATTTCCTTATTCAAGACTATATTTCTATCAAACATGCTGTGATCATTTCAAAACAAGAAGTATTTTTAGTATTTTTTTCTCAAAACTATTTAAAAATCGATTATATTTTTGCCTGAAGAAAAACAAATCTCAGAAGGATTTTTCTTCATGACAGGATTTTCCATGTATTCTGCAGTAGCTATAATGGTCTGCAGCAATATTTTGACAGTTCATAACCAGTATGACATTTGATACATTTGCACTTTCTTTGACTGTTGAAGGATAATCAAGCAGATAAAATGTAAAATTTATATTATCTGTTATTAAGAAATAGATAATTTTCTGATTTATCATGGCATGTTCCAGTGCATTCCCTAATTTATCATGGCATGCTCCCTGTTAAGTGCTATCTTAACAGTTTACCTGATGAATGAAATTGTTAAATAGCCGGATGACTAACGCCTACCTTGCTTTACCTGCAATGGTGCTAAAATCAGCAAAATACTCAGTGGAAAAGCTTCTCACTAGAGGGTTGGACAAAGGAAGTTGCCCCTGCTTCTCCCTTCTACTTACATTCCCTTATAACTGTGCCCTTATATGTCAGAAAACACAGAGAGGGAGGGATATTCCTAACAGTGCCAGGGAGACGAGGAACATGGCCATAGCAGTCAGAGGGCTTACTGGCATTGACAGCTCCAGCATGGGACAAAGTTATCCTTCCTGCCTGCTGGCCAATAGGTTTAGCCTGCATAAAACATCTTCCTAGAAGTCCTGGAGACTTTAGACTCAGTCAGCTTTGTCATCTCCTTCAATGCACATTCTCCTCTAGCTTTTCCAAATTTGTCTGTGGCTTGGCTGCTCTAAGATTATTTTGCAATTTCAGTATGGGTGTATACATGATATAGGGGTGAGGGGGAAGGGGGATCATACCCCTGATGACCCTGTTTAGTACGACAGAAAATGTTCTCAGTGCCACAAGATGGTACCAAGGCTGCACAAATAGGTGATCCAACCCTCTGTTTAGTTCAGCTTTACAGCTGTCCCATCAGTAATAATGACAAATGGAACAGAGGAAGGATTTCTGTCCTCCCCATGTTTCCACCTGCCCTTTCTCTATTTCTATTGCATTTAAAACAGCAGATAAATGCTAAGAAAAAAAGGAAAAAACTGTGTCAAGACGAATAAATTGTATGAAGAGAACAGAAAAGTCTGAGGGTAATACACCTGTTCTTCTAAAACTCCTGTTAACATATTAGACTTCAAAGATAATATTGAAATGTGTGATGGGATTTCTTTTCTAAGAACGTATTTACTTTCTAGGACTACATATATAAGAGCAGTTTGATCATAGATTCCAAAAAGATATATACATATATTCACCTTGTATCTTATCTGGTCTTTTTAACAGCAGCATATTTACTTGTACCATGTAGTTTATACATATTCTGTAGTAAACACAAGTCAGGAGACCTGATCTCTCCTTCAGACTCTTCTAGTGAGCAGCTTTATATCTTTGGGGTAACACTTAGATTTCACTGTGCACCCTGTGGAGATAATGATTACAAAGGGACATTTAGTAAAGTGACTAGAGCATTTTTTATTCTGCTTTCAAAGCCCAGAAATCACTGCACATTATTATAATTAAAACAGAACGATTCATTCCAAATATGTATTTTGTCTCATTTACTGAACAAAGAGATTGAAACTCATGCTATGAGTTTCATGATATGAAACTCAACCTACCATGATGGCCTTTTAATCATATATATAAAAAAGTATAGGTGGACACGGTTAACTCCTCAGATATTCCAGTAAATATTTCTGTTCTGTATTTGAAATAAAGGTGCAAGATCTAGACTGGAAAAGTGTTGTATAATATAGTCAAATAAAAAATACCTTCAGAAACAAAAGATACATGTTTTTAAATATAGAGTGGAAGATCCTAGGAGAGCGTTGAGTAGGACAAGGAATTAGTGAGCACAGTTTATTATTTTCTCAAATAAAATCTTCTAGTGCAGTGCTGTAGAGAAAAAGAACTATTGAAGTCTTTGAACATATAGAACAGGAATGTCTAGTAGAAGCCAGGGAATGATCTTGCTACTTTGTAGAGCAGGCTTCTTGGATTTTGTGTCCTCATTTCATAAGAGGGATGAATTAGTAAACCTAGTTATAAGAATGGCCATAAAATGATTAAGGAATTACAAATTGAGTCATTCACCTTGAAGTTTAAGAAGCTTAGTTTTTTCCAACTCATCATAAGACTGAGAGATAACTTGATCATTACATTTTAATACTTACAGATGAAAGGGATATCTGATGGAAAGTGAGGCATTTTCAGTATTGCTGGCAAAGGAATAAGACGATGCAGTGACATGAAATTGGACTAAGAGAAATTCACCACCATAACAGGTGGATGTAAATAAGTGGCTAATCTAAACTGGAACAGATAATCAAGGAAGGAGTTGAACTCATCCTCACTTGAAATGTTAAGAGAAGAGTAAAGCTTTTTTTTTTTTTTTAACATAAGCTTATGATATATTCAGAATCTAGAAGGATCTGAATCCAAACCATTGAGCAGTTTCATCATGGTAATTTTTTCTGATTTCACTTGGCATTAGTAATTATGTTTCCTGTGCATTTACTCAAATTTCCAAGTGGGGACAGTATTATAGGAGCTAGAGAACAAAAATATTACAAAGCTGAATCAAAGAAAGGGAAGAAGTAGAGACAGCAGGAAAGAAAAGTTTGGGTAGAATTATCGTCTTAAAAAATAAAAAAAAAGGAAGAAAAGAAAGTACTTTTCACCTATAAAAAGAATGACCTTGTTGATTGCTTCAGTGAATAATATTATGTAAAGAGCAGCACTTCGGCTCACTTGGACAAGATTTGTTTTGCAACTGCAAGGCAAATTTTGACCCAAGAGCCAAGCTTACATCACTGTGTAGTTCACGTTAGACACTGCTGGTATCTAAACAAATTACCAAGGGCCTGGTGTTCAGACTGGAAGAGTCTCCAAAACGGTGATTGAAAGTACTGGGACCTGAGGTTCTCAGCCTCTCCAAACTGCAGGAGTTACTTTCATCCTTATTAGCTTCACATCACTGAACTAGATCCAGCCGTCATATTTAACTACTACTACTGTCTCTATTGACTTTAGGGGGGGAAACAGGGTCTGCACAATGCAATTACATTTAAATTATTGCACTTTCACTGCAATGAACAAATGTTTGGCTTGCAGTAATTATGCATTTATTATATGTACAAAACTAAATCCATATTCGCACAAATCACCTACTGTAGCACTCATGCATGTACAAACATTGGGGAAATCATCACTGTAGTTCAAATAGTAAATAATTCAATAATATATTTACTCAGTTGTTAGCCCCCAACTGTTACCACATTTTTTAGTTTTTTATAGGAAACCATGCTAGTGACTCTTGATGTTTTGACTCTTGATATTTTAAGTCTTGTGGGAAACAATTTGTGTTTTGTTTAAAATTGTTGTATAACCTCTAACGCTGCTATGTTGTGCTCTAAAGTTCTGCTTAAGAGTATGTATTTTCTAAATTTCTTACCTCCTGTGACTTTCAGAAGTGTTCAACAACTGGTTTTGAATTGTGTGAGAATGAAGAAGAAGAAAGCAAAATAAGATTTTAAAGAAAATAATAAATTATTTCTTTTTCATGAGTAACTAAAAACTACATAAAAAGGAGCTAGTGTTCCATAAGGCTCCATCTGGCTAAGAGCTCTTGTTCCCCTTGCTGTCTGCATCGCAAGCAGCCTGGAAGAAAAAAAGTCAGGAGTTTGGCCAAACAAATGCAAAACAGGTTTGATGTTGTGGCATTCTGCCTTCATTTAATCATTCATAATCCTCCCTCCAATTCTTAAGAGCCATTGATTGGATTCATGTGGGTACACCCAAAACATCAAACATGAAGTTATTGGCAAGCCTGTGATGTGAGAGGTGATTTGACAACTTTGCATAGCTAGTCAGAAGCAGCAATGATTTGTATGTGGCTCTTCTCTGTGATCTGAACCTCTGCAGTGCAATAATGGAGCCTCCAGCAACACCTCTGGAACTTTGGCTTAAAGGTGATGCCAGATGGTTATATGAAGGCAACAGGACTGCAGCAGTTCTGCATGTTTTTTCCTCTGTACTGCATATTATCAAAGATCCATTGCGGTTTTACCTAGTAAGAGGGATGTGAAAATTGGGTAGCTGAGTGATGGTATCATTCATGGGAACAAAGATGGCTTAACTTGCAATGGAAGTTTGAATAACTTCATGATGTGCTCTGCATCACTGAGCAGGAGGTTTAGAGTTTGTAGGGTGGTGGGGTCCAGAGAGAGAAGAGAAATCTGATAAATCTTTTGATCATCTACTGCAAATGACTTGAGCATTCTCTGCTGGGATTCAAATTCAGTTGAGTTAAAGCTCTCTTTTCTTGTGGTTTTACTAAGGAATTTGGGAAAATTGCGCATTCTCTCTGCACAATCTATGTGGGGGTGCTGCTAATCTTGGCATGTTGTTGAGACAATTTGCATCTGAATTTGCATTTGAAACACACAGAAGAAAATCCTGTGGAAAGCCTGCTTAAATAAAAGATACAGGAGAGAAATAATGTACTCAAAATAACTGAACAACCCGCATTGTCTCATTTTAACATATCTTGAATTATCTAGTGTTTTTGCAAAATATTGAAAAAAATACAGATATCTATACATATGCATATATACATACATAGATTCTATGTTATGTATCGTATACTTAGCTGCTTATATAAATAATATAGACGTAAACCATTATATATATTCTTCTTGCTTTTATTGTTTTAACGTTTCTTTGTTTCCACATGCAAATTTAATCCCATGTAACATCTCTTATGCCACAGTCTAGCCTGCAGGATAAAGATAATACTTGCTACCTGACAGATGTGTTGGGAGACTTTCATAGGCATTTTAGTGCCAATGTTAAAACTTCCAGTCTTTCATGGGAGCTGAATTTGTGATGAACTTCTTCAGTGAGAGTGACATATAATCATTTGATATCCTAAATACTATGAAAGTGCTTAGTCTTATTTATTTATTTACCTGATAAATCACGAATATAATAGAAATGCACAGTAAATTAATTACTTTTCCTATGAGAACCTTATCTCTTGGAATCTTAACTTGTGTTTCTCTAAATTCGTAATCAGACTATTACATTGATGCAGGATTTTTCATCTGCTTTACTTACAAGAAACACAGCAAAACTGTCAAATCTGTATGCTATGTTAATAAATTGATACACATTATAAGGCAGAGCACCAAATAGAATCTTCCAGGAGAATGAGAGGATTTTTTCCCTATCTTTTTCTTGTAATTTGATTTCAGGATAAAGTGATTTAGAAGCACTGTGGCAGGGTATTACAGTTAAAAGGCTGTAGAAATAATGTGGGAGAGAGAATATAGGCATAACACAGCATGATCACATAGCAACCAAGCCAGAATTATGATTTCATAAAGCTGAGCATAATGCAAAGAAAGAACACATGAAGCATATTACGCAAAATACTAATGTTAGAGATAATTGCATGTGAGAATAAAATAAGATGCGTCTTCAAAAATTTTAGAAGGAAAAATACTGAACCCAGATGACATAAAATGAATACAGAAAAGAGCAGAAGTAACCCTGGCCACAAGAAAATTAATCTTAATGTCTTTCTTCCTCATCCAAAATACTCAGTGGATATGTCCTTAGCATTGCCAGTTAAAGCCCAAAGCATTTCTCATTCTGTGTGTCTGGAGAGCACATATGATTCACCCTGTAATAACCAAAGAAAAATATCCCAGTACAGAAAGTCAGACATGTTAGTGATTAGAAACAGACAATGCGTGCATCCTTCCTGTTTCTGGTCATGGACTCAGAGACTCTGGCATCCTTATTTAAAATACATTTGTCCTAAGTGCTGTACTTTCTGCTGCTGATGTACAATCTTCATCAAATTAGTTTATAGATTGGCTTATTTATACTTTACAAGAAGCTCGACTTTTTGCCACTTAACACTTATTTGCAAACTGATCTTCTGCATCCTGACTGTGCTAGCAACTTCAGAATAGATGTTTTCTACAGAGCAAGACCGAAACATTAATAGCTCTGGGTATGCACTCTATCCCTATTCATATGTACCTATTTGACCTGCTGCTTTGCAATTTAATTCCAGGAACTACTGTGTCTGGACAGTGGTGATTCCCAGAAACATATTTCAAGGCAAGGCAAATCAATGATTTGATGGCTGAAATCTAATTTCTAGCAGTTGAGTGTAGTATAGGACCAGAGCCATATGTCTGACGATGATAATCCAATACAAAAAAAAAAAAAAAAAGGCGGGGGGACACCGACAGACAAACAGCACGTGGTAGCATAAAATCAAACATTCCAGATTTAGAATTTCCTTATCTAGAGTCTGCATTTTGAATCCCACTTATTCTAAAAAAAAAAAATTTCTAAAATGTTTTTTTAGCTATTATAATGAGTTTCAATATAAAAACCTAGATAGACATAATGTAAGTGTATGAGAACATTATTTCTTTTCTGAAACTACCTTAAAAATTCACATTTGCGATAATTCTGTGCCATCACGTATTGTCAAAAAAAGCAGTTTTATGTTATCAGGATATCAGTCTTACAAGACATTTTCTAACACTGTGGAAATTATGTATGTTTAATCAGAAAAATGATATATATGACTAACATTCATAAATGCATTTTTTCCTCCCCCAGAATACAACGAACCTCTCTTTACCCCAAAATCCTCTTATTCTGCCAGGAAAACAGATATTTCAACCATCCAATTTAAGTATAATAAAATTCACTGTCTCAAATCATTAAAACAAATGAATTGAATAAACCTCACATTTTGTTTTCAAATTGATCTGTGAATAAACTTGTACAGTACTGATTTTAAACAAAGGTGGTATTTATTGAAAAACAATTCTAGTGATTCAGAATTTTTCTGAGATCAGTGCACATCCTAAAAGGGATAACTAGAATGTTGAAAAGCATTCAATAACTTTGACACAGTTTACATCATTATAATTATGTCTTTGTTCAGGTTTATCACACTCTCCATTGCACAGCAGCTATTGATCTCTTGTCTTCATTAGCATCATGCAATACTTTTTATTTTGGAAGCATGTTCAGCATCTTTATGACAGAAGGTACCATAATGGTATGATTAAAAATTAGCTTTTTAATTATATTAAATTAAATCTTCAGTTTTTGAAATATAGTTCAGCTGTATCATTGTGCAATCACTCCTAGAATCTGAATAACTCCTAGAATCTGTTTTCCCAAGCAACTCTGAAACTCTCCTTAGTTATTTTCCTACAGATATTTTTCATTGTTACACAGTTTATGACACCTCTAGAAATTGAATTTTCTGCATTTTTCTTTTTTGTCTCAGGTTTATCTTCAAAATATGCTGCTAGCAGACCCACTGCTTAGTGGTCGTTCACTGTGTCTGGAAATCTCACCAGCTTTTTCGAGTGAGGAGTAGCTTCAGAAGACACATACTTTAACACAATAGGCCTACCCTGACATGACCGGGCAAATATTTGTGAAACGTTTGTGTGGGGAGTCTGTGTGAGGGGTGAAGAACTAGTTTTTACCTGGTTTTGTCATCAACGACCTAAAGAAAGTGGCAATGGGAAGTATCAACCAAAGAATAAGCAGAAACCGGTGCATTTCAGATACTAAACAGTGTACAAGGAATTATTCCATTTACTATTATACCAGAATATGCCAATAATTCCAAAAATTCTGGAATGGAGTGAGGAAAGTTTGGAATCGACACCGAAAAAGCAGGTAAACTATTCAAGCATTCTATAGGAAGCATGCCATTACTATCCTGACTGATTTATAGAAAGAAATATTCCTTTCCATTAAACCTCTGGGCATAGTTGAAAATCAGAAGATCAACAAAACAAGTATTTGAGCATTCAGCAAAGAAACTACTCTTCATTCTGTAGTACTGAGGAAATTGTTCTTTCCAGAAAGATTTATCTCCATGTCACCCTTACAAAGATGTTACAGAAACCATCCTTTAAAAAGTTATTACAAAGAAGGGAGACTAGAAGAAGAAAGATGATTGTGGCAGGAATAGCTCATATTCACAACTGCTATTGCTACTGATAGTAGCTATTAAGTAATTATATTATTACTACTATTTCTAAAAGGGTGGCACCCAGACAAATATTAGGGCCAAATTGTTCCACGGAATGCCCAAAAGACCTGTTCAAAACACATCCCAAAGGAGTAAAAGTCAATCAAAATGCAGAAGAAGCAGCAAAGACATGAAATGACTGATCTTCAACATGACTTCAGGCAAATAGGCTGTTCAGGGCTAGAAGATGATTTTCATGAAGTTCTGCTTAGCAAGTTGTGTAGTAGCCACCAAACCTCCTCAGGTTTAGAGATATCATCAGAAGTTATCCATGACTGTGTTTCTTCAGTTGCCTGGACTAAGACAATAATTTGGAGTCTTCCTACAACTACTGTGTTTTGGTTTTTTTACTGGCAAAAGGGGAGGTGGGAAAACAATGAGTAGTGGATGATAAATTGAATAACCAATTTTATTTGGATGGTGACTAGAATATTTTGCTTGGTGAGAAGCGAAATAGTTTATTTCACTAGTTAGGAGCTGAGATAGCTGAAAAACTGAGTAAATTAACCCTAAAATTATATTTCCTTTTAAGCTGGACATGTAAACATTTTAATATGGAAGGTGTTTAAATGGCATAATTTTGCAGATGGTATTATTTTGCACGAGTCTGTGGAAATAGCAATTGTATTAACTTGATACATCGTTATTAATTTATCTATTTGCCCCAAACTTATTTAGTTAAACCAAGTATCATGGCCACTATCTCGTTTTCCCATTTTGCCTTTTTATTTATAGTATATTTGTCTCAGAATATTGGAACATAATCTAATGAATAATACTCTAAAATCTTTCAAAGATTTTAGATATAATAAAGAAAGATAAAATCTTTCAAACACCTCACCAGCAGATGATGCACTGTTGTGCCTTCTGAAAATTGCAAAGATGATTACAGGAAGGATCACTAAAATACTACTATTTTCTTTAATGGAAGCACAGTCAAATCTAATTCAGGAATTTTCATATTACCTGTTTATATCAGTTTCCTCATTTTGTTTTAATTTTGTAACATTGATCTGAAATGACAGTGTGAAAAAGAAAAAAAAAAAGAACAATAATGGGTCTTATATTGACATTGTTGTAAGAGCTTCTCTTCCACAGTTGCAGAGATAATTTTCTGGCGGTGCTCTTGCCTATTAAAAATGCTGTCCTGGGTGAAATATATGCTGGAAAATTCCAGCCATCCATTAATATGTTAATCTTTCTCTAAAACACTATCTAGCAAGAATGTTATGTACTAATTCTGCACTTCTACATTCTTAGGTTCTTCAGAGTCAATATATTAATATTGAAAATGTTTTGATAAAACACTGCACTTTTACTGTCCCACTGAAATATATTTATTAAAACAGTGTCCTTATTGCTATATTGAACCATAAAATTCTAGTTGTCATATGATACTATTTAATTAGATTTGATATATTAAAGAGAAATAAATATACCTATGCACTGTTCTAGATATTTTGACATAATTAATTTATAATACATTAAATTAGAACATATAAAATAACAATTTCAAAGAGGAAATCAAACATTTCAGAAACTCCTTTCCTGAATGTTTAAATGAATGATGGTATAAACAAGTACTGACTTTTATACCTAAGAGATCTACAGAAGTATTTTAATCTATTTATCCTAAGTGTAACAATACGTCAGTTTAACGAGAGCCATAAGAGGGGATACAGCACAACTAGAAATCTTTTTCTTTACTCTGTTTCATACATAGCAGATCCTTTAATAGCATATGCCTATGCTTAGTTATTAATATGCTTAGCTAAAGTAATTGCTTTTGAAATTACTATTTCTGGTCCAGAGTTTTGTTAATAGTGATCTAGCTACTCTTAAAAATCCCGTAAAAACAAAGAAATACAATATTTAATCACTTTGAACCTTACTCAGCATTAACCTAGAAAGATAAATACATGTATCTTTAAATCCATTCAAAAGGACTGATTAATAATCATACAGCTGCTATGTGTCATTGTCTTCCACTACATTCAAGGTTTTGAAGCTATCACTAAACAGACTGCATTAAATTTGAAACTCCAGGTCTTCAAAAACCATAGGCAGAGTGAACAGTTGCCAGTACTTAGCCCGCTTCCTGGATGACAGCATTTGCTATAAAGCAATTAGTCCTTCACAGTATGAATACGTTAGAAAAGAAGAGTCTTCCACCAGAATAATTATATAGCCAGAGCATCCTCCTTTTATGTTTTTGGATTAAATCTTTCTGTCAGATAAATTGATGAGACAAAGACAAAGTAAAGTCGTAATCAGTGATGATACAGAAAAGTTCTAGGGATAATTTTCATTATGTCAGTGTGCCATCTTACACTTCTTTGATCAGGTAATGCTAACGTGCTAGATCTTGGTACTTAATTCAGCTGCCCTTTGTCCTGCCACAACCCATTACCAACACCATTTGTACTGCAACCCCATAGAAATGTATTTGGTTTCCCTTGAGTAGCCATTCACAACCTTTGATTTCACACTCTATCAGCTTTAGATCAGATGTATTTCCCCGAGTATGGGACTGCCCTTTTGATAGATAACTCCTGCCTTGGAAAGTCTTCGTTCCTGAATCAAAGCCTGACAGCTGGGCTGGGGCCAGTTCTTTTTTTGCTGTATATGTTACTGGAAGAAATTCAGGGTCACTTGTCAAACTTCTGTTCCTTAGAGTAAAAGAGTGGATGACCACCAGCTTTCTGCCATAAATGGATTCTTTAAGGCCATTTAATAGTGATGTTAGGAAGATTGCACTAAACAGATGGGTTGGATGTTTGTGCTAGAGTAAAAGAAAGTAAGAGTAAAACTGAAGAGTTCCTTTCAATTAAACAAAAAGTGACTCTCTCTATATAAACATATACATAAACTTTTGTCAAAGCACAAGTTCCCATGCTAAGTTTTTAAGTGTCAGTATTAAAAAAAAAAAAAACAGTATTGTCACTTGACCTAAAATTTATCAGCTTGGCAAACAAATAAATTAAAGGGAAATCCAGCTGAAGGCATGAATCCAATTTTGAGTTCTGGAATCCAAAAATATATGAAGTAATTGGAGAATGTCTGGTGGAGACCAAAAAGCATGATCCAAGATCAAGGAAACGTGAACTTTACAGGAAAATTGAATGGACTCTAGTTTTTCTGAGAGAGAAACAGAAATCAAAAGGCAACATTATTATAGCCTTCAAATGCATGCAAGTCTTCTGCAAAGAGGAAGGGAAATGTTAAGGTGAAGAACGGATTGATTGGGAAGTTTCTCCTGGTCTGTTATGAAGACAGCATATTCTGAAAGGTAACAAGGAGGTCATGCAGGTCATGCAGAAGGGAGAAGTGAAACACATTGCACAAATACAGTGGAAGACCTTGAACTGCTGTGTAGGGGGACTGCTTGCTGAAGTTCTTCATAGGAAGAGAAGAAATGTAGGCAAGTCAGTGTGATGCACAGATGGATCATAGTATATCAGCCATTTGATTCTTGCTTGTCTCAGAATAAAAAAACATAAAATTGGTCATGATGGGAAAATACCCAAGAGAGATTGTATCCACCCAGCAGCAATGAGAAAAGGCAAGTTAAAAAAAGGGTTATACATTTCCCAACCCCTATCACTGGACTATTGCTAACAAAGTAAACCAAATGTTTGTTAGCAACAGAATTTTTGTAGCTGGTCCTGTCTCTGAGCAGGAAAACATCACAGATAAATCTTGGAGGATCCTGCCAGGATTGGGAGTTGGTTTCATACAAAAGAGGAGATTCATAAGCATGAGGTTCAAAAGCACTTCTATTTATGTGATGCGTTAATCTGATAGACTATTAATTGAGAGTATAAGAGATCAAGATGAAAATGTATGGATGTTGAAGGTTTTTACTTATGGTACCTTTGACCCCCCCTTGCCATCTGGAGCACAGTTGTCCCCATAGCAATGTTATTTTTGAAACCTATATCCACGACTTTGCATTCTGACCCTTACAAAAGGGATGAAGGAATGAACCAGAGCTCAGAAGTTAATGCTCCAAGAAATCTGGTTAATCCTTCATAGATGAGAATTGCACTCGCGGTGCACCTGTGCACCTGACCTCTAAAACATCCATATTGTTGATTGCTGCACAAACTTAGCCATTGCTTAGAAAGGGAGGGAAGAATTTTATACAGTCACCAAGCCTTGTTGTTTGAGTTTGTTTAATGCATTTAATGGAACTTTCTTAGGTTTTCAGATTACCAAATTTACAAAAAAAAAAAAAAAATCCTAAATTTATTTCATACATTTACCAGACATCTATGAAGGATAACACTCCAAGAACATGTACATATGGCACTAAAACATAATTTTCCCTTAGGATAAGGTTTTAACTACTGATTGCTACAGTTTTGAAGGTAAAAAAAAATGTTTTATTTCTGTAACTGAGGCATTTAATGTGGAAATTTTCAGATGCCATGCTTCCATAGTCCACATCACTCTTCAAAGTGGAACTTTATTTCAGATGTAGTACTTCGTACTAGTTATATGCAACTATGAATGAATCAATGACTGTGAATTGAAAAAACAGTGCTATTGTAATCAGTGTAGCAAAAATTGTTCCTTACCATATTAAAAATGCATGGTTTGACATAATAATTAATGTTAGAAGATACTTTTTCCCATGTCCATAACCAAAAAGTAGCAAAATTAAATTGATTTCATTTAGACTATCACATTTCCAAAAAAACCCATTATTTGTTTCTGCATATTTATTTGGTTTAGCCTATTTTATGTTTAAAAGGTCACATTGATTAAATAGAAGTCTTTATAATAAATAAAAACATGTTTCCATTCTAATTTATTATCATTTTATTTATGTAATACACAATTAAAAATAATTCAAAACAGGAAGATTCCTAAAGGGATTCTATTTTAATTGAATTAACAAATTGTTTCAAATCTCTACGCATAAAAACTCTGTAACAGAAATTGCACAACACAACAGAAACAATCAGCTATATTTCTGCCTTGTTCCTGATCTAGAGTCATTGTGCTGATATTAACAGTGTAATTCTGTATTCAGATGGGGCAGAAATGTCTTTGTTTGAATAATGGATGATTTTCCTTTCTTTTAAACTAATTTAGAATCTCATGTATTCTCAAACATTGCAATATGATCCTCAGATCAATAATACACTTTCCTGTATTTATCATCGCAAACCTTTTAAAGACACAAACAGTACACAAGGTAAATAATCATCACGATTAACCCCATAATGCTTTTCTTCTTCATGCTTTCTGGTCATAGAACCCTATGTCTATTTCTACAGCAAAGTTAGCTACTATTAAACTTTTCTTTGAAATACTTCAATATATCACAGAATCACAGAATCACAGAATCTTCTAGGTTGGAAGGGACCTTAAAGATCATCTTGTCCAACTGTCAACCTAACTGACAAAAATAGACACCCACACAACAAACAAGGAGCAAATGTTCTCTGCCTCTTCATAAAAATTTGCAGAATTATTACTCTATGAAATTGCTCCTAAAAAATCTGATATTTAGAGGGAGTTTTTTTTCTTCTGGGAGGATGATTTCCACTATAGGTGCATACAGGGATGCTCAAAAGTCCTTGAAAAACAATAAAGGGCTCCCAATTATTTGCATTATCTTTGGATCAAAGCTAAAGTCTTTAGCGAGCAAAAGTGAGATTGGATATTTCAGTCTTTATCCTCACTTCAGTACAATCAATATGTTTGCTAGGCAAAGGACCAAAGTAGTGGCATGAACTCTAACTTTTAATGGACAAAGTGCACAACAGGTTAGGTTTTAAAGCCTTTCTTGGGAAGTTGATCCCTTATACAGCCTTCTGATCTCCTGTTTGATCATCAGTTGAATAGACTTATGAAGACTCTCATGAGTTCAGATTTGTCATTCTATGACATTTTTTCTTTACTGTTAATATTAGATCCTTATTATTTTTCTTCACAAGAGGTAAGAAATAGTAAATATTGTTGACAATATTAATGCTAATATATATATTGAATTCTCCTGACTTTGGTGGGGGGGTTTCCCCTACACTCATCTAAGAGTATCCAGAGAAGTGACAAATATTAGCAAAAATGTTTACAAATTGTGAAGATGCACTAGATTACAGCTGAATTTTTATTTTTTTTTAAACTCATACTGATGAAATACATCACTCATTGTCTGTTATTCTCCTTTTTAAAATGCTTCAACCATCAATCAAAGAGCAGAACTACTGTCGCAGGCTGTGCTTGGCTACATAGAAAACATAGCTAGTCATTTACAGCCAACCTGTCACAGAAAACTATTTATTGAAACTATTCAAGGAATAACTAAACCCAACAATTTTCAAGTGAACACTGCTGTCACTTCACAGTCAGTTTAGTAACAGAGAATGATTATGACAGACATTAATTAACCTTGACTAGCTCTGTTATCAAAATTTTATTCCACTGGAGTTAGTTTTCTGCAGCATTCATTATATTAATTTAGGAAAAGAAAAAAAGATATGATATGAAATTTTCTTGAAAGTTAACTGTAATAACTGTAGGTAACAGTTTATCCTATTTTTTCGAAGAGTTTAAATAGCAATGACGTAGCATTTTGTCATATCACCTGCAGATTATTAATCATAGCTCATTTTATTTCCTAAAAAACTTTCCACTAATAGAACTTAATAATAGATCCAAACCCAAAGTTTTACTCCTAATCTCACAACACATCCATTTTATAGAATAGATGGGCAGAAGCCTTTCTTTAGATCAACCAATAGCTGAAGTTAAAACCTAAAAATTAGGTTTAACCTAGAAATGAAACCTAAAATTTCCTTAAGTTTTGGGCTATTGACTATTTTACATATCTGTGCACGTGTCCCTTCCAAGAACCAGCCCCAAACCCCCAATATTTCAGACACAAATCTGTATGCTTGAATCTTACATCATTGTGCTGATGAGAAATGGGCTGGGATAGGATTCAAGTACATAATTTACAGATAATGATGTTTGACTAGTGTCACTGAGCTCCTAGGATAATCTGCAAAACTTTTTTAAATAATGGTATAGAGAAAGCTGTTTGTCTCAGAGTACTAGGCAAGTGTGTGAGATTGGGATTTACAGATTTTTTAATTTATGTGTTGAAACTTGACAGAGGACAGAAGTGTAGAAGTGCTGGATATCACAGTACAGAAACTGTGGAAGATTGGCTTTCCGTCTGAATCCTAGTCTGTAAACTTACTTTTTAAAAGTTCAGCACTAACTGGTAAGAAATGTTAAAAGTAGTGGTCTCTTTGTTCTTTAGGTCATCTCCAGATCTGTAGTACCTAGACACAAGGGAATGTCTGTCTATTTAGGAAACAAATATTTTGGGTTAGTGTTTTTTGTTGTTGTTGTTTGTTTGTTTGTTCATAGAGTTTCTTTTGTGTTATTAAACAGGATTTTCTTTTAAGAGACCTTGTGGTTCTTGAAGGGCTTTCTCTGAAAAATTGGGTCAGGCAGAGAAGGTGTGTCTCTCAGAGCTCCATCAGTGCCCACCAGTTATCTTTTCATGTGTAAGTGTTTATCATCCAACACAGAAATAGTCTTGGAAGCAGAGTGCAGTATTTTTAACTTGAAAATGTTAGATGACAGAAGTGGGATTCTTCAATTAGATGAATGACTTCATGAGCGTTAACCTTATGAACTTGCACAACTTAACCAGAAGAAGGATGGGTAGCAAGCAGCATTGTCTACCTCCCTTCCCCATTACATATAAATAGTTTCAGCTTGCTTAAGGGCATTCCAATTGTACAGGTGTAGATTTGAGTCTCTAAACTCAGCCTCTATTTCTCACTTCATGAGTGATTATGATGCTATAATGCTATTTGTATGTATGATGCTATAATGCTATTTGTAAAAACTGTATGTTTTTACACAGTACTTACAACTTCATACTCTATCATAATGTATCTTAGCTGTGCTCTGGGCACACCTCTTGAATGGGTCCCTTAAAGGACACAGATGCTGCTCTTCCAGATTTCTGATTCTGGCAGCGTTTAGGCAGGATTTAGGTACATATCTGCCTACAATAAGGTGAGGAAACAATACTGAAGATTCCTAGAAATTCTTGCAGTACATAATTGAGTGCAGAGACCCATTGAATAGCTCTTTTGTTCTACATTTGTCTAACTCATTGTATAGATCTGTCTCTGGACACTTTTGCTTTTGAAACTTTTGAGAGACAAATCATGGTAATAACCTCTTTGCCATTTTTATAGTCAATTAAATCATGCATCAATTTAACACTGTCAGCAGTACAAAGGGCTGAGCTGGCTCCTGACTTGAGCCTTACTTAATATTTTGTCAGAATTTGGACACACTTATATTTGCCAGCCAAAATGACTGACTCCTGGAAAACTGCTCACTGGAGGCTGGTTCTGACACTGGGAACTGGCACGCCTTACCATATTTGCTGTGACGTGGATGTGGGAAGAAACAAGGAACTGCACAGCAGTAGGGTTCCTACTGCATTACATAAGATTCTACATGCCACATAGTACCCAACTAAAACAGGTCAGTGAGAAACTACGGCTCCCTTAACTCTCCAATAAACTGCTTGTTCTCCCCATCCTGAAGTAACTGGTTGGAACGCAAATGGAAGAAAAAAAAGATGCAGGCATGTGTATCAAGGTAAATAAAAGTCTGGAAAAACACCCAAATAGGTAAAAATATAGAATTTGGAATAACAGTAAAAAAAGTTTGTATTAATTACATTGAGCAGATAGTCTGTGGTAAGTTTGATAGTTCAAAAGGAAATTATACCTTGCACTTAACTATAATGTCTTTTAGGTCAATGAAGAAAATTAATTTTTTGCAGTTAATAAAGAAATGGGGAACAGCTGTTACTCACCTGGTTGGAAAAAGCATGTCCTTGTTCCTTCAGAGATGCTTAAATAACAGTACTTAGTAAAATAAGGATAAGGTCCTTCTGTCTGCCAGTGTTTGATTATAAGCTCAAGGGAGCTCTCCTCTTGTCCAAGTAACAAGGCCCAGAAAGGCTTTTCTAATCACCTCGTAAAACTTATGAAGTTTAAAACAAACTTTGACATAACTACTTGGCTCAAAGTAACAAGGGTTTTTTTTGAGAGGTTTTTCTTTTGTTTCTTTGTTTTCTAAAGATGGTAGGGGGAAAAAAGAAGAATGAAGAAAAAAAAAGCTTATAATAAATATCTAGTACTTTATGGAACATGTTATGATGTTCTCTGAAAAAAAAAAAAAAGATGAGATCATCAATAAGTTTATGGTTCAGATGAACAGTTCTTATCCAGTCAAGTAAAATTTCTCATATGAAAAATTCAGTTGGAATTCTCACACAAAAAAGCTTTCTTACAGGTGTTTGTTTATAGGCCCAGTTGCAAATAGAGTACTGAAAGAATAAATCTCACAAAGGTCTCTAAAATTCTACTTCACCAGCCACCTGAGGCAAATAAAAAATTCATGAGCACAAGTAATATAATATAATTAGGAGGCTGGTTTTTTTTTCATTGTTAGTATCACTGTAGTACAGGGCAATCAAGAAAAATTTCAGTTCACACTGCTCTGTTTTCATGAACTTCCAAAAATATTCACTCAGTACTTCGGCACTTTCAGGATGTGAAATTTTAGCTTTTGCTAAGCTACCTGCCAGTGTTTGGGAACAAAAAAGATAAATATTTAAATATTTTTCATATATTATAATGTTGCTTAAAGTGATAAAAAATTCTTCTCAGATATAGTCAGAGTGCAATTGCTAAGTGATTGTGTGATCTGTGTCACTAGACTGCAAAAGCCACCTCACTGATGTTTGTCCCAAGCTGCCTTCTTGTTTCTACTCTGTCCCCATGTGTAGGCCGCACTCAACTCCATCCCCAAAATCTAAGGCTCTTGCTCTCCTGCGGCCTTCTATTCTAGTCATGACAGAGGGTGAGGACTGCAAGTCCTGAGGAAGTACAAAGGCTGAGGGTTTATGGGGTTCAGTAGCATCTAAACATCTATATCTGAGAGAGGAAGAACCAAAAGTCTAGGTATTACTAGCTCATAAGGCGAGGTAATGAAGATTTCTCTGGAAACAAAGTACAAAGAGAAAACCTTGTAGTTTGAGAAAATCTATGTCTTTGGTGGGTTTTCTGATGTAGCAGTGCAAAAGCACTGCATTCAACCTTTCCTGAAGCCAGGCGCACCAGAGAATGAATTATACTCGTGAGAAAGCTCAATATGTGTCCAACAGTGCTGTACCATTTAGAACTCCAGCAAAGGCAAGGAATCTCATTGATGTATTGTATTTTTCAGAAACTGATAATTTTTAAACTAACTCTAACCTAGACTTTTTTTTTTTAACTCATTCTTTTTGATCGATGATTTTGGTACAAAGGCAACAGTGTTAACATTGCAATTAACTGTCACCACTAATTTCTTTCTGAAGGGATGACAAACAAAAAGTCTTTCTTCATATTCACTTTTTGTGGGTATACTCAATGTTAAAAAAGTAGTATCTGAAAAGAAATGTCCAGCATCTGTATTTCTGGTAGAATTGAATTAATCAATACTTCTGAATAATTGAAGTTTAATTTCAGTTAGCAGATTCCAAAAATTGGAATTTAATGTAAAATAGATTAATTCTTAGGGTAATCTGAACTAATATTTCTTCAAATAGTGGAATTGTAAAAATAAAAAGGATGTTCTTAAAGAAACAAAACAAAATAAAACAAAATTTTTTCTTCGGTTTATAAGAATAACAGTTTCTTTTTCAATTACCTCATTCCTGAACAGCAAAACCAGAACCATCAGGAGGTTTGTTGGTGCAACGGGGATTAAAGATAAGAAAATGCATTGGTCATTTTGAAACACAGAATTGTTGAAGAAACTCAAATGCTCAAACACAAAGAAGCTGGACAGTAACAAGGAAAAAAAAACATACAAGGAAAAACAAAACAGAACTTGTGTTTGAATTGAAGGTTAGAGCTAGTTCAGAAAGAAGTGTTATGGGAAGAGGTGTCTTTTGCTCAGCAGTAGAAACTGAAGGGTGAAAGACGGCCTGCATTTAACAGTGGTGTGCTTATGGTTTTAACTGCCGTTTTATATGTGAACTGGCTGTAATGTACTTACTGTGGAAAAAAAAAGTGGTAGATTTGCAACCAAATTTGATGTAGCTTTCTCACGTAGGTGAGCCCTCGGTATAGATCTCTAAATTTCACCTAAAACAATTTGCTGTATGGCTTCTTTTATGCAAGATCTATTGATTATGAGATATCTGCTTGTCTATTTCTCTTTCTCCCTGTCATTTTTTTACTGCATCTATTTCCTATTTGTTCATGAAAAACAGTTCTTTTTTCAAACTATTCAGTGTTTTCTATAAATGAATACTGCTGTTCTCAGCCTCTTTCCTGTAACACACATTCCACCGCACCCCCCGCTGCTTAGAAATAATGTTTTAAAGGCTTTATTTTAAAATACAAAGGATATACAATTATATAAGATATTAACAGAACTCTTGTGCATACAGAAAATGAAAACTTCAATGATCAACTCTGCCTTTCACATCCAAGAGCAGAACATCCCCCACAGTGCTTTATGTTTCACAGTAAATTCCAAATTTAGTACACCTTTTTTTTTTTCTACTGTTTCTAAAACATTAGACATTTTTTAGGTTCTGTAGCTCTTTTTCTTTCTTTTTTTTTCTTTTCCTTTTCTGATTTTGTACACGTACTAAAATTCAGGAAGAGATTGGAAAAGGTCACTGATAATTGCTGCATGGCAAGAGGGAATCAACTTAGAAATTTAAAAAGAGCAAGTGCCAGATTCTCCATCTGGGACAGGGTAATTTTGGTTATATGTGCAAAGTGGGGGATGAAAGGTTGGAGAGCAGTGCCGTGGAAAGAGATCTGTGGGTTTGGGTTGATGGCATGTTGAATATAAGTCAACAGTGTGCCCTGGCAGTCAAATGGGCCAACAGTGGCATGGGGAGCCTCAAGCATAGCATAGCCAGCCAGTCGAGGGAGGTAATTGTCCCACTCTACACTGCACTGATGCAGACACACCTTGAGTTCTGTGTGTGGTTTTGGGTACCTCAATATACAAAGAACATCAGACTGTTAGAGTGTGTCCAGAGGAAGGCGACCAAGATGGTAGAAGGTCTTAAGGACAAGATTTATGAGGAACAGCTAAAGACACATAGTTTGGAGAACTTTGGAGAAGTTCAGTTTGGAGAAGAGAAGGCTGAGGGATGACCTAATCCCAGTCTGGCACTTTCTCAGCGAGGACAATGAAGGGGGAAGTGCTGATTTCTCAGGTGACCAGTGATAGGAAATGGAACTTAGCTGCATCAGGGGAAGTTCAGATTGGACATTGCGAAAAGGCTCTTTACTGAGAGGGTGTCCAGTCCCTAGAATGGGCTCCCCAGGGAAGTGGACATGGCACCAAGCCTGTGAAAGTTGAAGGAACATCTGGGTGTCACTCAGTCATATGGTTTAGTCTTAGGTAGTCCAGCAAGGAGCAGAGAGTTGGACTCGATAATCCTTATGGGTCCCTTCCAACTTGAGATATTCTATGATTCTATGAACTGCTTATCTTCACATGGGTTTACCTGTGTGTAGTATTGGGCAGGCTGTTTGGAACAATAATTGAGGAGGGTTTTAAAACACTTACCTTGCTTTACCTAACTAGTGTAGGAGGTTTTATTCTCATCTATTGCTTGATGTTTATGGTGGCTGCGCCTCTCAGGCACTACAGGCATGACACTAGAGTGTTGTAGAGGGAGATCACCTTGAACAAATGGTTTCAACATGCTGGATGCCAAGTTTTGATGAGTTCAGTTTTATTTTTTTATGTGGTTTGTTTTTAATTACTTTTCTGTTTGAATTATTGTTTAGTTACCATGAGTATGGTGAATTGTACAATTCTTTTGTTAACAAAGTAAATGACGGTATTTCTTTCATTCCTAACAGAAATTTTAGTAAATATTTTTTATCAGCACTTCCAGTTTAAAATGTTTTGTTCTTGTGAAATTGATGAGTCTTCTTAAACCTTTCAAGCTCAATTTTATATCTTTATTAAAAAAATAATATCATAGTTAATTGTTTTGTCTACTAAGTAAAAAAAGCTGGGCTGGATTAATATTAAATTCAACATATTTAGTGAAAGTATGAATAAATCATTTTGAAATTTTCTGTGCTTCATTTGTCATAATTGAAGGTGTTTATTATGATTCTTCTAGTCAACAGCTTTCAAAAGCACCTGAATTACCCTCAATTACGGTTATTAACAAAAAATAAAGTATCGCTTTTACTTCATAAAGGTTGTATTTATTCTCCCAGGCTACCTATTTTTCTTAGCAATGTTTTGTCTTCTTTCTAAAATGCTTCACAATTTAGCAGTATTTCTTTACTCAATATGTTTAATAATATCACATTAATAGTGAATGATGCAAAACCACAAACCTTTACTAGTGCAGATATATTCCAGAATTTCCCACCTTTGCACCAATTCTGCTTATGATTGAACCTGTGTCATCTGATCCCTAAGTACTTGGGTGTTGATGAACAGTGTTTGATGTTGATAAATGATCAGAAGTAACTTAACATCTCTCCACTGTAAAAGGCAGGGCCGAGTTTCTACACTTCTTCAGCAAGTGATCTAACCACATGGTCCTCCTCACAGTCTCCCTCTTTCCTTCTCTTGGGATACTCAAATACTTGTTTGCAACGTGCACTATGAGTCAGAGGGAAGGATAAGCCAATAAATGAAAATGGGAATGGTATTATAAAGGGCTGTAAACCCTCAACCCTCATTACAGACTCAATTCCCGTGTTTTATATAAAAAGTCTATAGAGCAATATTTTTTTTTTATTTGTCTCATGGTCTCCCTCTTCCAATTGCAAGGTGGGAACCCATTCCTTTGCCAGCACTATGAGGAAAGAACTCTGTCTATGAGTCCTGGAATCAAGTCACAGTATGTGAGGTTGAAAACATAATGTATTACTTGCCTTGGTATGAAGGGAGAATAGCAACACTGCTTTTCTCTTGTGTGGGGTCATTTTGGTATTAGAAGCCAAGCTTTGTGACTGTGGCATTTACATTGAGGACTGTGGGATGAATTTGGTAACATTTACACTGCACAGCTGTCCTGGGCTGTCATTGCAGAGCTGGATCTGCACACTCGGTACACTCATGAGACTGCCCGGCCAACAGGTTGCACAGGTGACTGCTGCTTGAATTATCTGGGCAACCCAACATAGTAGTTATAGGGTCGGTAAGCTCTTTTCCTTTTAACTCAGACCCTGAAAATCACTACTTCAGCTGTGGTTTGGGCTTGTTTTTCTCCGGTGAAGATCCAGGGTGAGGATTTCTATTTTTCACCTTTGTCATCTAAGGAACATATGCATGTGTTCCTAGTCTGTAAGGCAAGACTTAAAATCAGTAAAACATTTCCTGGAATGATCCAAACTCGTCATTTTACAAGCATCAACATTGTTAATACCTGAAAATGGTTTTTGAATGACTTCAGCAAAACTCAGATTTCCTTTCTCTGAATTTTCTTGAGTTTCTTCTAGTTAGCTCTGAATTTCAAGTAAAAGCTTCTTTCAGAGACTGCTGTTTGTTTTCACAGGGAACAGACTCTAGATCATATCCACAGGGAAAATGCCAAAAAAATTACAGAACAAAACCACATAATCTTATATTTGTATTACCTCATTTCTGGGCTAATTCTGGAGAATCAGGTAGTTGGTGTAGACTCTATCCTCTGGGTTGCAAGCTACTGTGATGCCTTCTCTACTTCAAATGAGTGTTATGATTGTTCTTGTCTTCCTCCTCTCCCTTTAAGGCTCCAGGGCTGTTTGACTTCTCTGACACTTGGTTTCCACACAGCCATCGCAGTTTTCAATTGTGATGTTTTCATCTCAGATGGCAGTCTTTTTCACTCCAGCCTATGTTGAATCTCCTCTCATGCCAGGTATGGGAATATTGGCCATCTCTTCTTTCATGGACAGCTGCATGATGGAGGGAAGGAAAAGTACAAACCTTAATAAAATGGTGCTTTTATCCCTTCATTTGTCTTCTCCAGTGTTGGAAATGACTAATGAAGAACAGGAGTCAGGAATTCATGATCAAGCAGATGTCCAAGTATTTTTATGACAACAAATGTGGCTAATCTTCGGCTGTTGTATGAACCACTGCTCTACTGACTTCACATGTGAAAACGTATTTTTCGGTAATGTTGTTCAGTCCATGATAGCCAGTTCTTAACAAGCTAAAGACTCCTTTTATTTGAATGAATGTTTGCAGAAGACTACTCCTGAAGTCCTATAAATATGTGAATGGTTTGAACTTTGCTTGAATCTAAACATGATCTCTTGAAAATTTATTCTCTTGGAACTCTCTTAAGCAATTATTACTCCTGTAATTCAAGAAACACAGTAATACAGTACTGTGCAACACAGATAATCAGTTACATCAATACTTCTATAATTCCTAAACCAAATATCCAGTGAGAAATCCACATACATATCTAGAGTGTTTGTAAAACTCTTGAGAGAGCACAACTAAAATCAGTACATAAATAAGAAGTTATGGCTGTCTTCAAATAACTTGTTAACAGGAAAGAGACAAAAAAGGTTTCAAAGAGGAAATATAATAGAAGAAAACAAAATTCTGCTTGGACTTTTCCTTGGAGTTAGCTGGTTTGGTCTCAAATTATTCAGTGTTTTTGCATGAAAATTAGTAGAGCTACCAAGAAAGAATAAATATAGCTACCATCTTTCTGCACTTAAAAAATACTAAAAAAACCAAAAAGCTTCAAGTTTTATATTTTATTTTTTGATCAAAATGTTTCCTACCAAAATGAGAGAAGGTGATTTGTTAGTCAAACTGTGCAGTTAATCAAAATTGAAAGGGAAAAAAAAATAGGACCTACTAATAAGTATTTTCATTTTCCTCTGGCTATTTTTATTTCATGTACCCTGATTACTTCAGGCACTTGTACTTATCTTGTGCCTCAGTATAATCCTTCAGTGGATTACTGTGAAATGGTAAGCACAGTTCTATATTCGCAGTTTCATAAATACATTCAAATACCAAAGGCGCTTTTCATTTAAAGTGGAATGAATATTGTTTCCCACTGGAATCCATTAGATACTGTCTATAGCACACAAAAGTGAGAGGCTGTTGTACCTTTGAAATAGAAAACACCTTTCTCAACAGATGTATTTGTCTTCTGGAGATATCCTAAAAAGTCTGACACTCTGAAACCTCTTGAAAATGTATTTCTTTCTGTTAACTATTAAGCAATTAACAGGAGGACCAGGCAGACAGATCTATATGGGATAGATATATCAAACACAGTTCATTTTTGCTTGTAGTTCTACCAGGCATTTATATAGAGAAATTAAATTCTACTGAATTTAATGGTTATTTTAGATTCAGAGTGACTTAGAGTTGAATTTGGCTTAGAGAAGGCATATACAGAATCACAGAATCACAGAATCACAGAATATTTAAGGTTGGAAGGACCTTTGAGATCATTGAGTCCAACCATAAAAACACCCACAACCCAAACCAACACACACACCCCCCACACCCACTCACAGACAAACAAAACCCAACAATCTTGGGCATTATGCCTTGAAGTGCCAGGTCTACATGTTTCTTAAATACCTCCAGGGATGGCGACTCCACCACCTCCCTGGGCAGGCTGTTCCAGTGCCTGACCACCCTCCCAGTAAAGTAATTCTTCCTAATATCTAATCTAAACCTCCCCTGCTGCAACTTCAGACCATTTCCTCTGGTCCTGTCATTATTCCCTTGAGAAAAGAGGCCAACACCCACCTCTCTACAGCCTCCTTTCAGGTTGCGCACACTCCGCAACTGAGGCGTGGTCTTATACTGGGATGCTGGTCAAGTTGCAAGGCATTGATCATCTTTTGTTTTGCAAAGGAATAGTCACACAAGCTGCTCCAGTGGCATCATACTTCATTCATAACTTTGTTCATCATGGAGCCGACAGTGCAACATGGGCAACAGTTTCATATTGGAGAAGGTCGAGGACAAAAGCAAGTTAAATGACCAAATATTGACATATCTATCAAGTATCCATATTTGAAATAAATGCTGTAATTAGCCAGTGGAGAGACTCTCACATTGAATTATGTGGTGAGAATCTTTAAGAGACCATTGTTAGTATAATCAGAACCTGGCATTGCTCATTTTCTTTGTAGTTTTCTTTTGTGTGATGTGTTACAGCATTATTCAGAAGGACACTATTAGAAAATCAAACCAACATTAATTATTTTCACTTACTTGCCTTCACTGTTGAGTAGGGGGAAGAAAACACATAACAATCTTTGGGAAATATGTGAGATATGGTGATACCATTGCCTACCTAACTGATGAGAACTGAGATACCAGGCATCTCCAAGGAACAAATGGACCCATAATATCAATAATCCCTGGAAAATCCCTTTGTGCCTTGGTCTGTATTCCTACTGCAAAGTTTCTTTAAGGAACCTGAGAGACACATGATTATTTATTTGCAGGCAAAACACTTTGTGTTTATAGGTACTTTTCAGCATTCCTCTAGAATATTAAGATCTCTTTAGTCATTGCATTGCTACTTTGTGCAGCTTTTTATCCTTGACAAAAGCTGTGCATTAGTTTACATTGTTCTACCTGAAAATTCTTCAGAACTTACTGTGTTACTCAGCTGAACCAGATTTTTCTTTTTTTAGTTCCATGCAATTGTCTGCAGAGCTAAAAATGATCTGATGGCCGTGATGCTAATATGTAAGTTGTAGGTAGAGATGCTCAGAAACTTACACAGTGATATGTTACACAGGCTTCCAGAATACTATAATAAATCTTCAAAGTGTGAGTGCACTTGGCTCAATGATAGCTTGGAGTATTGATAAATATATTTTAGCTTGAAAACTACAGCAAGCAAATCTATAGCATGGGAATAATTTTTAAAGAATATTCTCATTCATGATCAGTGATATTAGTGAAAGTTAAAAGTTAGTGTGATGTTACTTCCAAAGGCAAACATCCTTTTGAACTTCTTCAAAGTGTGGTACCTGTCTAGATCCCTACCTAGAGAATTCTGGGGAGCTGTTCTCAAACTACTCTACAGGTACCCGAGGATGCACCAATTACTTCTGATGGTATTTGCAGATACACAGTAAGAAATATAGAATGTTTGTTACAAGAGTGAATACAGCCTCATGAAAGAAATTATCTTTCCTGTGCCTAGTCTGGCATAGGATAACTAAGACCTCTGCTGTCAGTGCAATACCCACAGCAGCTGTAAGTTGGAGTCCTTAACTTGAGGAATTATTGAAGTAATTGACCATAATGTAAAAGGGTAAATCAGTGAATTAGTGTAATGCTGGGGGGTTTTTAATCACCTTGGGCCTGCAATTTCCATATTGTATTTTAAGTTCTACAATAAGAATAGCTCATCACTCAAAAGTTTCTGTGACACTGGGGTTATACTTTATGTGGCAAGGCATTTCATTCCTTCACTGGTTTCAGGAGATAATTCTTAAAAAACTTAAAATGCCTAGGTAGTCTCATAGTTTGGAAAGAAAAACTGCAGGTAAATTCTCAAGAATATCTCCACTGCCTACTTCCTGTTCAGCATGTAAATAGGTACTGGCTGTAATCAAAACAAATTAACTTTCATTCCTAAGTCACACACATTGTGATGAAGATAATAATAATAATAATACTAGTAATGATGTTCCTCGTTCTGCTCTTGTCCAAATAGGATTTTTATTGCATCTCCTGTAGACCTACTAGATCTAGCAGTTGTTTGCTTCTTGCATTTTTCCACTATGTCACTATTGTGAAGTAGTTAATTTGAGTGAGGAATTGTGGTTTGAAAGAGAGAAACTAGGGCTGTATTAAAACTGGAATTTTCACTTTTGGGAAATTCTTTGTCTATTTATAAATATAAGTAAACATCTTCAGGCACTAAAAAGAAAATTTGTAATTTTGAAATATCTTGAACATTAGGAGGCATTCAAACTTTTGCCAGTAATGAAACTACAGTCCATTTTAACTTTTATTCCTTAAATAAACATGATTAATTTCTCTGACTGCCCACATGTCTGTTTGCCAATCTAATGAGTTACAGAAACAAGAAATCTGAAAGCCCTTACAGCTCCTAAATCTCAGATCCCTTTCTCCTGCTTAACCAACTTGATCTCTTTCTATGACCATGTGACCCACCTTCTCAATGCAGGGAAGGCTGTAGACATTGTCTACCTGGACTTTAGCAAGGCCTTTGACACCATACCCCACAACGTTCTCCTGGAGAAGCTGGCGAATCATGGCATAGACAAGTGTACTCTTCACTGGGTAAAAAACTGGCTGGATGTCCATGCCAAGAGAGTTGTGATTAATGAGGCGAAATCCAGTTGGTGGCCAGTCACCAGTGGTGTCCCTCAGGGCTCAGTTTTGGGGCCCGTCTAGTTTAATGTCTTTATTGATGATCTAGATAAGGGAATTGAGTGCACCCTCAGTAAGTTTGCAGATGACACCAAACTAGGTGGGAGTGTTAATCTGCTCAAGGCTGAGGGAACTGGCCATGTTTAGTTTGGAGAAGAGGAGGCTGAGGGGGAACCTCACTGCCCTCTACAATTACCTGAAAGGAGGCTGGAGAGAGGCGGGTGTTGGCCTCTTCTCCCAAGTGAATAATGACAAGACCAGAGGAAATGGTCTAAAGTTGCAGCAGGGGAGGTTTAGATTAGATATCAGGAAGAATGACTTGACTGAGAGAGTGGTCAGGCACTGGAACAGCCTGCCCAGGGAGGTGGTGGAGTCACCATCCCTGGAGGTATTTAAGAAATGTGTAGACATGGCTCTTCAGGGCATGCTCTAATGCCCAAGATTGTTGGTTTTTGTCTGTCTGTGGGTGGGTGTGGTGTGTTTTTGTTTTGTTTTGTTTTGTTTTGTTGGTTTTTTTTGGGGGTTGGACTCAGTGATCTCAAAGGTTCCAACCATGAATTTTCTGTGATTCTGTAATTCTGTAAATCTCAGATCTCTTTCTCCTAGAAATGGACACTTGCTTAAGACAAAGCTCCTTAGTTCCTAAAATGTCTTAGAACTCTAACAGGCAAGCAACTTTGCAGCAGATACAACTACTTGTTTTGACATAAAGAAATCTGCATTTTCCAGTGGAAAAATGTCACATCAAAAATTTCTTGTCTGCCTTTAGCAGGTAGTTTGATGCAGTACATGTAGCTGACTGAGTTGAGAATTCAGTTGAAGTATGGGAAAAATAAAGTGGATTTCCAATAGATGTTGTTCCATGCTGTTACTGTGCAGTTATGCCAATCTACCGTACGATGGAAGACTAAAACAGAGATTTTCAGCTCTCAGCTTCCAGTGCTATTTTTGTAGCCAAATAAATCTTATATATTTTGTAGAACATAACAGAAATAAGAAGAGTACGCAGTTAGAAATCTAATAGTCAGCATGTAAACTTCCACATGAACAGAAATTCACTATAAAGAAACAAGGATAGGATTCCAGTCACATCATAGATATGGAATAATCTGATTACTTTAAACTCTTCTTTTATACAGTGAATAAAATATTTAAATATTTTCCAATAGAGAACGTTAACTGCTGACACTACAGTGTACATACATCAAGCTCAAAGTAATTATTACTGAATATGTGGTTATCATTTTGCTGTCTCCTTGTCTGTCTCTTTCTAGTTTTGCATATGTCCGTGTACTCTTATCTGATTATATTTTGCTTTGTATGTGCATCTCTTCACTCTCAGAATGTCTCAATGTCATTTTTTTCTCTCTCCTGATGCATTTTCTGCATTCTAAATGTCTGAGGCTGCAAGCAAAGAAGTCTTGCAGTTTTTATACTGATTACCTTTTTTTTTTTGCACTTGTACATCAGTGTTGATAGAAAGTTTAAGGGAAAGATTGTGATGTCACTGAAATTAAGACAATAATGGAATCAATAAAAATATCGACAGATGATACTGTTAACTGGAAATATAATAATGAGCTTGCGAGCAGAGAAAGACCTAATTATAGTAGCAGATATTTCATGATAAGAAGTGAGAAATATTTTCATAAGAGATTCAAATACAGAAGGATCTAGAAAATTAAGTGACAGGCAATGTATATTGTAAGGAATTCAAGCTAGAAAAGGGAAGGTAATGCTGATTGCATGCATCTGAATGCATGAAAGCACTTGCGCTCAGCAGGACTGCAAGGACAGAAATTATATTGAGAGCTCTGAACTTTATTGCATTTCTCAGTTTGAAAGAATTCCCATGCTACATCAAATCTCTCATTTGTTTGGCTGGGTTTCTTGTCTAAAATTTGCCCATAATGCTGCTTCTGAGTATATGCACAGTAGGCGGAGGTAGCATAGTCTGCCTTTCGTCTTGGGTCTTTTCTCAATTATGAGAGTTTTGTATGAACCCAGAAGCACAGGAGTTAATATGTATCCTTGAGATGTTGTTGCCACACTAATGTTGAAGGAAAAATCTCACACTATACAATGTATATTCACTGAGTTTGTAAAGTTTGAAAGTTTTTGACCTCGAGAACTGTGGCAATAAGTTTCAAAGCCAAACCACACACTGTGTGAAAAGGAGTTTCTTTACAGGTAAAATTTTTCAAATCTCTTTGAATGTTCACTTTTCTTGCATTATGAAACAGTAGAGGAAGTAGTTTCTGACAACTGGGATATCCTTAACATCCATGTTCTTTTCCCTAGTTAATGTTGGTAACTTCGTATTTTCTGAACAAATATCTTAGTAAATGTTGCTTCTCTGTAGAACATTTTTTGGAGCAAGTACATTTTTCTTCTTGCATTCCTTTTCATTAGTCAAATGAAGTTAATTTTTCTAATGCTTTTAAAGTTGCTGCTTGTTTGTCACGGTCTACTGCTTCTGAGTAACTAAAATGTTTTGCCCTATTTTAGCCCTCTTGTTCTTCATTGTCATCTATAAATACAACAAACAGTCCGGGATCTTTTATGGAAACTTAAGTTAAGGATTTGCATTATACCATGATAAACCGAAACAAGATCTACAGACAGACTTAAAATCCATTATAAGTCCAACTGGAAATCAATCATGCTTTCTGGGACACAAGCCAGATCTGAAACAGCTGTATGGAGCATACAGCTTTTTTACTCTATTCTCCTAAAATATGATACTGAACAACATCATCTATATCTGATTTTTCCCCTCCTCAGCTACACTGATATATAAATAATAAAATATATTATTTTTTCCTGAAAAGCTTGTCTTGCTACTGCCCCACTGAGACAGCATGACATATATTTAATTCTACCTTTTCCATTGGCTTTCCTAGGATTTTTATTAATGAAAGTTATTTACTTATCATTCCATGGCTGCTTAACTCCTTTATTATTTTTTAGACATTTTAAAGAATCTTTTGGAAACATAAATACATATCCATCTACCCCCAGTTTTTCTTTACCTACCGCTTTTCTGGTTATTCATAGTAATAACCTACATCTTTTCACTAGTTCTTGCCCACATATATAAACACATTATTCTATTGGACATCAAGATCCATATCACTAATTGCTCTTCAACTCAAATCTTAATCAAAACCTTAAGGGAATAAAAGATGAACTTTGTCACATGTCCTGAAGATTTGAAAAACAAAACAAAACAAAACAAAACCAAACCACCACCACCACGAAAAAAAAAAGCAAACAAATAAAACCCTCTTTGTGCCTGTGTGTGTGGAAATTGAGTAAATAACTCATTATAGTCCTTCCCTGGCTGGGCAGAGAATCTTCTTTCTCCTGAAAAAGCAGAAGATTGAATTGTGTTTAAAAGATTATGAAAAGGTATCTTCTGGCATGGGACAAAAAGACTAAAGAAGTAAATTAAGGCTCTTTGATGTGATAATATTGAATAAGTATTTTTGGAAAGGGAAGGTATGAACATAACAATCTGGAAAATATGAAGATATAGATATTAGCAAGGAGAAGCAAAATAGGTGTTGCTTAGGTAACAGGCCTAACTAAAGTATGTTGAAGAATAGTAAGAAAGGCTGTTAAAGCTGAGAACTATACTCATAATCCAGTAGAAGATGTATCAAAGTTAAGTTACAAAGCAACTGACTGAAATTTGAGATACCAGTCAAAGAAATGGGGGTTTAAAACAATACTAAAATGAAGAACACAAAGAATATCTTTTCCATAAAGATTTGTCTCCTCCAGACTGAGTTACGATATTTACATACAATGTTAGTTCATTTCTTATTGCTTGCATATTTTCATTCTAAAGCGGGCTAGGAATGATCAAAGACTAAATTTGTCATAATTTATTCAACAATCACTCTTGTGTCTAATTAGAGGCCATTATTTCCTCACTGCTTGTGCCTATCACTTCACCTTATCTGATTGTTTTTCTCATTACTAATTGCTTGGATTGAAGTTCCTTTTTAATCAGTTGGACAATTCAGTGTTTCCCTTTTTCTTAGTAAAGCTATATATCACTTTTCATGGTTAACTGTCAAAGCTGCATAATCATAGTTCCAATAACTGCCTTTAAGATGACACAGACAGAAAGCTGACATGAGTTTTGTCTAATTTTCTAAGCTGTAAAGGAAAACTTCATCATTATCCCGCCAATAGAAAACCCCCATTGAAAAGAAATCACAGTAAATCATATTAAGCAACCTATTGCATGACATCTAATAACAGATCTGTGTAATTTGTATGTTTGATTTAGCAATAAAATTAAAAAAACTATGGGAAAGACTGATTCTGGCCAAAATGACAGTAACATTTTTCAGAAATGTATTCAATCAGTAAAAATGGTGGGACTTGTGTAAACATTTCAGTTAATCAGAAATGAAATGCCATTCCTTATTTCGGAGTGCCCTGCATCACTTGCAAAATACCATGCAAGAAACAAAGAGCTATTACTAAAAATATGTGCCTCAGTTGTTGAGGTATACATTAGGTAAGTGAGACTCTAACTTCAATTCCCTTGTCTGATCTGATACAGAAATTTGTATTTAATCTCTTGTATTCAAGAAAGTACTCAAAGAGCTGTGAGATAGTCCATTATGAAGAATCTCTCAATAATCCTACTTCTAGTAGAATGGTCTATAATAATTTGAAACATTTTATTGAAATATAAATCTCCTCCCTCTTACATTCTATACTAGACATTGCCAAATTAACAGGAAAGACTGCCTCCTTCATTAACTCACCAAGTTGAAGGTCAGCTGATTTGCACTCTGTCCTGTAACATCCGTTAAACTTCTTGTAATACACATTTTCTTTCTCTCCAACAGTTGAAAGTAGCAACTTGTACAGGCTGTTTAGACTGTGTGCTACAACTGGGTTTGTAGTCTGGGTTTTGGCATCTCCTTTGGGACATTTTAGTATGATGTCCAGTATACTGCTACATCACCAGAGTCCTCAAGGTGGCAACCGACCCTAGAAGGCACTTCTTCCTCTTTTAACTGTTGTGATATGTGATCTTAACAGTGGGGGGTTTATGGGGTCTCATACTGTTATTATTTACATTACTGTGGATCTGCAATACTAATGGGTCTGCTGGTGAAAAATGGGGGAATGATAACTGATACAGACAATTAATGAAGCAAGAAGCAATATGAAACATGAACTTGAGACAGAGACCTGTAGTGAGATAAAGGAAATTTTCATCAAGAAGAACCTAGCTACCTAAATCAAATTATTAAGCTCTGCTGATTTGATTTAAATATAGGCTGGGTAGAAGAAAAATCAAACATTTCCTGTACTCAGGCAACAGAAGCCATACGTATTCAGCCTCAAGTGGCTGCAATACTTGGTCCATTTGCTTTTATAAGTGTAATATACTACACTTTTTATTAATGCTTTGGAAATCCTTCTTTGCACTGACAAAGTAGCTGATAGCTAACCATTGCAACCTGTAAAACTAAGAGTATGTACAAAAAGGAATGTGATGCCGTTTAATGATTAACAGGGTAAACATCCAAGATATCTTGTTATGTGTTAGTATTTACAATAGAAAACTAGTCACAAATCAAGTAAGAAAACTGTGCATTTATTATTTTGCATTACACTTATAAACTTTTACTATTATACCCTCAAAAGTCTGTAACAGAGACATGCAGACTAGAACCTAGAATGTGTTAACTAAGATATAGAAGGGAAAATTAAATCAAAGAACCTCAGGTAGGAAGGGCTCTCGGTCTATGCGTTTGGGAGGGGAAAAGAGGAGGGAGGACCCAGTAGCCACCTTAGACAAGTTAGCTCTGTTTTAAATGAGTAGTGGAATATGCTGGCGAGAACACCTGAAAGCTGAGAGATTTTGTGATGGCTGGGGAACGTATGGAGTAGTTGCTCTCCCATCTCCAGTCATTGGTATCTGTGGAAAAGGCACACTTATCACACCCTGCCTCAAGACTGCAGCTTGGCAGCAGATACGGCTAGAGAAGGTTTGAGCAGTGGCAAATCAAAATTGTCACTCAAGCAACAGCAGAGCCTCCCTCCATGGAATGGTAGTGGGAAAAAAATTTCCAGTCTCTAACATGAATAGATAATTATTAACTGCAGTTGTCTGAGTACCTTCCTGGGAATAATCTGGTTTGCTGCTCCAGGGAACATAGCAGAGAAGAGCACTTGATGCCTAAAAGTAAACTGTCTCCAGACTCAGCAGGGAGACAGAATCTAAAAGATTAAATATTTCAGGAACAACTTGCTAAACTACCTCTTAAGTTTAAATTGGCATACATTCAGACAAAAATTTTGACAGGGAAGGGTGATTTGCCTCTCACCTTTAAGATAAAGTGGATGCTTCTGGCCAAGAAAACAAATTAATGCATCAAGTTCAATATACACTATAGGCATACTTAAAAATTATGCTACCTTCCTTAAAAACTACTACAAATTATATAGTGATTTTTCATCTCAGGAAGTATAATCTCTAGTAGAACTCCAGCAAACACAAACATGGGAAATGTTATGATACACTCATTTGGAGGGGAGGACGTGCACAAAACCCCACACTTCCCACCTCCCACCACATACTGTTTCAAGCCTTGGAAGCAAGGACAGTTTCGCAGAGTAAATGCTTTGAGTGAGAGTACTTGCATCTATGGATGCCCACACAATCTAAGGCACTGGCGATTGCAGGCAGATTTTACTGGCATTCACATTTTTAAAGAATATTTGCTTAAATTTAAACTGAAGCTTCACTGTGTACTTTAAATTACAACATCTAACTCCAATGTAAGGTTAAGAAGTTTAAAAATAAACATCCCTTCAAAAGCCCTTGATGTAAGTTTTTTCAGAATTAAATTCATGGTTCATAAATTCTCTTTTCTAATTTGTTTAATTTTTTGGCATCCTCTATGAAATTCAGGCCTGTTGTCTTTCAGATCAATGTATTCATCTCGTCTGTCTCCAGAGCCCTAAATATTTTGATGGGTTAGTTGACATCAGTTCATTGCTTTTCATTTAACTTTAAAACTGTTCTCTGTAAGTATTTAAGTAGCAATGCCTGAAAAGAAAGAAAGTGGGAAAAAAGAACATACATTTCTTTTCCATATTCAGCATTCAAAGTCACTATTTCATTTGTGAGTTTTAAATTACATTAAAAGTAACAAATTTTGCTTTTCTGAAAAATTCAATAGACCAAGGGACCAATAAAAAAACTTATAAAAGATAAATCTTATAGTACTTTACTTATCTTGTCAGATACCTTCTCAGTCATTTTTATCTGGACTCTTAAGAAAATACACGGGATCCTGTATACTGAAATAAAAGTACTTAGGTGTGATAATACATACTTCCATATCTGTATATGAACCCTGTAAGGACCTTTAATGATATTCTTTTGCTATTAGACAAGGAAAAGCCAGTCCTCAAAGCCACAGTCCTCAAAAGTACATAGCTGATATTTTACTCATTGCCAATTATTTACACCAGATTGCTCTATGTTACTTCTAGGTCAGATGATGCTAAGAGCAAATAACTCCCATGTGGTTGTATGCCATTCAGCGGTATTCATATTCTAAATTGTTTGGTTGTGAGGAAAGTTTTCTATAGTCCCTCTTTCTATAGTCCTACTGACCATGATTTCTGATTCTCTCAGAACTGGCAACTCCATTGTTTTGAAACGTTATGTCATACCCATTTTCACAAAGTTCTTGGCTGTATTCCATCCTTCCCCTATGAGCAGCTTTAATGTTCAGGTCAGTTTTGAGGGATAATAATAATAATAACAACGGTCTAAAGATACAGTGGTTCCAGGTGCTGAAACTTTAGAATCTAAAATAAGACGTACCATTGCACAGTAGAGAAGCAGGTGCAGCAGGACAAGCTGTATAACCCAAAAGCTGGAGCCGAATGGACTCTCCTTGTACACATGGAGAGGGAAAAGGCAAAGGCTGTCTGTCACTCACAATAATGCTAATTATTGAGGACTGGATTTGCCTGTCAGGATATGCCTTGGGGATATTATTACCTCAAGATCATTACTAAGTTTTAGGCCAAACATCCCTACCGTTCATCTGCAAGGCTCTTATCCAGATTTGTATTTGCTTTGAACTTTGTGTTGGGTGTCCCTGGCAAGGTTTTAGTAATGAAGGGGCATCTGGGGCAGCATCTGTGGGGAGCAGCCAGGGCTGTCCCGAGACGGACACAGACAGCTCCAGTTGGCTCCAGCCCACCCACCACAGGGCACGCCTGATCCCTTCGGACAAGGTGGTGGCAGCTCTGGGAAAATCTGTTTAAGAAAGGGCAAAACTGCTGCACAGCTGTGAGAGAGAAGGAGAGAGTGAGGAGAACGTGAGAGAAACAGCCCTGCAGACACCAAGGTCAGAGAAGTGGGGGAGAGGACACGCTCCGGGAGCCAGAGCAGAGATTCCCCTGCAGCTGCTGGAAAAGACCATAGAGAAGCTGGTTGTCCCCTTGCAGCCCATGGATGACTACGGTAGAGCAGATATCTGCACTGCACCTCCTGGAGAACTCAATGTTGGAGCAGGTGGAGATACCCCAAATGAAGCTATGGAGAAGCTATGGAGAATGAAGCTCTCCACATGGAGACCCCATGCTGGAGCAGGCTCCTGGCAGGAGCTGTGGTCCATGGATAGGAGTCTGTGCAGGAGCAGGTTTTCTGGCAGGAACTTCAGCCTATCGGGAACCCACAACTGCAACAGTCTGCTCCTGAAGGACAGTACTCCATGGAAAAGATCCATGCTGGTGCAGTTCTTGAAGAAGGGTTACAAAGTTGTGTCTCCTTGGATCAAAAACCCCATAGGATATGGCAGTATTCAAATAGAAGGGATGACAAAATCTGCAAGGACACAGTGATGCATTTTTTCTGTCAAGTCCAGTGAAGTTCACCCGATTGAGATTCATGCAGCTATTTCCCTCAGGTTGTCAGATATCTGGGGTAACTTTCCAGTGAAGAAATACAATTACTTTTTATATATAATTCCTCAAATGCATATATCAAGAAAAGTGAGTATTGGAGCATCTTTCTTTTTTCCCTAGAAGTATTTTTGATTAAGTTTCAAAAGGCAAAAGAAGTATTTAAAATGATTTGCTTCAGCAGAATATGACCTTCAGCAAGAAACTGTCAATAAGATACTGACATTGTCAGAATTATTAACTGGATCCCAGAGAGATCAATTGTAAGCAGTTTTGTGAGGTTTGAGAGTTACAGTGTACAAATCAGACAGTGGAACCTTTAACTTTGCTAATGATAACCATCACTCCAGACTTATAATCTTCTGGATAGTATTTCAGCTGATTCATCTTTGTTCTGTGACAAAGACATAGATTCCAGTGATTCATTACTGTTACATTCCCATTAGTGGAATATTCACTCACCCTAGGGGCTTGTGTAATGGCAATCCATCGTAAGAAGAAAGCGTTTCAGGTTGTGCCAGATTTTTTTTGCAAATACTTTAATTATTTTGAATTCAGATAAATATAAGAACAAAGGAACTCTCTCATGCCTACTATTCTAAAGGCTGAGACAATAGAGAAAAACAACAATAGAAAGTAGGCTGAGGATTCAAGTGGTAATGCAAACTATACCTGTCATGCATGGCATTCTGAGGTCATGATTTAAAAAGCAGCCAATAATCTGGTCCACAAGCACATAGAAGTCATTAGCTGCTCATCAGTAGCTCACCCTCAGCGTTAGTCATTAATACACTTTCTTGAGAGCTGGCATTCCAGCCATGGCTATGGAATTTGCCGCCACTATTTTTCATTTCCTTTTGCACCATGATAAATGGGAAGTATCTGGATTGACCAGGATTGGTACCTGCAGTTGCTAGTTCTCCACTGTCTCTATTTCAGGCAGTATTTACTTCCAAATCAGTCTGTCTGATAATAATGGCTCAGTTTTAGTGATATTTCTAACCTGATGAAATCATCTGACCTTATAGGTACTGTATAGTCAATAGAGAAAAGTAGGCACTTTCTGGTGTGCTTGTCTTCCTAGGTCAAGTGATTTGTATTCTGAAATTCCTTATTTATCTCCCTCCCTGTGTAGGAAGGTGGGATTTGTTAGTTCTAGCTACCAGGATAATGCAGTTTAGTTGTTCAAGGATCTAGTTTAGACCAGATCCAATCTTTTGCTCTTGCTAACTTAGGAATCTTAATTTAATAGTTAAACTGAGGTGAAATGAATCCACACCTTCAGGGTACTCTTCTCTTCAGAGACTACTACAGGTCTAACCACTGCCTAAATTAGGAGACTTCAGTGTCTTCCAGACAAGTCTCTCTAAGACTCCTGCCACACTGGGAGCTTGTGCACTTAAGTCAGTTGATTTTAGTTATCAACGTGAATAACCTCCTTCCAGCCTCATCTCTTCAGACAGCATTTCTTCACAGTTTACCACATAGCCTTCACACATACATGGTTCTTTTATCATAAAGAGCTATGGTAATTCCCCAAGAATAATGAATTTTTAATATTAGTATTGTTACAAAGTGTTTGTCCTGTCCAGACTCTAGACATGTGACAGTAAACCGAAGAAATCCCTCTTTCACCCAAACACTGAGATGGAAAGGGCTAATTTTTCAGTCCACATGTGACTTCCATCAGGCAGCTACTCAAATTAAGATGAGATATGGGTATTCAAAATGATAGCAGTCAATGGAATATCTATCTCTGTGAATGGCAGCAATAATAATTCACAGAATGTTGTTGAGATCAAGCCTCACGTTACTACATTTTCTGCCAGCAGCTGAAGTACCACTTGTACAAGTGAAACATTTCATAGATGTAAAAATGCATACATATATTTCAGCAAGTTCTATTTCAGTTTGATCTCCCTCGAATACATTGTATGCTGGAATAGCTTTAATTTTTCTCTCTTCCCTATTAAATCTAATTTTAGTCAAATATACCTGTTTTACTTTCAAAAGAGTTTGACTGTCCTAGTAATGTTGTTATTGTTCCTACTATTATTAGTCCAAAACATTACAAGGGGTAAGAAAGAGACAGTCCTTTCAAAATTCATCACAAACACATCACACCTTTGTGGGCTTGTTGCGTTCCAAGTCATGAGGATAATAAATTCACCCTAAATTAAAAAATAGAAAAATCCATATATTTTTCCACTTGATGACAGTATTGACACCATACTTCCTACTAACAACCACAATCAAAGTCATTCTCAATAAGAAACCACAATCTGTAGTGACTGATCAGTTTTTTCAAACTTTGAGGACAGATGATTCAGTTCTGGATCTGAGATGTTAATTTTAACTGCCATAAATGTGAATAATAGCTGTGGCATTCTTGAAGTCTCTCCTCCAGTGTTGCTCTGTCACACCTGCTTGACTTGTTCTCATCATAATTGGTTATCACAATAGGTATCATTCAGTTGCAGGTCCCATTTAACTAAAAAAGAATCAAAGAGTATAATCTTGAGGTGGCATAAATAAATTGAAGTGCATTATCTTTAATAAAGTTGTAAGGTTCCAGTCTGTATCATGAAGATGCTCACCTGTAACTTCAGTTAACAATATGATCATAAAGAAAAAGTTCATTTAAACTGCCTAAAGTTGAGAAAGTAGTCTGCATGTGGAGATGTTTGCTCAATAATTGGAAGCTGTTATTGCTCACCTTTTTCTTTCTTCAGCCTTCTGTTAATCATCATTCCTACCTCTGGGCATGTACCCAACAGAAACATACTGGTTCTTCATATTGTCTTTCTGTAAGCCTGCAGGATTCCAGGAATGGGATTCCTCCCCCATAAATTCAGTAATCTAGGGTGAGCAGATAATATTAGGCCTATTCAATAGTCAATGAAGAAAAATAGGTACAATAAGGGGTAATAATCTGACCTTTGGTCAGATATATTCCAAACTGCTCCCATTGACTATAAAGGAGAATTTGTGTCATGTGCTGAGGCATAATAGTAGATATCTTCTTCTAGATTAAAGAATACCCATCGAACTTGACAATATTTTGCACAAAATGATAAGGTTATAAACAGACTTGTAAAAGAGGACAAAGATTCCCATAATTAAACAATTAAATGCTTAGGTAATTGAATAATGACTTAATCCAAACCTATTCTAGGTAAAGCAATCTCCTCTGCTGAAGAAGCATTTTGCAGAAGATCAACAAATTCACATCTGTTGATCTCTGAACGGTGAAAATATTGTGCCGACATTTTTTTCCCTCATAGATCAAGGTATTTAATTTGAAGAAACTTTGCTGACCTTCTTAGCAGCATTATGCTACAATTGATAAACCTTTAGAGACAATATTAGATACTAAACCATTCTTACAATTAGAACATCAATGATAATAATAATCATGAGAATGTGATATATTTATGCTCAGTACTTTTAACTGTCTAGTTAGGTTTCCTGTATTTATCTATCTCCTCAAATATTCTCAAGCTGATTTATAAAAGTAAATTATATGGAATATTTCACATTTCATGTTTCTTTAATAGACAAGGCTTAAATACAGAAAAAGTGGATATTAGAGGGTCATTAGTTTTCTGAAAAATAGTATTAATCATTTAGGTAATTTATAGTATAGAATCCCACTAGCAAATCACCCAGGTTTTCAAATCCATATTAAAAAAAACCCCAACAATTTCATTTCCATCTAATGGCTTTGAGGTTGTATTTAGTAATCTATATTTTGTTAAGATATATATTTTTTTGTAGACTGTACTGAGATTTGAATTCTTATACATGTCTCATTTGTTTTAAGAAAAAAGAAAGGTCTTTCACGTGAATATGCGGGGACATGTATTCATGTCAGTATCTGTTAACATGGTAACCTAATCTTAGTGCTAGAAGTTCCTTAATGCATACCTTAAAAGCTGAACCATTTCTTTAACTCCGCAATATCAAAGTTACTTATTAGTTGCTGAATCTTTGAGGAATCTTATCATACATTCAGAATTTACCTTATATGTGAGTAAGTTACAGGATATGTTATTGTTCTTAAGAACATTCACTTTAAGATGCCAACTGATTATTATCATAATTTGTCACGCCATGTTACCTCATAATTTGAAGCAGTGAACACATACTAGAAAAAATTCCTTGTTTTTTTCAGTTGCAATCACTTTTAGAGAAGAAATTATCCATCCTAAGGTAGTATTTGATCAATCATATTAGCATGTAAAAATTAGGTGAAGGTAAACTTGATTTAATTTTGTGGTCCCAAATTCATGTAATTTACTGAATGTATATAGGAAAGGTGATGTCTAGTGTGTTTGACCCTGTTTTATCCAGCATTTTTTTTAACGAACTAAAAGAAAGACTTTCTCACTAAGTAATGACCAGGCAAAGAAGTAAAGGAAGAGAGGGAAATAAAAAGAACCTGAAAGTTTAGTAATGTTTCACTTAGATGTAATGCATCTGAGTAGTACTTTGGGAGGGTGGCTATCCCGAATTAGATTTTTGAAATTACTGGAATTTGACTGGGTTCACTTTTCTTTAGAGAGTTAGCTCTATCTGTGCCCTGTACCATATGAAATATTGCCACATTTACTCAAATTAAAATTTCTTGAGAATATAATGCTCCTCTGCCTTCCCAGCCTTGCCCTAAACAGTCATGAGTCATGCTTTCAGTTTTACTTAGCAGAGGATGAAGGGCAAAACAATTTGGTTTCTAATACGTAAACTAATAGTTTGGTATAAAGGTTGCAAGCTTGTAATTGCATCAGGTCAGTTTATCTAATAGTTTTCCTAGGCAAAGTGTTCAAACAAAGGCTCAGAATGAAGTAATATATATTTAGTGGCTACTGTGCCTAATTCACACAGAAAGATATTCTGTGGTTATATTTTTGTATGTATTGTAGGTATGGTGTAACTTGTATCTTTTCTCTTGTTTGTTAATTTGAATTTTTGGACACTATGTTCCACATCATCTTGAAAAAGCATTAAAAATGTAAAAAAGTGTTCCTGGTTTACTTTTCTGTTGTTTCAATCTGCTTTATGGCTAGCAAAAAAAGGTGATTCATTTTTTGCAGTTGTGCTTCTAACTCTCCTTCTCACAAGTCACTGGGACCTATCATTTTTCTGTCATCTGAACCATAATAAACAACCAGGGAAAGAACGAATTTTCCAGAAGTCGTCTCTCTATTTGTGTACTACTAGATCCTGAAACACTTGATTAATTCAACAGGTCTGTAACTTTCAGATCTGGCTCTTGCAAAGTTTATCAATGACTCGTAATTATTAGCTCTGCTATGAGGACCTCTTTGAAAGAAAAAAATACCAGGCATCCATGTAACTTCTTTATTAAAAGCACTATCGATGATAAGATCCCAAACACTGTAGTGTGCTTGGGACTTGTCCAGCTACACTCATAGGCGTGTTCATATGGGAAGTGAATGGCTAAATATTAGTGCACTGGTGCCAAAGCAGTTTCCTCTCCTTGGCGGCTGCTAAATAAAAGTCATCTTCCTAAGACTGGTAGGGTGGCTCTGTCCTGCTGTTCTATGACATTTCTGGGCACTGTCCTATTGCAGCTAATATTGTTAAGTATTTCTTTCATGCACTGGGCATGTTGATGAAATAAATCCAGCTGAGAAGAAGCACCTGGTGTAATTTCCCATGCCTACACTGAAAATTTAAATCAAATTTAACCTCAGCAGTTTACTGTTTTCCCTAACTAAAAAAGTATGCAAGCCAGTGAGAAAAACAAGTCCGTGTATTTTCATAATATGCTTTTTTAATGTTGTGGTATTGTGATAGAGGATAATTCTAAAGATTCATGTGTACCAGTCTGAAATGTTATTAGAGTATATTCTGTGCATTTTCAAATATGTATGAAATAGTTCATATTTGGTTACTTCTATAGAACATCTAGCTGTCTAGCTTTACAGAGTCTGGCAAATTTATGTTGCTGCATACTGTGCTGTTCATACAGGCTCTGTGTGCATTATTTAGACATTTTCTATGTCATAGTCTTGACTGCAATTTCACACACCACGTTACAGTTATCTAAATTCTGACTTCAGGCGACAGGTATCAGAGCTCCATGTAACACTTAGTGAGGAAAGAGAAGCAAAGGAAGGTTATCATTGTATTGATAAGTCAAGGACAGAGAAGTACTTTACTGTCGTGTCTGACCACTGACAGAGTGGCTTGTCAGCTAAGCAGCTTTCTTCCTGGCTTCCAACTGTTTTCATTTGTAAACAGAACAACAAAACGGTTATAACAGAAAATGTGCACTCTCACATAGAAGTGGAGGTAACATCATAATGAGCTGTAGCCTCCAACTTTGTTCACTTACAATGCCAGTGTAAACGTGAGGTCCAGACAAGTCCAATTTGTGGCATTAAATCTTTGAGTCTTCCTCTGTTAAGACTTGTTGCATCATTTGTACGGGACAGGGGAGGACCTAGGTCACTTTCTTTATATCAAGCAGTTGAATACTTCCAGGCATTTTAAAGAGGAACTGTGACATCTATGGAAGTAACCTTAACACCGACTTTCATTCTGTAAATCTGAGATCCTGAAGTCCTTCTCTGGTTCCTAAAAGGTGGTGCTATACAGGCATTTTAATTGTCTTTGACGAAGAAGTCCTGCCCTTTTTCTTGTCAGAAATGGCAGAAGCTGTGTGAGGATTGTGCAGGAGAGCACAGTGGGTGACAAACTGGCAGATGTTCATCGTCTATTCCAGCAACCTCTGAGCTGAGAATGGTGCAGCTGAGGAACAGCACGCTGCTTTCTGCTGCATCTTCTTCAGAACTGATAAGTTTCCCATGGATAGCCTGGATGGGCAGCCATGGAAGTCCCTTCTGAAGTAGCTGCACTTAGAGCTGCAAGATCTTAATTGCAAGAGACCTGTCAGAGCCAGCTAATTTCTGAACCTTTGAATTCTCTGAGTAGATTAGTATTTGTATTGCCGGCAGAATTAACATTGCTTTTGCAAGATGTCTTTAATCTGAAAAGCAACAAGAAGAAACTGTATAAAGCCCACACTTTGATGTCAGCACTCAGCCTCAGCAGGTGCAAAAATTTACCAGGTTTGACACTTGTTTGGCCTAAAAATTCCCTTTGCATCTGTATATACTCTCTTTTCTGGAGACTTGAAGTCTGAACTTTGTTGTGGAGGGGGGTGATATATTATAGACACCAGCCAGATATCCCCTCTAGAGCCCTGACTGCACGGATAACATATCCTGTCTGGAAGTTTGAAAAAAGTCCCCTAGAAAGTAACAGGGTGCATCTGAATCATTTCTGGCTGATACTGGAAGCGAACCTTAATTTCCTGCTTTTGGGAAGACTGCTATAATTCCAAGGGTTTTTTTACAAATTAAAGGCCCTAAGGCTACTTCTCTGGTTTTAAAAAGAGTGAGCTTTGCTTGGTTAGGTGCCTACATATCTTGTCTTCCAAGTAATCCAAGAACTTAGAATTCAAACCCTGAATCAGTCATCAAAGCTGGTGGGATATTCTCAGTCACCACTGTGTTTTGTACCTGATATGAGTGGCTTTCCATCATCACACACAGATTTTGTGGATTACCTTTCTAAGGAACTTAACTTCTCTATTGAATTGCTAGGGAATGAATGTGCCTATTTGTGGTGCTGTGAATTATCCTGCTGGGCTGTATCTAATTCTGACATACTGTGAAACCACTTACCCTGCCCTGGCTCATGATGAACCAAAATGAAAGCAGAATCCATTCAGGCCAACAATCAACATCTTCAGATTGAAATACAAAGTCGCAGTATTAGGTTGTTCAAGTTATGTGGACGGAGGTACAAGCAAAATTCCCTTGGATGGTGAAGGATTTCCTCCCTCGAAATAAAGCTTAAGTAGAAACTGGCCAAAGTCCTTGAAAAGTTGGAACTGTCACATAGCACGTAGGGAAATATCACTAACACAACGGAGCATTGCATTTCAGTGAACAAAAAACATAAGTGGAAAGGTACAGAATTCCAAAATACTAAAAGACAAAGTTGTTATGCCAAAAGGCTGACAATGTTGTGTTGATATAACAGAAATAAATCCTGAAAATAGTTAAAGTGACATGTTTAATTTTTTTAATACTCAGAATGAGAATGCAGTGAAATGACTCACCACTGTTTCATGATGAAAGAAACTCCAAAGATAGTGGTTCTTTTTTTCAAGGGGCATCATACCAACATTCAAAAGGATGGGGTTTTTATACCTTTCTGGACAATAGAGGCCAGGTAGCCTGCTAACACCAGGGTTAGTAATATTAGCTCTTCAGTTTGCCCCCTGGTGGGCAGGTGCTGTGCTTGGTGTCATGATGAAGAGATCATGTATCAAGGTTTCAAGCAACTCAGGAAGTGAAAACAAGTGAGACTTTTAAAGTAATCTTGACTCCATTTTTCCTTCTAACGTGCAAGCTCTCCTGAGTGGTTTTCATTTGCTCCTTTTTCAGGTCATTTAGTTTCTTTTTTTAGCCGTTATTCATTAAATATTAAATTTAAAGCATTTGATCAGGACACTCACAGCTGGCAATGAGTCAGATCTACACATTATATCTTACTGATTTTCTCTGTCATTGTAATTCCTCTCTTACTGCTAAATGAATTATAGGAGATTTCTGTACTGGAGAAAACACCCTCTCAAACTAACCCATGGAAAAAGGTGACATAAATCAATGGGAAAAATATGGCCACAACATGTTTTTTACCTCCATTCTAAATTAGTAGGATAGGATGCACTTAAATCCAAATTATGTGCACTGGTACAAGCTATTTTTGGCAGAGTTCAGAATCTGGTGCCACCATTTTGTGTTCCAGATTGCTTCTCTTTTCATAGATTTTCCAGCATGTATAGCTACAAGAAAAAGCTATGAAAATGTATATCAAATATGAATGAAGGGTTCTGAAACCATCTCTTTAAGATGGTGAGCTTCCCTTTTTAGGATCCAAACTGCAGCTGGATCTGAGAAACCCTTTTTTTTTTTATTTAGTGCCAAAAATCTATAATTTTTTTCACCAGATTTTACTGTAGCTACTACTTGAATATATGCAAACATTTAATATTTTGTTCTCTGTCTTACTGCTTTACTAGGATAAACTCAATAGTCACCTTTTGTCCCCCGTTCTCCCAATGCGAGGAAAATAAATGGATTGCAATACCCATTTGCTGTGCAGCTTTAGGAAATAATAAAGCACTGGGGTTTCCTTGAAATCATGATTTTTGTAAACTGGACTGACAAGGGAAGCTGAACTGGGACAAGAGGTTTTTTGCTCTCCCTGACACTCTGCACAGGGGGAAGGAGGATCGGAACTGGGCTGGGGTGTCACTTAGGAACCAGGACTCTTAGACATCAGGCAACTTAAAGGCAGCAGCAATATTCCCATCCTGCCTCTCCTAATAATCACTACCATAAGATTCTCACTGATGAAATGTGCTGCCATGAGCCACAGCTCTATGACCTATATACTATTTTGCCACTTGTACCTATTTCCTAAACAATTTGCATTTGCTGCTGCTTCTTTCCACACCCTTTCTCTCTGTGACCGAGTTTGAATGTTCCTTAAGAGTAAGCCCAGCTGTTTCTTGGCTCACAGTTAAATTAACCACTGACATAATTCAAACTGATTTTACTGGATGTACCAAAGAGCTGATTAAGGCCCAAAGCCTGTATTTAAATTAAAGACATTCATGTCATCTAAAAATCCATCAGTGTAAAGAAATACCTTATAGAAAATCTGCCTGTCTTTGCACAATGCAAAATGTCCAACACCTTAGAATCCTTTCTTTCCCCCAGTTTTTTGGAAAGGATTAGTAGAACAGCACTTATTCTCTCTTATTGTAGACCAGCTAGGCTAAAGACACCACAGAATTTCACATTATGGCCACAGCTCAAAAATAAAAGGCACAGTCCAGAGTTGCTTTCCAAAGATAGATTCCTTACTACTTTTTCATTTGACTTTACTCTTTCCATCGATTGATCTGACTTTTAAGGACAAAGTAAAGTTGTGTATTTTTAAATAGAGATCACTTTAATATTGTTGATCTAATGCAGGCTGTTGAGGCTGTTTCTAGTGAAAATATGAAGCTGATAAGACCATTACACTCAATCTGATACATTCAGGCTAATTGCCATTCATTCAGAGAAATAACTCTGTCCCAGTCCTAGGGTATTAATACCCCTACCTTTGGAGTAGCTCAGTAAGTTCATGGTTCTGCACAGCTTTCAGAAACAGGCTCTCCATCAACTAAATTTCCTGAAGCAGACTGCAACAAATCAGTTCCTGTCCTAACTAGATATTCCAGCACAGTTTTAATGTATAATAAATGGAAGGACTGTTTTTTATTAATAAAACAAGAGAGATCTATTTTTTATTATTGGTTCTAGGTTATAAGCATGTGGCCATATTAGAACGTACAGGAAATGCTTCGAGTGCCTTATACTATTATAATTACTGTTATTCATTAGCTATCAAATGAGAAATATGAGATATGTTTTTGTCTGCAAAAGAATCTGCAATTGATACACCTCTACTGTGCTATTAAGTAAAAACTCAAAGGAAAGACCATCAATACTGATGTGCAGAATGAAGGAGGAGGCTTTTCAGTTGCCTTTCTAGAGACCAAAACATAGAAGGCATTTTAGCAGCTTGAGGGCTGAACAAATTGGTCCTTATTGCATTTCCTTGTGCAGATTACTTCTAAGTCCTCTATGCCTCTGTATTCCTCCAGAGAAATAATACCTTTTAAAGTCAGCAGGCTAATGAACCCTGGTACTAATAGAACTGGGTTTTGCAGGCTTTTAGTTTGTTTGATTGACTTTTTAACTGACTTAGACTTAAAAAAAAAATTCTTTTCTGTCTGCTATACACCTATTATCTGTTCCAGCATAACAATTTGGTGATGAATTGTGAGCTGTGGAAATTAGCAGATTGGCATCAAAAGTTGCTACGAAAAAATCTGTGGGTGCTCCTACTCCAACCTCCCCCTAACCCTGTAGGTATTTTGGTGGGTTCTTTTGTCTTTTTTATTAACACTTACAAGGAGTAATTATGCAGGAGACATTCAGACCTCCAACCAATTTATTAGAAATAAAACAATGGATTATTAGAGGAGGATGAACACAAATCACAGGTCATGTGATCTCTTCTGCTTTGTTTCTTCAGGGAAAAAGACTAATACAAAAGGTACAAAACCCCCACATTTTTTTAAATGCTGTTTGCAGCAATACAAGGCTAATTGGGAGAAAAAAATGTACCTGTCAAGTGGATAAATTGCACAAATGAGTTTTGTAGGGCCAGCTGAGGCAAAAAAATGTTGCTGAGCATGAGGACACTAGCTAAACCTCAGCTGAATCCTAATCACACTTCTTTAACTCTTGGAGGTCATTACTGCTTAGGTTAGAGGTGAAATTGCCAGGGCCTTCCAAGGTCTCCCATTGGAAATCAATCCTTCTTAAAGAGCTGAGAGTTTACTAGTGGAATCTCAGGCAAGTCTGAAACCTCCTAATTAGCTGCATCATGTACATATCAGATCCTATGATGCAATAATTTTGCAAGGATTGCACTGCCCTCCACCTGAGCTTCTCCACCTCCAGAATGCTCATGGGACTGGTGTAATTTTTTTGCTTGTGCTTGTTCTTGTACAAGAAATGTAAGGCGTGTAGTTAAGTGTTAACATGCACTAGTTTCCAAGCAAAAAAAAAAAAAAAAGCAGCAGTTAAAGGCAATCTGTTCTGTGTCAGTACATCATTTTAAAAATCCAACCAAAACCTACTTCAAATAAATAATTACAATGGAACAGCTAGAGTAATTTGTTTACCTTCTTACATAAGGCTTCATCTTCAAGTGCCCAATATGGAAGTGTTAACTATACAAATTAGCATTCAGTTAATTCTGTGACTTGAAACCTGTGGCTAAAGAGTCAACTCTATGGTCACTTTAATAATTATTTTAATAAAAATATAGGTTATCAAAAGCCATTCATATGTACATCTATAAGATCTTCATATTCTGCTAGTTATTTCATTTTTGTTTATCACAGGTATAACAAGATCTCATTATTATAAATGTTAGTAAAAACTTCATAGATAAGAAGACACCAACTATTATAAATATTTAGTTCAACCTTAGCAATCAAGCTTCAGTTTTGAGCCATGTTTATTCTATTATTGTAGTAATTGCCATGTGACACACAATTGTATACCTAAGACAACACACACATATTCATAAAGATATAAATATCTGATTTTACACTTTTTAATAGAACTTATGGGAAAAGAGCATTATAACCCATTAGAATTATTATTTACCAAAGCAAAATAATATTCAAACAAAATTCAATAATAATTTGATTGGCATTGATATAAAGAGTACATGTAGATAAATTATTAATATTTCTCTTGGCAAGACCATATACCAGACTTTCTAATGCCTTCTTTTAGTTTTGAAAAGTGTATTTTATATCTATACATTGTAGGAGTTGTTATTATCACTTTTCAAGTTCTCTTAGTTTCTGTGGACTCCGTACATGTAGTGTGTAAAAACCTTAAAAAGATAATCAGGTGTGGACTTCTCAGATTGCCAGGTGGCAAAAGTCACTCAGTACATTCTGTAAGTGTAAATCAGATAAAAATCAGTATCTGATGGAAATTAAGAACACTAAAGCCAAGAAACAAGAAACATTTATATTTATATTTTCTTCATAGGAGAAATTAATTTCTGTGTAAACAACACCTCACTCTCTTACTTCTTGCTTACATAGATCCATTCAAATCTGAAGTATTGTATCTGTTGAAATTAATGGCAATATGATTGTGTGCTTTCACTTGTTTGATATTTGACCCCAGGAATGTCACTATTAGTCTCCTGTGTCTTGTTCCCTGCTTGCCAGACCAAGGGACAGAAAACACAATATTTTTATGAACAGTCACTTTAAACAAATTCACTCTGTCTTTCAAAAATATTCACATCTTTTTTTTACATATCTTCATTGTGTTCTTCATCTTTTCTTGAAGTTGCATATGCTGTCATGATTATTTGCTGAAAGAGTGAATTTTCAGCTAATATTGCAGGATATGAAAGGCAGACAAATTTCATGTCTCTAATCATTCCTATTAATCCCACAAATCTCCAATTCCTAGAGATACAGTTGAAGAACTAGAAAATACCCTGTTTCTGTGCATCCATTAAAAACTTTTGTTTTTAAAGAAAATACAACAAACTGCTCTAACAAAGAATGTTTTCCACAAAACATTCTAGGAAACCTTTTTAGTATAATAAGCATGTTTGAAAAAATAGTGATTGTGGAGGCAGATTTATTTTTACATAGAAATATAACAAAAAATAATTTATTAGCTATGAAATATGATTATTTGACTCTTGGCTTTCCATACTAACTTATGGTAATGCTCTGCCTCAAGTAAGCAATAGTAAGCAGTAATTCATGTCAGAACACACATCTGCTGAATTACTGATTTAGAAAATTCAGCGTCTATATACATAATGACAGACTAAAGGTAAGAACCAAACTACTATATGCACCTTTGACTCTGCAAGAGAAAGCAACTATTTACTTCACCTTTTAGAATATCTAACAATAAAGATGTTCAGCTTCTCTCACCCTGATTCATTGAAGGGGGAACAAGGAGGAGTCAGAAAAGAAATCAAGTCAATTAGAGCCCTTTGCTACCAGTAAGCATTCGTTTTCTCATAAGCCATTTCTTGTTTCTGCTTGATCAGAAACTGTGAGCTATAGTCAGAGAGATTCAATTGTCCCTTTAAAAAGGTGGATTACTAAGCTTCAAAACAGATCATAACAAAGCAATATACAAGGGGTACAGACAGCCAAGCTGGCATTATGAGGAACCAGCTCAATTCTATAGGATTTATTAGATCAGGCACAATCCTCTAACTGAGAATTCAAGCTAATGCAAAATAGCTGTATTACCACAGCCTTGATTCTAAGCTAATAAACCCTGTCAGATGTGATTTGGCACCAGAGAAAACCAGCTCAGATATCTTGGCACAATCAGTTCTGGGAAGACTCATTTGTTCAGGCAGAGCACCACTTGGTCATGGTAGTCTTCAGCTATCCAGTTTTGTGGTACTCTCTTAAATCTCGTAACCTCTTCAGGAATCAGATGCAGTGGGGAGTGTGTTTCAAAGCTACTCAGCCTGGCTCCATAGGCATCAGCTCACATCCACCCCTGGAATATATCGAGCCCATGTGGTCTGGGGCGATGGAAACCAAACAGTACATACATAAGCACAGATTTTCTGTTAGGCAAAGTCTTTGGCAGTAAAGGCAAAAACTCAAAGGACTACAGTCATCATATTTCCTAGAAAAAAAACACCAGTATTGAGTTAGTGCTTTGTCACAGACAGTGACAAAACTCTCTTCAACCTCCCTCCCTTCAGAGAATGGAGAAAATGAGAGAGAGAGATATGTATAGATTAAAAAAGAAAATAAACTAGTTTAATGAAATATTAATTACAAAAAGGAAATAGAGTATTAATAAGAAAATAATGACATATGTATACAATATATGCAAAACTAGTATGGAGCTCCCAGGATGATGATCACATCACCAGCAGCCATTGGAAAAGGCCCAGACTGGATTCAGGAACACACAGATCAGGATCAAAGGCAAACAAGCACAGTCCTCCTTGGATGCTGGCCATTGAAGAGAGTGACCCTTTTAATCCCTCAGCTTTTACACTGAGCATGGCGCAGATGGAATGGAATACCCTGGTGGTAAGTTCTGAGTCACCTGTCCAGTTCCCTTCTCCACATGGGTGCAACCTCTCTATGCTTTTCCACTTCCGACACCCCAATATGGCACACAACAAAGTGAGCTGACCTTAGTTGTTACAGCAATAAGTATAAGGAAGAGCCTTTCCACATACCATTCCTTGGCACTCCCTATAAACATCAGGCATTATCAGTCTACAAGCAGACACTGTCTAAAGAACATGCCATTAATTTCAAAGAGTGCAGGTAGTTAGGAGAAACTTAACTGAAAAATAAAATTGCTGAAAAGAAAATTGTTTCTGTTTTACCTGAAACTAGGACAACCCCCTGCCTTTATTCAGGATACTGAGATGACTCTTTGCAGCAGGTCTGCATTTGTGTTCCAGCTGAACAAGCACATACTTAAATCTGTCCATGTTCAGCAAAGGGCTAGAGCTCATCTTTAATTATAAGCACTAACTGCCTACAGCTGTAATCAGTGTGAATTAAGCATGTGCTTAATTGCTTTGCTGAAAAAAAACAGGGTGCTGAACTGGGTCTCATTGAACTCAGTGAAGTCACTCCAAATAGGATTCTTTCTCTGCTTAATAGATTTTCTCTACAACATCAACATTTCTTAGACTCAACATTAACTCTTTCCTGCAATCTTTACATTCCTCAAAGCATTACATATGGTCCACAGACCCTAAAAACTTAGGTTTCACAAGCAATATTTTTAGGAGTCTTCTCTTTTTTGGGTGGTGGTTCTTTTGTTTACGTTAACCAATCTGCTACAATAGCCTGAGGAATACTTGGCTAATACCTTCATGGAAGTTCTTTTTGTGAATATACGTCATTTGTTTCAGTGGCCAGTCCAGCCCAAACCATGACAGCTACCAGCTCCAAATTTACCATTGCTATAGGCAATTATTTTTTTCAAATGTCAAGAATGTGTCTGGGTTTTTCCTATTGCTTATAAATTTCTGAGAATCAAATCTGCGCTTTTTGTATTCAGTACTTTATCTGCAAATATGAAGATCACTTAGGATCAATTTTTTTCAAAACTGACATTCTCAGTAAATAACATAACTCACTGTTTATACAGGTTTTCATAATGTCTTAGTACTGCCTCCAGATAAGCTTATCAAGGAATTAATCTTTTGTGACGTTTGGCAAGATTCCTCTGACCTCTGCCTTGGGCCATCATTGGCCCTTCCCTGTCATCGCCATAAGTCTTGGGGAAAGGCCTAGATAAAGGTTTTTTTAGTGTTTTCATTCTTTCTTTTAACATCTGTACACTGTTATTGTTCCCTTGACAAGTAACATAGAATTGACTAAAGGAGTTTGTGTTTCTAATGGCACAAAGTTATCTACTGCATTGTAGTGATGATAAGGGCTTCAGTCTTGATTTTGGCCTACAGCAGTGTGTTGGGTGTCCATGGTGAGGTTTGGTAGTGAGGGGGCTTCAGGGGCGGCCTCTGTGAGGAGTGGCCGGGGCTGCCCTGAGCCGGACACAGCCAGTTCCAGACAGCTCCAACTGACCCACCCCAGGGCCTGGCTGAGTTCCTTGGCCATGGTGGTGTCACCTCTGTGATAATGTATTTGGAAAATGACAAAAAAACACCACAGAGAGAGAAAAGGTGGGTACAGAGAGAGTAAGTAAAAACAGAGTGAGCAACAAGGCTGGAGAAGCAGGAGTGGAGGAGGTGTCCCAGGCACTGGAGCAGGGATTTTCTTGCAGCCCGTGGAAGAGAACATGGTGGAGTAAGTATTTCCCTGAAGCTCATGGAGGAGTACACCAGAGCAGATACCCGCACTGCAGCCTGTGGACTACCTTATGCCAGAGAAGGTGGATATTCCCTGAAAGACCTGGTTCTGATGGAGAGCCCACGCTGGAGCAGGTTTATCCTGAAGGACAGCAGCCCATGAAAGGACACACGCTGGAGCAGGGGGAAAGTGTGAGGAGAAAAAAGCAGTAGAGAGCTGTTATAAACTGACTGCAACTCCCTATTTTCCATCTCCCCCATGCTGCCAGGGGCTAGAAGGGAAGGAGGGAGATGGGAACGAGGGAATAAAGTTGAGTTTGGTAAAAAGGGGCACGGGTGGGTGTAAGGTATCTTCATTTTTTCTGAATCTGTTTTGCCCGTGACAGTAATTGGCAAGTGAATTCCTTGTCTTTATCTCAGTCTATGAGCTTTTTCATCTTATTTTCTTCCCCCATCCTGTTGAGGAGAGGGACTGAGAACACATCTGGCAGCCGGCCAAGGTCAACTCACCTCAAGCATCTTCATTATCAGTTTAGTAATCTCAAGAAAATACTGTTAATTGTAGGGTAGGACACAAAGGACGGAGAGGGGTGATTAAGCTATGGGGTACTAAGGAAATGAAAGAACATATGGGTTCATATAGACCATTAAGTAATTTTGTGAATTAAACAATATATATATCACTGCCAGGAGAGACGTATCAGAACCTTTCCACAGGGAAGCAGATGGACAAAAGAAAGAAGTGGATTAAGATCATCCTGCATCTTGCTGTGATCAGGGAACTGCTTGCGGTGATTCTGACAATGCTGCGTTCATTCTCCTCCTCATCGCTATCATACCACTACCTAAAAACCCTTAGTAAATTTGCCTGTCTGAAGAGATCTTACTTGCTGCAACACCATCTTGATCTCTATGCATTTGGCTGATTGTATGTTAAGGTAAAAGATTTTCAATTCTCAAACTGAAACACTAATCTGTGAGATTCTGATTTATATTAAGTAATAATAAAAGCAATGTAGGGAATGACACAGTCAATTACAGAGCTAACTTATCTCACACAGTTTAGACTTTCTTAGATGCAAATCATGGTTTGAGACAGTTAACCAGTACCAGGGTAGACCATATTTTCTGCCGGGGTATTTTCTTAATTTCTTTATGATATATTTCATAGACAACATTGTAATACGCATAGAGTTTACCTTCATAAAATTGCATTATACTTTGCTTAATAATTTTAACAACTTCAGTATATTCGTTTTTCCTTCTGTCTTAAAAGATCACTGCTTTTTATCTTTTTGTGCATGTATGATAAAAATCTGTCACTGTCATTAGTTTTGTTTTATACAACCCCAGCTACAGAAATGTCCAGGTTTCTCACAATATTGTCCTTCTTTTTTGGTGGAAAAAAATATTTATAATTCCCCAAATGCTGATTTACTTACTCTCGTGTTAGCTTGAAATCCTTTTCCTTCTTCTGTTTTTTTCCTCTGATATTTGATGTGTTCTGCTATTTGGAAAAAAAAAAAAAAAAAAGCTACAGTTGTATTTGGACTGTATCTTCATAATCCCCATTCCCTTTTTAATGTGTTCCCCTGAGATGTTGTTTACATGTCTCAGTTCCTTCCAGTGTTTCAAAGACAGCTCTAGAGACAGAAGTTGCTTAGAGCTACAGGGTTTTGATTATTAAAGTTTAATTATGTCACAGAAAATCACTAGTGAACTAATTCTCCTTCACATCCGTTGGTAGAACTCTCATTGGAGTCTAAAGGAATTTCACCTGCATAAGAAGTGCATATTTCCTCTTCAGCAAACACACAGAAACCCCATGAAATTGGTAGAGAAGTTCCTGTAAAGTTCATGTGACATTACACAAGAGCTTTCTAGAAGTTCCTAGGAACATCTACCAAAATCATGTAGAGTAAATTGAACCTTTTTGGTTCTACGTGGCCCCACATCTCATAATTGTGTAGGACTGAAACGGAATGCCTACAGCAGAAATTTAAAAATGCCGGGAATATTCTCCGGCCCTAAGGTTAAATGACACGGCGTATCATCAAGCACTTCTTTCCCTCAAAATAGGATGGCCAAATCCAAATTGACTATGGTCCCTGGCTCATGCAATTACCTGCACAATGCAGCAATTATTTGGGAGACTGCTGTTTGGCACGAACCATGCCAGGGACTGTGCTAGAATTTAAACAGTGGACAATCACAGGCTTTCACAAGCTCACAGTATGGAAGAGTTTTATTTACTTGTATAGACATATCCAGTGAAACAGCATGAGTCATCCAGTCCCATCTCTTGTAGTCACAGATAGCTTTTTCATTGATATGTATTTAAGAATCTTCCAAAAGGGCTCCACTCTCCAAAATACCACAAACCACAGAAACACTCCTCAGATACCCCACAAAACTTTTTTAAGTTCTGAAGAGAAAAAGTCCTGCATGCGTATGATTCATGTGCTCTAAAGGAGTTATTTCAAACAGGTTATGTGAGCAACACCATAAAAGTATTGGTTCCTTTCCATTGGGCTTAAGGAGCCAGATCATAGCATGATGATGACAAGCACAGAGGTCTCTTTGACAGATATCTGAAGCTTGGTTAGATCAATTTTATACTGAAACAATACCATGAGCCTAACTTCTGTCTCTGGTGCAGTAGAGCTCATCTCCATTGCAACACGTAATCTCTGCTATACAGTTTAAAAGCACTATCTTATATTCCACTATAACAGTTTGAAAGCTGAAGTTCCACACTAAAACATTTTACTATCAAAAAAAAATATTTCAAAAATGTATCTAATATGATCCTTGTTAGCATATCAGTCCTTGTTCCAATTTAGATTATATTTGGATAAACAAAATAAGCTCTCTGAAGACACACAATGAGTAAAGTATTTCCTTTCTGCATTAGACTCTAGTTAATGGAATCTTTAGAAAGCTCAAGAAAACTGTATAAATGCTCAGATATTTCACTCAATAAGGTACACATAAACCCAGCACATTATAAAAAGGACAGAGAACAATTTAGTTACAGGAACACAAGTTCCTCCTTCATATTAATTTCCCATTTGGACAAACTAAAGCTTCAGGAGGTTAAATGCTTTGCTCCCTTCCAGCCACAAGTATCAAGAATCTTTGAAGTTCCAGCATTTTTCATTTTGGGGTCACCAGAAAGACCATGATATCATCCTTTAGACCTTGAAGTGTGTATAGATACAGCAAACAGTTTAAACAGCAATAATGAACATCTGGTTTACATTTTTAATTCAAGTTGTATTAAGTTTGTGTGGCAAGGCTTTGGTAGCACGAGGGGCTAACAGGGGTGGCTTCTGAGAGAAGCTGCTAGAAGCTTCCCCCATGTCTGATGGAGCCAATGTCAGCTGGCTCCAAGATGGACCCACCTCTGGCTGAAGCTGAGCCAGTCTGCAACGGTGGTAGTGCCTCTGTGATAACATGTTTAAGAAGGGAAAAAAATCACTGTGCAACAGCAGTCTGAAGAGGAAAGTGAAACTATGTGAGAGAAAGAACTCTGCAGACACCAAGGTCAGTGAAATATGGAGAGGAGGTGCTCCAGGTGCTAGAGCAGAGATTCTCCTGATGGTAAGGCAGACTGTCCACCTGCAGCCCATGGACGTTACCGGTGGAACACAAATCCACCTCCAGCCCATGGAGAACCCCATGCTGGAGTGGGTGGATGCCCCCAGAAGGAGTCTGTGACCCCATGGAAATGCCACACCGGAGCGTTCCTTTCCTGAAGGATTCCACCCCATGGAAAGGACAGGTGAACAGACTCATGATGGAGCAGTTTGTGAAGAACTGCAGCTCGTGGAAATGATCCATGTTGGAGAAGTTTGTGGAGAACTGTCTCCCATGGGAGGTAGTCCAAGTCGGAGCAGGAGAAGAGAGCGAGGAGGAAAGAACAGTAGACACAAAGTGTGATGAACTGACTGCAACACCAGAAGGTATTTTAAGATTTAGTTTTATCTCTCATTACCCTACACTGATTTGATTGGTAATAAATCAATTTCCCCAAGTCAAGCCTATTTTGCACATGACAGTAATTGCTTAGTGATCTCCCTGTCCTTATCTCGACCCATGAGCCCTTCATCATAATTTTCTCCCCCTGTCCAGTTGAGGAGGGAAACTGATAGAGGAGTTTTGGTGGGGACCTGGCATTCACCCAAGGTCAACCCATCACGCAAGTATATATCAAGTTTATGTGATTATTTTTAATGTAATAATTTTTCACAATTAATCAAATACAAAATAACACAGGAACTAAGCTATGCAACTTGTCTACTTTTAGGAATTTTTTTTAGACATAAGCTTTTTCAAGACAAATGTAAAATATTTTTTCCTGCTTAAAGTGTACAATTTTTTTCTATAGTTTCCTTTAGCAGGCTTATAAATTTCTTGAAAGAAAACATTCTTCATTTAAGTCTTCTATGATAGAAGAATGAACACTAACTCTATCAATTTCACTGCATCTGTTCTATTCTCTCTATGTGTTCTGTTAAGCACTTTGTGTGCAAGCTAAAATGCACAGGCCTTAACTTTCTAATGATAAAAATTACCAATCTTACAGCTCCAGTACCATGACTTATAAAGAATAAATATACTTATTTTTCAATTTTTAATGCAGCTCTTTTTCCTTGAAACTGTAAGTTATATGAACTAAACTTTGCTAGGTATCTAAAAGGAATCTCTTTAAATTCTAATATAAAGCCCAAAATTATCATGAGCATTTTTTAACTTACATCCTATTTTCTAGTATTTGGTATTGTTCACTGAGGAAAATAGAAAGTAGAATACATGAAACCTTTCTGGAGAAAAAATAAATAAATAAAAGAAACAAAGAGGATAAGGCAAAATTTATTGTGTTTGTAGAAGTTAAGGGATGAACCTGTTTTGAGTAGCTTTGAGGAAGCTTGTTGCTAATATTGCACTGAGTCCTATACAAGCCCTTAACTTTTTTTTTCTCTCTAGGAGCAATCAGTCACTCTCAATATGAATGCCGGCAGTATGGCTTCACAATAAATAAGTCAGATTTGCAAAATAGAAGACACTATACCCAGTTCAAACTAAGTAAGTTTTTCCCTGTTAAAATGAAGCATTAACTTTTGTAGAAGCTTTCTAGATCTCTTTCTCAAATAAAACTTTCTGGTTTTGTACTCTTTGCTAATATCATGTTATATTACATAGAATTAAGCCGCTGTATGATCTGTCATATAAAGCATTTCTCAACTTCAGAATTTGAATGTGTACACAGCATATTTTCCAGAATTATGTTATTCTCTGATCCTCTTTGTGGTTTGTTCAAACTAATATTTTCTCTTGAAGGAGAACAGCACAGCCAGCATTGGATCCTAACAAAAGATAATTGCAATGCTAGAGTTAAAAAGAAAAGGTGAATTACAAGACAGAAACTCTCTAATGACTGCCTGACAGCACTAAATTAATGGGATAATAATGACTTCACTGACATTTTTAGGTATATTTATAAAATTATGTCACGTAAACTTTTTATTTTCAGCCAAGACATTTTATTCCTGTCTGATGTTTTTTTTTTATTTTGGAGAACAAGTATGAAATACGATAAGATTGTCTCTTCTGCTTGTTATTTGAACTATATTATTCTCTATTTTTTAAATCCACCTACTCAGCCCTCATAGTTCCTTATATTTCTTCTGCTCCTATTTACTTTTCCAATTTTGGTATAGCACCTTTTTCATCATTACTCTGCAAGAGGTGCCTGAGTTTCATTTGATGTCCCATGAATGGCTTGGGGTGTACAATGCACCTTTCACATACCACACAGATGACTGAAATAGCTAATTTCTCCTTCTTCACACTTTCCTTGCACCGGAATAATACATTTATTTGTGCATACGCACAATGTGAAATAAGTAAAACTTGAACATGTTGGTCCTAATGAAGAAATAATCTCTCCATGTTCCCTGTGTAGTCTGTTGGCAACTGAGGTTTTAACAACCCAAGACCAGAAGCAGATGCCTGTCTCTTCCCACTGAAAATGGAGGTAGCTTACAGCAACGTCTCTCTGATCATGGGCACATTAAGTCTAATTTTATTTGAGGCTAAGCTAGATCAGCATGTGTAGGACATTCTCCTGTAGCTGACCATCTCTTTCTCTCAACAATGTCTCTGGATTTAGGGTTTAAGTCCTTTGCAAGAGGAACTATACATTGAAAGATAGGACCTTTTGAGGCTTCCAGGCATTTTTGCATTGTAAAATATTACTTGAAGAATGAGAAGTTTCTATGGGAAGAACCATGATTCAAGATAGAATGATCAAAGACCTAGCTGCAGAAAGTCAATTAGGGTGATGTTCGATCTTAAGCAGCTTCTGTAAAGCCCATTCTAAAATAATCTAATGTTTTGATTTCCTCACTGAATCATTATTTTATGGTGTCCATAATAACAGCTACGGTAACTATAAAAACAGTTATTAATGTTAATTGTAATTTAAACCCTAAGTCTTTAAGCAATTTATTCTGGGCCCATTTCAAATAGCCTAACAATGGTAAATGCACATCTTTAAGTCTTTACATTCCAATCACAGGCTGTTTGTATCAACTAACTTAAATCTCATTTTACAAATTCTTTTAAGTATCAGAAGCATCCCTCAGAAATGTATTTAAATCCTCTCATTTTCATTCAAATTATGCTTTCCTTTCACTTTTAAATTCTTCCCTTCTGAAAGTAAAGTTTATATATATAAAGTTTATACGTCATTTTGCAGGGGAGAAAAAAATAAGACTGATATGAATTAAAAGGAAATAGGTGGTGATGTAGATTTCAAAAGTATTGCTACTATGCATGTAATTTACATTCACAATTGAGTTTTTCTGATGAATTGTTTCTGATAGGCTGTGGTTTTGTTCTTTCGACTTTTAACTTAGAGATATAATGCATTTTTATTCACATTTGAAAAGAAGTGAATTAATTCTCTCTTGCATATGTTGCAGGTTTGCTTCTTATGTAACAGAGCTCCTTTTAAGTTTGAATTAGCATTCTGCCTAGACAAGATCTGAAAATTGTTGCAGCGTTATTGACATAGAGAAGATGAAATATAAAATTGAACATGACTGTTTGAAACCTACTGACATCTCAGTATCACAAGTATTGCAGTATTGGCAAACAAAGGTTAAGAGAAGGTTTGTTGTAAAAATTACCTTTACAATGGACTGACATTTTAACAATATTGATGCCAATATTGTAAACGGTGCTGCGAGAGGAATGTGAAATGTAAATATTGCTAAGTTTCAGCATTAGAAAAGTCCTCTGGAAATGTCAACTGATTCTGATCTTTTGGGTAATTATTTCCATATAATATAAAAATTTCCAGTGTGGCAAAAGTAGATGTAGGGCCAGGGTTGGAGATGATGTCTATTCTGAAGAACGAGGGTTCTTAGTTCCCCTGTCTGTCTACACACAACAGCCGTCATGCTCCAACTTTATACAACTTTATCCTCCCTAGTACAGGGAATGTATCATTCCCTCTCTCTCCAGCCTCATGCCTTGATCTCAACTGCAGAAAAATCCATATATGAGGGTCAGAAGGGGGTCCAAAAGTTGCCCAGTCTTGCTACTTGAGGGACTAGGACTGTGGAGTCTCTATGGCACACGCTCAGACATGCTATAAAGCACATAGTTGATCTACCTGGAGACTAAAACCTACATTCTGCCTGAACGGAAAGCATTAGAATATGCCTCTTATGGTGCACTAGAAGTCCATCTTCTACCCTAGAGCAGAACTGGATTACAAGTAAAATACAATATTCTTAACTTCATAGGCAATATGGTTTGCAAGTACAGCAAAATATATTCATAGTCCGAACTCAGAAATATCAGTAGCTTGGAGTTTCTTTGGAGATATATATATATCTATATACATGTATAAAAGTCATCAACTTCGTTTCATGATACTTTCCCCTGCAGAAGGCCCACTTCTCCTTTTTCTTTCATCTGTATTTTTATTTAGATTAGCTATTTGTAATTCTGTATTTCAAAGCTTCAATTTAAAGTTTTACTATGTCTCCATTATTAATTTAATTCTGAGTGAATTATAAAGATAGTGTAAAAAAGCTCTTTAATTTCCAAAGAGGATTTTCTACTTATTGACTATATCTGAAATGAGACTGATGAAACATAGAAGGTTTTTTGTTGTTTTTTTTTTTTTTAAATACCGTGACTTATGCAGTTTAATGTAAAAATACAGAATTAATTGAACTTGAAAAAAATAACTAAATTTAACTGGAATTAGCAATGAAGCAATGGAACTGCTTGCCATCACCTGAGTGGATGTACAGATTTTTTAAAAAAGTTGTTCCATTGATGAAATTTTGATGGATGTCTGAGAAGCTGACAGTCAAATCTAGAGCTGCCTTCAACAGTTTATACTACTAAGTATGAATGGAAATTATCTGCCTCAGAACGCATTGCTCACTAAAGAGTTTTCCACATGGCAATTCAATGAGTGAATCTTAGTGTTTTACTAATGTTATATGTGTTTTCAAGCCTCTGAAGATTGAATCCCAGAAGTTAAACTAAGTAGGCTTCTAGAAAGCATGCGCTCCAGGTAATTGTTTTTCAAGATTTTTAATGCATAAAGAGTATATTTGGAAACAATAGTTGCTAGTAATTGCACTCAATAATTCATAAATCAACAACAAATTCACATAAGCACACGCAAAAAAGCCTTCCTTATATGAGTCATTAATGACAGAAGTATCATGTCCACTGCCTATTTATAGTTTGATATCTTATTTGATGTTCCATTTTGGAAGAAATATGTAATCTCAGATTCAAAAATTCTCCACTAGGGCCCAGGATTTCAGCTTATCATTGCTGCTGCAGAGAAGGACTTGTGGAGGATGCATCAGAGGCTGTCTGGGGTACAGCGATCATGAAATGATAGAGTTTTTGATTCTCAGGGAAGCGAGAAGGGGAGTCAGCAGGACTGCCATCATGGACTTCCAGAGGGCAGACTTTGGTCTTTTCAAGAGTCTGCTTGACAGAGTCCCTTGGGAGGCAGCCCTGAAGGGCAAAGGAGTTCAGGAAGGCTGGACGTTTTTCAAGGAGGAAGTCTTAAAAGTGCAGGAGCAGGCCGTCCCTGTGCAAAATAAAGCGGGCCGTCCAGGGAAAATTTTGGCTGAACAAAGAGATAGGGTCACAGCTCAGAGAAAAAAGGAAAGTTTATGGCCTTTGGAAAAAGGGGCAGGCCACTGAGGAAGATTATAAAGGTGTAGTAAAGTTATGCAGAGAAAAGATTAGAAAGGCCAAAGCCCAGCTAGAACTGAACCTGGCCCTGGATGTTAAAAACAATAAAAAAATTTCAATTAAATATTTTAATAGCAAGAAGAGGACTTGGGAGAGCCTCCATTCTCTATTGGATATTGGAGGTAACATAGTGATAAAGGATGAGGAGAAGGCTGAGGTACTGAATGCCTTCTTTCTCTCAGTCTTTAGTAGTGGAGTAGGGTGTCCCCTGAGTACCCAGACCCCTGAGCCAGAAGGTAGGAGCAGGGAGCTGAATGAAGCCCCTGTAATCCAAAGGGAAGTGGTGAGGGACCTGCTCCAGCACCTAGACAGAAAGAAGTCTATGGGCCCAGATGGGATCCACCTGAGGGCACTGAGGGAGCTGGTGGAAGTGCTTGAGGAGCCACTCTCCATCATTTACCAGCAGTCCTGGCAAACTGGGGAGGTCCCAGCTGACTGGCGTCTAGCAAATGTGACGCCCATCCACAAGAAGGGTCGGAAGGATGATCCGAGGAACTGTCAGTCTGACCTCGGTGCCTGGGAATGTCATGGAACAGATCATCCTGGGTGCCATCATGCAGCGCATGAAGGATGCCCAGGTGAACAGGCCCAGCCAGCACGGGTTCACAAGGGGCAGGTCCTGCTTGACAAACCTGATCTCCTTCTAGGACAAAGTGACCCAATTGGTGGATGAAGGAAAGGCTGTGGATGTTGTTTACCTGGACTTTAGCAAGGCCTTTGATACAGTCTCCCACAGAATCCTCCTGGAGAAACTGGCTACCCATGGCTTAGATGGGAATACCCTTTGCTGGGTTAAAAACTGGCTGGAGGACCTGGCCCAGAGAGTGGTGGTGAATGGAGTCAAATCCAGTTGGCGGCTGGTCATGAGTGGTGTCCCACAGGGCTTGGTACTGGGGCTGGTCCTCTTTAACATCTTTATCAATAATCTGGACGAGGGGATCGAGTGCACCCTCAGTAAGTTCACAGACAACACCAAGCTGGGTGGCAGTGTTGACCTGTTGGAGGCTAGAAAGGTCTTGCAGTGGGATCTGGACAGGCTGGATCGATGGACTGAGACCAACAGGATGAGTTTCAATAAGGCCAAGTGCCGGGTCATGCAAGTTTGGGTCACCACAACCCCATGCAGCGGTACAGGCTTGGGGCAGAGTGGCTGGAGAGCTGCCTGGCAGAAAAGGATCTGGAGGTGTTGGTCGACAGCAGGCTGAACATGAGCCAGCAGTGTGCCCAGGTGGTCAAGGAGGCCAACGGCATCCTGGCCTGTATCAGGAACAGCATGGTGAGTAGGACCCAAGAGGTGATTGTCCCCCTGTACTCGACACTGGTGAGGCCCCACCTCAATTACTGTGTCCGGTTTTGGGCCCCTTACCACAAAAAAGACATTGAAGTGCTGGAGCGGGTCCAGAGAAGGGCAACGAAGCTGGTGAGGGGTCTGGAGAATAAGTCTTATGAGGAGAGGCTGAGGGAGCTGTGGTTGCTCAGTCTGGAGAAGAGAAGGCTGAGGGGAGACCTTATTGCTCTCTTTAACTACCTGAAAGGAGGTTGGAGAGAGGCAGGGGTTGGCCTCTTCTCCCAAGGGAATAACGACAGGACCAGAGGAAATGGTCTGAAGTTGCAGCAGGGGAGGTTTAGATTAGATATTAGGAAGAATTACTTTACTGAGAGAGTGGTCAGGCACTGACCAGAGAATGCCCAGGGAGGTGGTGGAGTCGCCATCCCTGGAGGTATTTAAGAAATGTGTAGACATGGCACTTCAGGGCATGCTCTGATGCTCAAGATTGTTGTTTTTTGCCTGTCTGTGGGTGGGTGTTAGGGGTGTGTGTGGTGGTTTGTGGCGGTGTGTGGTGGTTTTTTGGTTTTGTTTTGGTTTGGTTTTTTTGTGGTTGGACTCGATGATTTCAAAGGTCCCTTCCAACCATGAATACTCTGCGATTCTGTGATTCTGTAATCATGCCTACTTGAGTCCTTTTCAACATCACATTTCCACATGAAGGGGGCAAATATTCATTTTCTTCATCATCCTATACTCTCCTTTGTAACATACAAGCTGTGAGATTCTACAGCCTACTTAAAGCCTAGTACTTTATCATTCATGTCACTTTGGGCATCCTGTTAATGGATGCTGTGGAAGTGAAAAGTCGGTACAGACCATTAAGGATAAGATTCAACTCAAAATATAATGTTTACATTTATGCTGCAAACGTTAATCTTCCATCACAACCCAAGGTGATACCATTAGCAGAGCCAAGATGGAGATTCAGATCCAAAAGCACTTGTCCATTGTATGATTCAGTTTGTATTCAGCACATGTATGTATTGCCACATCTTCTCTGGTCTCAAGCTTTTGATGGGTGAAAGTAATCTTCTACAGGTCATGGGTTGTATCTTCGAGTGCTGTGGGGATGTGTTAGGTATCCTAAGCTTCTCCACTGAAAAAATGGGCTGAAAAGAATCTCATAAAGTTCAATAAACACAATCACAAAACCTTGCACTTGGAATGCAACAAGTCTACCATCAGTCCAGCTTGAGCACAGACTGTCTGGGTAGCATGGCTTTAGGAAAGGACCTAGCATGCTACAGGGCAACAAGATACCTTTCCAGCAATTGAAACTAAATGCCTCATGGGCTGTATTAGTAAGAGTGTAGTTGGTAGATTGAGGAAAGTGGTTATTCTTTTCCATTCAGTGACTGTGAATTCAGCATGTGCATCTGGATTACTGTGTCTGGTTTTGGAACCCTGGTAAAAGAAGGATAGTAAGAGCGACCAGTGGAGGATTGCTAAGATAATTAGAAAGGCTGAAGAATATATCAGGAGAGCCTGAAGAAGCATTGCTTGCTTAGCATGCAGAAAACAAGGCTAACTAAGGAGGAAACTAATTTCAGTCTTTCATTATTCAGAGGGAAGTTACAGAGAAGACAGTCAGATTTCTGTCTTGGATGTGTACAGCGAAAGATCAAGAACTAGCAGCCACAGTCAGCAGGAAGAAAATTTCTCATTGTATATATTATTCACTGTGACAGGGGTCAAGTACTGGAAGAAGCAGCAGAATCTCCCTCCTTGGTGATTTCCAAAATTCATCTGGATTCATCATTCCTGCTTTGAGCAGGAGGTTGAACAGACCTGAGTCACTTGCCCTCCTGCAGTTTCCCCCTTACACTAAAAATGAAAATAACTGACAAATCTGTTCACCAAAAACCTTTTACGCTCTTCTCCCTCTCCCTTCTGATATATTTTTACCTATTTCAAAGCTGAATCTCTTCTGCAAACCTGCCAGCCAGTGATGAGGTAGTCTCATGCATTCACAAATCCTGATTAGGCAGCAAATGCCAATTTTCAGTATGTCTTCCACAAGTCCAAATGCAGCCCCTGACTTCCAGAATTGCCACTGAAGAGCAAGGAGGAAACAAGAAGAGAATCAAAAAGATAACCTACTCACAAACAAAAAGTGTAAATTGATTTCTATACCTCCTCAAAATGTTTCACTGCAGAAAAGAAAGGGAATGGTGTTTTAATATTTCTTTTCAAACTTCTAAAAAATGTCAGACAACAGATTTATTTTCTTCATGTCCTTTTCATTTTATTTTCTCCTTTTTGAAGCGGAGACATTCAATTTACAGAAGAGTGCAAGCAAATGAATAGCGTGACTTATCTGTAATACCACCAAGCTAACACTGTAACATGCTTCTGAGGGTTTTCAAGACAACTATTTCACCTTGTTTGATTGTATTATGACATTAGTATTCAGCCCACATTGGAAGAAAGCAGAAAGGGCCATGTTACAGTTTCCATTGTGCTTGTTTGTGAATTGAAGCGTAAGCTGACATCCTGTAGTAGAATCAAGGAATGCAAGCAGCCCAGTTCATAAACCTGCTTTTCTAAGGTTTCACCACGTTAGAATATAAATGCTTGAGGCTTTTTTTACTCAATAGGACATCCTATTCCAGTCAAGAAAAAGACAACTTACCTAATTTTGCCATTTTAAATATTACATTAGTATTGGAGCGAGCAGTGATTTTAAAGCCATACCACTGGCTGAAGAAAAGCATAAACAGATGCACACAGTGTGTTAGGAATAACATACCTTAGAAAGTAACAGGTGAAATAAGAGAACAAAAAAGTCCAGCATAGCCATTAAATATGATTGTACTATTCACCTTGGATATAAGAGGCGGAATTTCAAATCCTGCTTCTTTCAGATTTTGATCGGGGATTTGAACTTTAATGTTCCTGGATAATTGTCCTAATCACCTGATTATTTTTGAACACATTTTCTCTTTCCTTCCCATTTAAATATGTGTAATATTTTCCATCAGATAAAAGTGGAAGACTGTGATTTTATCAGTTCTAAAGTATAATGACACAGCTTCTGTCCCTGAATAGAAGGCCTTTATTTGGCGCTAGTGAACAGTTTTTGTCTCCTGAAGATTGTAGTTGAAATATAATTCAAACATCTCCATTAATCCATCTCTTTTATTTGTTGGTATCTCACATTCCAGATAAAACTAGTATTCACATTGATAGCAGTACACCTAATTTCTGATCTCAGTGCAAGGCACTGACTACAAGCTAATTGGCTTAACATTGTCATTATGTTAATACAGCACAACTTCCTCCTGCTGTGTGCCAATGCAAACGACAGAGGTTAGCAAGCAATATGGCATTACAGCACAATGGATTCAAGCTCTTCAGATCTTGAAGCTCCAAGTTCTTCGGAAACACTCTGGCCTTTGGATCCTAATGTTCACTCCACTGACCTGAGATCAATGCAGGGGATACAGTATGAGTCTTTTGGCTGCAGTTCCCATGCCAAAGCAGTGCCCTCTGCCTGGCAGCAGGGCTGTGCTCAAAAGCAGGCTGTTGGGCAGTCCAAACCCAGTGCAATGGCACTTACTGAGAACAATCTTGCTAGTTTTTAAAACTTACTCATACACACAACTAAACTTTGTGGTTGGCTGCTGGGAAACGGAGGGGGCCCCTGTCATCTCCTGCTTGTGACCTGCCCCCTGAATGATCCCTCCCTTATGAATATCTTATCAAGTCTTCGGTATACAGATTTTGTCTAATGGAAGATATGATTCTGTGACCCATAGTGTCAGGAAGACTGTTCACTACTGTAGTAAACTATTGAACTATTTCTCAAGAACACTCTTCCTCGGCTGCTGATCTATACTTTGCTGTTTATCATTCCACTGTGGTCTTGGCATTGCAATTAACCTTTAAAATGTAAACTACAGCTGAGTGTATTCTTTCTGATTCAGAATATTTTAAAGTTATATACACTAGAACAGAAAAAAGTATCTGTGACTTATGCATGAAAAATAATATGTCTGACAATTCAGGAAGAACAGAAAACTTAAATATGCCTTTTGAGTCCTAGTTAGCTCACAGATAAAAAATAAGCCCCAAATTGATGAGAGCTTCAGTGGTCATTGTCATAGTTATAGATGTTCTGAGCATCTGAATTGATTCATGACTAAGCCTGTCTTCTTTTTATTACACATTTTATATATTTTATTTTTTTTCAAATTCTGAAGATGAAAAGTATATTAAGTAACACCACATGTCTTAGAATACTACTAGGGAAATATTTGCTTTTCAGTACTCACTGGCTTGAAATAGAGAATTTCTGAAGTTCTACTTCACAGTCTGTGTATGTAGAAAAGACGCTATTACCAGTCTGGTGTGTAGGCAAACACCAATGAGCTACTGATACAACAATCTTGCTGCTATACCAAAAGTCTAGTGCTTTTCTTTCTGATATAATCAAACCTGTTTATTTTAGATAGTTCCTTAGAACAATGTTTTTAGGGACAATAAAAAATTTTTTTAAGGCATCATATAGCTAGTTTGCTTGGTAGTCATCGTATGTTTTATTGTGCTGATGAGTTCTTACACATTATGCCTTATACTGGCACTTTACATAGAGAAAATTTTAAATTCTAATTTCTATATTGGGCTTTCTGTCTGGATGATTTTCCATGGTAGCTCCACAGAGATCTATTCAAATTTTCTAGCTTCTATATTGAAATATCATGTATGTTAGCAGTAAACTGTCAATGTAGCTAGTGATATTCAATTCAGTTAATCAATCAACTTATGTACTTAACTTCCACTTTATTATCTTTACCCCTAATAATGCCCAGCTCAGCAATCTCCCATCTCTATAGATATTTGACTTTCCACCAATAAAACATCCTATATGCTTGCTTTTTTGCTGTTCTGCATCTATTTTACAACTGGAGTCCTGAAGCACCGAATGATTTAGGTAACCCAGGTCCTTCTAGATTTCCGCAATTGACAATCCCTTCACCTATTATTCTTTCTAAGAACATCTGTCATCCAAACGCTCTCTATTTATTCAAGTAACCAGCTAGTTCCTGCAGTAATTTGAAATTGTGGGACACTTGTCTTCATGTCCATCCTAGACTCACCTTCATGTGTATTTGGCTTCGATCTAAGTTAAAGCAAGGCTTCAGAATAAAATTTTTCATAATAATATAGTGCCTTAAACATTGCTTCATAAGAGTTTCTGGAACAGCTTGCTCTCACTGTTTCCAGTTGATGTTACTCTATTTTCTGTAACTTAAATATTCACCAGGGCTGGCAAATGCTGCAATTCAGTGGTGACTATGCATTCATGTGAAATAATCAAATTAAAGCCCATGCTCCATATCAATATTTAAATTATTGGACATGGTGCACCAGGTTCAGCACAAGAGAATGAGAAATGCTGCAGTTTTGTAGGAAGCTGGAGGGCTACTGGAGCCTTCTTCCCACTCAAATTCAGTAAAAGAAAGATTTGTGCAAGGATCACTCCTCTTTCAGGCACTTTGTTATCCCAGAAGCCGGGAAAACACTGCTTCCTCCTTTCTATTTGCTGTGAGTGCAGTCACAGAGCTTTAGAATACAGCTCACATCTGCAAACTTGAGTGGAGACAAGCATGTCTCTCCAGATTGATCTTGGTCTGATAGTTCAATTCTCCTCTCCTACGAATTTCCTACTGGTTGTGCTAAATGCCTCGAAACATAATTGGAAGCACTTAGTATTACACAAAAAAAATTATTTTACAAAAAGAAATGTCAGCAGGATATCACTTGGAATACAGACTTTTAAGTAAACAACTGCTTGAAATAATAATCATAATCATCGTAATAATAATGCATTAGTATTCAAAGTACTCAGCTCTCAAGGAGTTTCTTCTAAGAAACCACACTTATTCTGTTACTGCAGCAATTAACATTTAAGTCAGGTCTATGACTGCTCTTCTCTTTTACAAATCAGTACAATAGCAATATGAACAGTGACATTTTTAACCACCTGCATTACTACAACCAAACCAGCCACATCACAGACCAGTGGGGCAATGACACTCAGATGCATGATCTAGAATCACTGCAGTGTGTCTACGGCTTATCTACAGCTATTTTATACAAGTTGACAGGTAGTTTACTAAGTGGTACAGTAAAGCTAGATCCTAAGAAAGGAGAAGGAGCCTGTTTCTGATAAAAAAAATCTTTGCAGGCAGGCAAGCAAAAGTTTTGCTCACTTTCCACCAAGACGTTTCATGAGACATACAAGAAAAAGACACCTGCATACAGTTTGTGCAAAAAGCAAAATATTTTCCCCTTTGTAGTGTCTACAGACACACTGCTTTAGGAACAGGGCCAGCCACTGGTGTAAACTGTACTTATGCATGACAAAGTGAGAACTACTACTGTGAAAAAGAGAAATATATACATTAAGAAAGAAAATTTAGAAAAGCCTAATTGATACTCTACCAGGTCTAAATGCTTTTTGTATCATGAGAGTACAAATGAAGGTAAAACCATGAATGTCTTCCGAAATGTTCAAAGTCTGATGTTTCTCAGCTTTGGCATGGTTTAATTGCAAACAATGTTATTTAGTTAGGGTTGTTCTGCTATTTTACTATGACTAGAATGACTAACAACTAGGATCCCACTGGCTTGCAGAGAGACGAAATGGAAGGGTTGCTGAATAAAGAAGTGGCTCGTCACCTGATCTATACAGCCAGTATCTCAGATCTGTACTCAACCTGAGCCCAGATCACCTACCTCTGCATTTTGAATCACATTCTATTTCTAATTCAGAATAAACCAAAAGATTTTGTGAGGACAGTCAGGCCCTGCTGGCTCACACCCAAAGCTGTATTCCTACTGGCAGTACAGATAAAACCAAGTTGAGCCACATGACTTTGGGAAACCTGAGTATAGGCACTTGTAGCATTACAGCTGTAGCCAGTAGGAAGAATCAACCCAAATTTACTTTTAAGACTGGTCTATACAAAGATGAATGAGGCAGTTATACCATGAAGAAAGGAAGCAAACAGTAAACACCTAGGTATTGCTTGAGGTTAACTGGGCACATTTAGTTTGGAGAAAAGGAGGCTGAGGGGGAACCTCATTGCCCTCTACAACTACCTGAAAGGAAGTTGGAGAGAGGCAGGGGTTGGCCTCTTCTCCCAAGGGAATAACGACAGGACCAGAGGAAATGGTCTGAAGTTGCAGCAGGGGAGGTTTAGATCAGATATTAGGAAGGATGACTTTACTGAGAGAGTGGTCAGACACTGGAACAGCCTGCCCAGGGAGGTGGTGGAGTCACCATCCCTGGAGGTATTTAAGAAACGTGTAGACATGGCTCTTCAGGGCATGCTCTAGTGCCCAAGATTATTGGTTNTGACAGGACCAGAGGAAATGGTCTGAAGTTGCAGCAGGGGAGGTTTAGATCAGATATTAGGAAGGATGACTTTACTGAGAGAGTGGTCAGGCACTGGAACAGCCTGCCCAGGGAGGTGGTGGAGTCGCCATCCCTGGAGGAATTTAAGAAATGTGTAGGCATGGCTCTTCAGGGCATGCTCTAGTGCCCAAGATTGTTGGTATGTGGGTGGGTGTGAGGTGGTGGGGTGTTGTGTGTGTTGTTGGTTTGGTGTTTTTGGTTTGGTTGTTTTTTGTTTGGTTGGTTGGTTTTTTGTTCTCTGTGTGTGGTTTTTGGTTTTTTTTGTTTTGGTTTGGTTTTTTTTGTGGTTGGACTCGATGATCTCAGAGGTCCCTTCCAACCATGATGATTCTGTGAAATAAACCAATATGCTAGTCTACACTGTGTTGTGCATTCAGTAGAAAAAAAATGTAGTATTCATTCTTATGGAAAGCACATTTTGGAACCTAGAAGTCATCATGCTGTTGTTAGAATTTTTCAGTTATTTCTGCAAACATGTCTTTTAACCTAATAAAACTTCATATTGCTATTTATACGTTACAATACACAATGACATTGTATGTTTAGGGTAAATAGCCTGTGGAAACATTAGCTCCATCTATACTGCTAAATTACATAGGATCAGGGACCGCTAGCCCAGAAGCCAAGAGGCGTAGCTTGGCTGTGTCTAATTTGCGCAACACTTGACTCTGGATTTCCGATCAGTTTCAAGTGGCTCTCATGTATTAATATTATTTTGCTTATGATTTTCTACTTGAGTGTGGAAATAGACAGTGCTGAAGGATTACATAGAATAGAGGGAAACAAACCACTATAGACCTACGCATGCTGCCTGTTGTGAATGGGATTTGGCATGTGCTATTTCCAAAATTATGCTTGGGAATCCTCTTGGAAAGTGTCAGAAAACCCAACACAATCAAAATTTAGGTAGCATGGATAACCAATGATCCAAAGCTGAAGCATATTCCTGTTTTTTTCAGATTTGGTCATTGAAACCAAGGCTTTAATATTTAACTGTCAGTGGAACTGAGCTTAATGAAGTTGCCAGAAATTTAATTTCCATCACATCCACATTTTTCAAATGTTGTCTGTAATGTTGCCCTATACCTGCAGCCAAGTCCTTCGGTCTTTTGTCAGGAAAAAATCCTATGTGAAGTCTTGAAGAAATAAAAAAGTAAGATCTAATAGCGTAAGCAGTTGTTGGGCAAAAGTTCTGCGATTCATCCCTAGTTATCTTGCATTGATTTTTCCACCCATTTTAAAAAACAGAGAAGGAGAAATTACATTAATGGTTGCTTATTCTTGCTTTTCCAATTACTCTTACCTCGATGTCATGGGTTAACTCTGGTTGGCAGCAAAGCCCCAACCAACTCACTCTCTCAGTTGAAGAGTGAAGTGAAGAGAATTTGGAGCACAAAAAGCAGGAAAACTTATGGGCCAAGATAAGGACAGTTTACTAAGGGGACAGGAGTCAAGGAGAAAAAAACCCCAGGTGATGCAAAAGCAATCAATCATGACCAGCAGACTAATGCCCATTCAGTCCCCAAGCAATGGCTCCCTTTTTAAAATAATACACACACACACAGAGTTTTTTGTTTGTTTTTTTTTTTTCTGAGCGTGATGTCACATGTCATGGAGTATTTCTTTGGCCAGTTTTGGTCAGATGTCCCAGTTTTGCCTACTCCCAGCCTCTTTCCCACTCAAGCCTGCTCATAGGGAATGGAGTGAGAAACAGAAAGCCTTGACACTGTGCAAGTACTGTCCAGCAATAGCTAAAGCACTGCTGTGTTACCAGCCACTGTTTTGGTCACCAGTATAAACAGCACCATATGGGCTGATGTGAAGAAAATTAACTCCATCCCAGTCAAACCCAGTACATTTGGTTCATATCCTTCAATTTGCTGTTTTTTTTTCACTTTCATTTACTCCCATTTTAGTTATTGTCCTGGCAACCTAAATATATTGTGTAGTGCTGCAGCATTCTATAGCCATGACTAATTTAGAGCTACAACTTTTCATCTTTTCACATAATCAGTCCCTCACATCTCTGTATTCATATTTCTATATTGATTTAATTTATGATAAATTTTAATGTAAAACTTCAGACAGCATCAAAATTTCTATAGACTGCTTACATTGATGAGGGTCAAACAAGTGAATAGGTAAATAAGACAGGCTGAACATGCATTAAAAAGGATCAATAAGCTTCCCCTGCCTAGAGAAATTACAGTCTTACAAAAAGGAACTCATTGCTCAAAAAATATAATGTAATTATTTCGGCAACAAATTTCTTAGAACTTAGATACTTGGTTCCTCTTGTCAGTTATACTTACCTTCTGGAAACAAAACCCCTTTCAAATTCAAAGTTTGTAAAAGAAATTGCTTTTCTTCTTTGCCTTTTGTCTGCCTAACTACTAAAACTAAAAGTGACATAACTGACATCATGTAACAAACCATTTTCTGAGCAGGTGGCTTGGAAATTGTACTAACACAATTCTTATAAGCATTGGATATAATACTTTCAGTAAATTTGCTGTTAATATTTGCACTGTAATTTTCAAAATTTCTTTCTTTTCTCCCAGAAAATAGCAATTCAAATTCAGGAACTTCAGGAATCCTTGTTAGAAAAATCATACATGAATGTATGCCACTGCCTTTTTTCTAAGCAGGGGCTAAAGTATAGCATAATTGTTTAAATGGTTCCTGACAATCATATACTTTCTGAGGAAGAACTGAAATGTAGGTAAGATTTTTAGATGCTCCACAGCTCTACAACTATTACTTTATCTTCCTGTAATGCATTAGGTAATTAATGTTCAATGTTTTGAAATGGTATCATTACCTTAATATTGAAATGTCTCACTAAACATGCTCTTTATTCTCATGGATACTGCAGCTGGGAATTCATTTTCTCTTCCCTCCTGCTAGCTACAGTTCCACAGCTTTGTCTATGAAGCAAACGACTCAATCCATGAATAACTTCATTAATATCTGAGAACTCCACAAAGACACAGAATTCTTGCTTAAGAAATGAAATGCCAAAGTCAGAATAACAGTTCTTGCTTGACCATGTTCCATTTATAATCTTGTCCTAGGTCACCATGATTAAATTCATATTTTTCGTTTCAGGCTGAGGGAAAACAGTAGATATCATTATAGTAAAAGGCAAAAGAATGTTTAAAATTATTAATTTTCATACTGGAGATTTCCTTCTAGATCTAACAGGCCTGAGGTAATTATTCCTTCCTTTCTGTAAGTTTTGGGGGTTTTGTTTTAAATTCCTATTTTTCATGTAAATTTCATGTTTTCTAAGAACAGCTGCCAATTGAATTCAGAACTTCAGCTATTGTTCCATTCTTAAAAAAAAAAAAAGCTTTGTGATTCAGCAGTGTTATCTAACCATAGGCTTATTACTCAATTATCTCTGTTGTTAAGTTGTGGAACAGAAGTTTTTAAATTACTTGCAATATTTTTTTGACAGATGTTAGTGTGACTTTAGGGAAAGTACAGGACAAATGTACAGGACAAACTTATAATTCAGTAAAAATACCTTTTATCTTAATAAAAAGGACCCAAAGTTAATTGAGCCCTTTAATGATACAAAGTGTTCTCCATAGGTCAATGGAAATTTTAGTAGTGATGCAATTGGTTAGTTGAAATAGAACAGTGGACATTTAGGACCAATCTTCTAATTTGTATCCAGGACCCATGTCTCTGCAAAGCCTTCTGACTTCCTCAATTGCTTATAATTTTTACTTTAATTAGACATTAAGTAAGCTTTGCTTCTGCTTGCAGAATTTCTAGGGTACATTTAAGGTGCGTTCTCTGAAAAGAACGCCAGCAGTATCCAAGAACAGTTTCTCAATGTTTTGAGGGTTTTAAAGGCTGGTGGATTCACATCAGACTGCAGATATCAAATGCAAGATCACGAGACCTTTATAAAACAAGTATGGTTTTGATTAATAAATCAAACTAAGTGCTGTTTTATGACCTTTAACCACTATTCAGGGAAATCTAATGCTGTTGGCTGACAACAAGCCAATCTTTCCTGTAATGGCAGCTATTAAATCCATGAGAAATCAAGTCATTATCCAATTCATACCAATTAATCAGATATCTTGGCTAAGCGGAACAAATATCCTACTTTGTTACAGGGACCCATAGTACAGCTTAATAGCTGTACTAGGGGTCAGTTTAGAAGTAAAACCAAGGTTCTACACCTATATTTCTTTGGCTTTTGCTATTTGTGTTCTGACCTGGTTCTAATTAAAAACAACTTCCCTGTCCTGTTTTGTGAAATCTGTGATAGTTTGCAAAAAAATGAAGCAAATACATTGTGGTCTTTTATACCATCAGACATTAGAGGAAGATAATGTCATGAAAAGAATATTATACAACAAATGCTCTGGAAATAAAACATCAGCTGAGAAGGAAATGTCTAAGAGATAAATTGTTTCAGAATGTATTTATTTGTCACATCGAGGCAAATATGTAGATTATAATGATGCATTTCTGAAGGAAGGGGGAATATTTTGGTGAGGAGAAAATGAAGAAAAATCCAGCCAGCAAAACAAATTGTTATATCACGTCTTAGGGAAATTAACTTGACACTGCTAAAGATGGTCTCTTTAAAGGACTTGGTTAAATATCTTGTGACACCCACTATAAAAGATTCTCATAAGGAAGGTTAGTGGAAGTCACACTAGAGCTTAGTCAAATTTCCACTGAACAATATTAAATTATTTTAATATATTTACAAGATTATATATCTAATATAACAAAGTATCTATCAGCCTTTAGATATTCAAATATCCATTTGATTTCTCTCACCATCTGATGAGTTAGTAGCATCCGCTGGCTACCTCATGTAAGTTATAACATTTTGCCAATGAATAAACTATGTGTAAGGATTTTACACATAGGTGGTTTGTCAAGCTTCCATCCTGACATAAATTATATAAGAAACAGCCCAACAACTAGGTCTCTAGGGCTATGTCAAGGTAGTCCAAGAGGCTGCCATGGGTTTAGATTTTTGGTTAGTATTGTCTGGTTTTCTCAGACTGCAACACTGAGGAGTGTTAACAAAGGGAACAGCAGCTCTTAGTGGCAAGAGACATGTGACTCCTTGACAAGTAAGATTTTCACTGAATTTTTCACTGAATTTTAGAGTTGGAAGGGACCATAGAGATCATCTAATCCAACTCTCCTGCTGAAGCAGGATTGCCTAGAGCATGTTACTCAGGACTGTATCCAGGTGGGTCTTGAAAATCTCCAGAGAAGGGGACTCCACAGCCTCCCTGGGCAGCCTGTTCCAGGGCTCTGGCACCCTCACTGCGAAGAAGTTTTTTCTCATGTTTGAGTGGAACCTCCTATGTTCTAACTTGTGCCTGTTGCCCCTCGTCCTCTCACTGGCAACCACTGAAAAGAGTCTGGCTCCCTCCTCCTTCAACCCACACTTTAGATACTTATAAGCATTAATAAGGTCTGCCCTCAGCCTTCACTTCTCCAGACTAAAGAGTCCCAGCTCTCTCAGCCTTTCTTCATAAGGGAGATGCTCCAATCCCTTAATCATCTTCGTTGCTCTTTGCTGGACTCTTTCCAGTAGTTCCCTGTCCCTCTTGAATTGGGGAGCCCAGAACTGAATGCAGTATTCCAGTTGTGGCCTCACCAGTGCAGAGTAGAGGGGAAGAATG
>JAHREE010000367.1:6048736-6103793 GCA_033628505.1 Tringa tobata
GTTGCCCCTCGTCCTCTCACTGGCAACCACTGAAAAGAGTCTGGCTCCCTCCTCCTTCAACCCACACTTTAGATATTTATAAGCATTAATAAGGTCTGCCCTCAGCCTTCACTTCTCCAGACTAAAGAGTCCCAGCTCTCTCAGCCTTTCTTCATAAAGGAGATGCTCCAATCCCTTAATCATCTTCGTTGCCCTACGCTGGACTCTTTCCAGTAGTTCCCTGTCCCTCTTGAATTGGGGAGCCCAGAACTGGATGCAGTATTCCAGTTGTGGCCTCACCAGTGCAGAGTAGAGGGGAAGAATGACTTCCCTCGACCTACTAGCCACACTCTTCCCTATGCAGCCCAGAATTCTGTTGGCCTTCCTGGCCACAAAATCACACTGCTTGCTCATTGTCATTTTGTTGTCTACCAGATCCGAGATCCAAGAACTAAGTGAGGATGTAAAGGTAAACATCTTTACTGTACAGATGGGTAGGAGGAGGATAGTGTGGGTATATACATTATTCTTTTCCTCATGTGGAAACTGTGCAGAATCAGTCTCTGAACTCCCAAACGACTGACTACGCATGATACTGCTCTTGTGAGTGACCACTCTAGGGGCATAATTTGTAGAGAACTTTCTTCCCTGCTTCTTTTCCACAGCATGGACTCTTTCCTTGTAAGCCTTCATAAACAATGCAATGCATCTCTCCAGTCTAACTAATCTCAGCAGAACATCGTAACCTAGATAAACTACTTTATAGAACAAAATATGATTCAGCAAAAACTTCAAGTTCCTGCTTAAGCCCCAAGAAACTCTTGCTAATTGTTTATGGATGTGTGAGTGTATACAGGTGTTTCCTAGCAGTAGTAGGTCTAAGGTGCTTCTAAGCATAGAACTGTAGAACCATAGAATCACAATGGGCCAGGTTGGAAGGGACCTTTACAGATCACCTAGTCCCAAATCCCCTGCTGAGACCAGAGACATATTTCACTAGATCAGGTGATGGGGCAGCCACAACTTCTCTGGGAAATCCTTCCAGCATCTCACCACCCTCACCCTTCTTTGTTATGTCCAATCCAAATTCATCCCCTTTCAGTTTAAAACTGTTGCCCCTTGTCCTGTTACTGCAGGCCTTGATAAGAATTTTTTTTTCCATCTTTCTTATAAGCCCCCTTCATATATTGAAAGGCCAATAAGGTCTCTCCAGAGCCTTTTCTTTACAAGGCTGAAAAATCCAAACTCTCCCAACCTTTCTTGACAGGAGAAATGTTCCAGCCCTCTGACCATTTTTGTGGTACTCCTCTGGACCCACTCTAACAGGTTCATGTCTTTCTTATACTGGGGACCCCAAAGCTGGGTGCAGTATTCCAGGTGGGGTCTCACAAGAGTGAGTAGAGGGGGAGAATCAGCTTCCTTGATGTGCTGACCACACCTCTTTCAAGTGCCCATTGCTGGCTCATATCTAATTTTTCGTCTACCAATGAACCCAGGTCCTTCTCCATAAGGCTGCTCTCAATCAATTCATTCCCCAGCTCATACTGATACTGGTGACTGCCCTGACCCAGGTGCAGGACCTTGCACTTGGCCTTTTGGAACTACATGACACAACACCACTTGTTACTGATGTCCATTTGGACATTGAGCTGTGGACAGCAATTCTTTGGATGTGGCCATCTAGCCAATTCCTTATCCATTGAGCAGTCCATCCATCAAAGCCGTATCTTTCCAATTTAGAGACAAGAATCTTGTGTGGTACCATGTCAAATACCTTACAGAAATCAAGAGAGATGACATCATTTCCTCTTGCCTTATTCATTAATGCAGTCACTCCATTGTAGAAGTCCACTAGATTAGTCAGGCACCATTTGCCCTTGGTGAAGCCATGCTGACTACCTCTCATCATCTCATCATCCATATGCCTTGACATAACTTCCAGGGGGACCTGTTCCATGATCTTAATGGCCACGGAGGTGAGACTGACTGCTCAGTAGTTCCCAGGGTCCTTCTTTTTATTCATTTTTAAAATCGGTGTGAAGTTTCCTTTTTTCCATTCACTGGGGGCTTCACCTAATTGTGATTCCTTTTCACATATGATGGAGAATGGCCAATTCCATCAGGACCCTGGGATGTTTCTCATTGCGTTCCCTGGACTGGTGTATAGTCAAGTTCCTCAGTCTCAAATCTGATCTTCTTCTACAATGGGTGGGACTTCATTTCCTCAGTTTCTGCCTTAAGATTCAGTGACTCCAGATGTGGGAAGAGCAAATGCAAGTGAAAACTGAGACAAAAAGTTCTTGAGTACCTCAGCTTTTCCCATGTCAGTTCTCACCAGATCCTCTGTATCATTTATCAGGGGAGGGGCAGGGGCAGGTATACCATTTATTTTCCTTATCTGACTAATGTATCTGTAGAAGCCCTTTTTCTTCATAATCCTTGCCAAATTTAGCTCCATCTGTGCCTTAGCTTTCCTGATCCCATCCCTACACTCCTGGGCAGTATCCCTACATTCTTCCCACAATGTGCTTCCACTGTTTGTTCATCTTCCTCTTGTGTTTCAGTTTGACTAGGAGGTCCTTACTTAGCCATGCTCATCTCCCTCCTTCCTTGCATGATTTCTTGCACAGATATTTCTTCTACTCTAAGAAAAATGCCTTTTAAGAGATGCCAATTCTCTTCTGCTCCTTTATCACTAAGGACAAGGGCAGTTTCCCAGGGGGTCTATTCACCAGATCCTTAAGAAAAATGAAAGTTCACTTTCCCAAAGTTTAGGGTCTTGACTATACTACTCACCTGGCCTATATCCCTTGACATCATGATCATGCCAGGGCATGATCACTGCAGCCCAGGATACCACCAATCTTGGCCTTTCCAATAATTTAGTGTGTGCAACTGGTGTGGTCTTCTCTAGCCTCTGCCTGAGTGACTCCACCAGAGCACACCTTGCACAGGTGTAGTTTGCACTCTCATCCAGCCAGGAGCATGGAGTAGTTTGCAGTCCTTCACCTGAGCAGCAGCATATTTGATAGAAAGTTTTTTCTGGGTAGCCACCTCCACTTGTCCCAGGCTAGCATGGCTAGGTAGATGGTTCCCAGCTGCTGCAGAGCCCAGCCCTTACCTGGTCTCTACCACCACACTTCCGAAGATCCCAAGGCACTGCCTAATAAGCCCTTCTAATTCCCTGGAGACCTCCAGCTGCTGGGTAGGTCTGCACAGGCAACAGCTAGCTGAAGTGACCACCAGGGCTGCAGCATAAACCTGCGATGAGCAGAGCAGGCAGCAGCCCGACAACTGGCAGAGTGAGCTGCCCTTCTTGCACAAACTGCTGCAAACTCTCAGACACCTCTGTCAGTTTGCACAAACTGCTAGTGGTGCACCTGGTCACTGGGACCCCCCTGCGACCAGTTACATGCAGCTTCCAATGTTTTGAACTGGTCCTGGGGACAGTCTGCCTCTGGAAACCTCACAAACCTCTCACTCTTCTCAGCATGCGGCAAAAACTGCTGCTGCTGCTTCCATGAAACTAGAGCACAAAACAAGAGATATTGCAGAGCTGGAAGTATTTGATTTAAACTGGTTTTGCAGCAGTTACTTATGGGAAATAACAGCAAGAAAATTAAACTCAATTATACTGGTTATTTTTAGCAATGGCAAGGCACACAAGAAATGTCTCAAAGTGCAAAATTAATGTAATGTAAACATGTGATTAGGTTCTTTTTAACTAAAATAAACAACCACTAAAACAAATAGTATTAATACTTGTAAACAACCCAGAGATCCCATAGGATAAAAGCAACTCTACAAATGTAAATTGTTACGCTTATCACAATTCTGGCTAACATAAATACTGTGGAGAATGCTGCTACTAAGGCATTTTTAATACAACTAAAATGCCTTGTTTTAAAAAAAATAATATTATGCGCACTTAGTCAATGTGGATTTTGGACAAAACAACAATTGTCTGAATCCTAAAATGTGTATTTCAGAAAACATGATAAATTTTCCAATAAATGAGAAAGCATACTCAGTGCCAGCCAGGGCTGCTGAAGTGAGGGAGATATGCATTTTAGCACTCTTTGACAATTATCTTCTATCTTCCATCTGGAAAACCTTTACCTCAATCCATCATTAGTTTCTAGACAATCTTCCTCAAATAGCATTCTAAAAAGATGCCCATGGTTCTACATAAGCCATCTGTACACCTGCATATAGGCTTGACTCAGCCCAATCTTGTAGTCTTTAGTTGACTTCAAAATGAACTTAGAGTGGAATTGCACGTGCTTTACTGATTTGACTAGTACAGATGTACTGATACATACAAAAAGTTTAACGTGCTCTCTGTTACCACTGTCTAAACCCAGCATTTCACATCTTACCTTACATGTACAAAGCACATTTTGGCTAGAAAGGGTCAGACCACAATGACTGCATTATAGCTTGTTTCTAAACCTCTGTATTTTATAAAGTTAAATATTTTACGAATGAAATTGCACAAGAAAGCTAAGCTCCAGTGCAAAACAGAAACAAGAAAAACTCCCAGCATATACAGCTGAGAGTTAAGCTCATTTTCATGAGCCCATAAAAATATGGAGTTACAATAGAAGTGCTGACACAATCTTAACCATAGCTATGTGAACACAGCAAACTGTAATTGCTCCCATTATTAAAGACTTGATCTGACTGCGTGTTTTGCAGAACTGAGTCTGCAATCTGGTTGTAACTTATTTCTTAAATACTGTTTCAAAACGTTTCTGATTACAGAAAAAGATTATCTGCGGTTATTCTTCTTTCTGTATCTATCACTCACATTATTTCCTATGGTACAGCTTGGTCTGTTGTCAGTGCTTGAGAGTATTTCATTGTTAATATTACAGACTGCTACCTTTTCTCTTTGAGAACACAATAGTGTAATTGCACTAATAAATTTCTCTCCTCCCATACCTGAGCTTCAGGTTCCTTGGTAACTTCTAGCTCAGACAGATTTCATGTCCACCTTTTTCATCTACTAAAGGATGCAAGAGATTGCATACACCTGCTTTCCTCCACGAGCACCTGCTGCTTATAGCACGAGCAGATGAGTGGAGAAAAAGTAGCCCTTCTGTAACCAGAACTTCTGCATATATGCAAGTGGTTAGAGAGATGAGGAAAAAGGACAGAAATCGATAGAACTGAGTATGAACATCAGCACGGGTTCTGCAATACTCTTTTGAGCAATCTTATTGAGCCAAATATAAGGCAAGCACAGATTATTTCTCCCCTCTTTCCACAGCAAGAAGAAAATAGATTCTGTGTGCAAGAATTATAATCTGCTCCTTGCTTTCCACCTCTGGAAATGCAGCTATGTACAGGCAAGGTTTCTGGCAGACTCAGAATTATCTCCTTAATGTGTGGAAACACCAGTTCCTTTGATTTGTGAAATATCTGAGATGACACATCTAGGATGACCTTTTTCTCACATCAGTGAACACTTACTTAAGAGTGTCCTATGAGTGCCCAAAAAGATGATTCAGAGTAATCCAGTTTGTTGAAGCAGTGATCTCTGTATTTTACTTTGGTACAAAATAGAAATGATGTGGTGTTCTTCTAAAGTACTACTGTTAAATCATTCTTGGGAGCATTTTAGTTGTAGAATATTTTCAGCTCATTTCTTATGTTACGGTCATTAGTTATCGCTAGACATAGCTCCCAGCATGTTATTGAAGAGTATTTTCCTTTCCTGTTTGTGATCGAGAGTTGATCCAACTCCCATTACACTTAATGGGCATCTATCAGACTTAATTAGAGTTGATTCAAATCTGTAAACAGCAGTCCTAGTCACTGCTGTCCAGCACTACACTGTGTGCAAACAAGTAATTTTCATTTAGATGAGCAACTACCATGCAACACCACTGGAAACCTTTACATGTAAAATGAAAAAATAATGTAACAGGCTAACAGGTTTTGAAATTATATAGTATCATCTGTGAAGTAAACTGAGAAACGATAATTTACATCAGCTAAGAATATGGCCCAAATCGTTCTTCTGTAACTCTATGCACTGAGGAATTATTCACACATTTATCAAAAAATGACAGAAATGTTGACAGTTCAGGTTACCTCCCCTAAACACCTTTCCCAGCAAGCATCCTTGGGCTTCTTTTTTGTGCTGAGAGCTAAGTATGCACCTGCCTGGCCTTTTTATTAATGGGTAAACTCCATCCAAGATACAAGACTCTAGAAATGATGAAGTGGTTCTCAACTAAGGAATTTCCAGTGGAGGTGCTGTCTCCATTAGAAATCTCACGGATTCATGGATTTGACAGAGTTGGAAGGGACCTCTAGAGATCATCTAGTCCAACTCTCCTGCTGAAGCAGGATTGCCTAGAGCAATCAACTCAGGACTGCATCAAGGCGGGTCTTGAAAATCTCCAGAGAAGGGGTCTCCACAACCTCCCTGGGCAGCCTGTTCCAGTGCTCTGAACATCTCACCTGTGTAAATAACAGAATAGCTGAAGTGAACTTGTTTAGCTGAAGTGAACTTGTTTTTTTTTAGTCAACTTTTGCAGTGCTCCTGGAAAGTCATCCAGACTTAATAATAACACCAGACTTTAGCTCAGATCATGAATGTGAGTTTGGCAGTGTACCAACTGGTACTATAGTACACAGTTTAGAGAACCATAGAGCAAGCTTGAGCCTGACTGTAAAATACCCAGGTGCCATATCTTGGCAATGCAACACAAGAACATGAAATTGATTGGAAGACCCAGAAATCTTGGTGAAACCCTTTATACAACATGATTAGTATCACAGAAATTCTGGGTAACAAGATTTTTATTTGGGAGTGTTGATATTCCAGGAAAGACAGGTACGGGAAGAAATACTGTACATATTCATCATGTTTATGCCTAGAGCTTATTAAGAGTTGAGAGGCCCCTGTCCTGGTAAAAGAGAAAACAAGAAGAATGGAATAATGGCAGTAATCCATACACACCTTTGTTGAAGAGTTGTATGAAGAATTTCTTAGCCTGTTAAATAGTTGTGGCAGCAGAGAATTTTAACCAAATATTTGCTGGAGATATAATATGGCAGGCTATAGACTGATTATCATGCTCATGAAATGTGCTGAGAATGAACTTTTTTAGGAGGTTAGGAAGGAACTAGCTAATCTAGATTTAGTTCTGCATAAAAGAGAGAATTCATTGAGAGGCCAAAAGTGCATTGTAGTGTGAGGTGAAAGTAATTACAAAATGATAGTAAACTACCCTAGGGGAAACAAGCATGGTAGAAGAACTGAAAATAATGTAATTGAAGAAGTCAAGCTTTGACAGGGAATTCAGGAAACTCATATGACAGGTCATTTGGGAAGATAATCTGAGAGATAAAAGAATGCAGCAAATCTGGCAGTTAGTGTAAGAAGCCATATTAATGCACAATAGCAAACTAGTTAATGCAAAAAGAAGATGGAAAGCATGATTACAGACCATTTTAACTATGTTCATGTATCCTCAGTGACTTGAAAAGCAAAAAGTAATCATATAAAAGGGTCCTATGGCTATGAGTCATATAAATGATTAAGATTAGAAAGGAAGAGCCCATACCTGTAAGAATAAATCCAAAAATGCAATAGAGCATGTGAGTTTCAATTAGCAAGAGAAATAAAAGAAAAAAAGGTCAGGTCCTAAAACTGTGTAAGAGGAAAACTAAAAAATATAGGTCCGAGACTAACTGGAAAAGAAGAGCAAATAACAGCTGAAGGTTTTAGTTCTTTGTTTTTTAAAGTCTGAGTTGAAACTAGATTGCAACAGTTCTATTTAACAAGAAGATGGTGATGCAGGTCTGATTCTGGAAAGAACAAGGGAAAAAATACTTTGGTGAGATAGTTGTATTTAAGTTACAAGTGCTTATTTATGGCATTGTGTGAAGAATTTGAAACATTAATGATACTTTTAGAAAATGCGATGAGTATGAAATGCCTTAGAGGTTTGGAAATGGAAAAAAAAAATCATAAACTTATCTTCATTAGTGAAAAAAAAAGGAGGGACAAGACAGCTGTAAACCAGTCAACTTTAGTCCCAGAAAAGTTCTGGAATATAACATTAACTAGTTTTAATATCCAGATCATTAAAAAGCAGTTAAGCAAAATATTTAAATCTTAAAGTCCTATATTAAATTATCAACAAAGAACATTTAAACTAAACCAAAGAAGTTTGTATGTGTGAAAGGCTAAGATGTGGACACAATGTTCCCTACCGTTGACCATAATGGGGCAGTGGAGCAAAGCAGACAACTGGATGCCAAGCACTGTTTGACAGAACTTTTCTCTCAACCCTCCACAACAGGGAATACAATTATTCAGCTCTACTTAGCACTGGTGGTGATCCCTGATTGCGATACCACAGTCAGTTTTAGGCACCACACTTTAAGAAAGAAAAAAGAGTCTACAAGAGGATAATGTATACGGCAAGCATGTTAGAGAGGGTATGAAACAAAAAAAAATCAAATTGTCTTTGCTGCAGCAGGAAGTGGAAAGGCATAGTTTTCTAATTGCTATGAAGAAGTAATGAAGACAGGAGGAAAGGACAAGTAGAAATCAGTACAATTTTTAACAAAAATCTATAGATGAGATATTAATTTTCTTTTTAATGTTATGAGGCAGTGGACCAGATTATTGTGGGATGTTATAAACTGTTTCCGCCAGGGTTATCAAAAGCAGGTTAGAAAATTGTTTGTTAGCATGGCTTCGCTGTAAGATGATGACCCAGGTGACTTTTCAACATCCTTTCTAATCTTAGAGTTGTACAATTTTTCTTCCTTTTAATTTTGTGTTAGCATAAGTGGAATACGTTTTGTATCTAGAATACAATACACAGCATCAGGTATATTTATGTAATATATTTTATGCCACTGCTAACATTTCATTAGTGGCTGTTTACTGCAGAGATATGACATTTAAAAAACAGTCTTCAAAACAGAAAAGTGGAGAGTCTCTTCATTAAATAATAATTACAGAATTATACAAAAATAATTGTATCCAGATTTTAAAAAAGCATTTCACCTATACCCTTTCTAAACATCAGTCATTTGTTGCTACATTTACTGTTTAATTTGCAGTGCAATCAGATTCAGAAATGTTCTACACGGTAATTGTCTCAGCCCAATGAGAAAGACAGCATATTTTTGTACTGCATACTAAATTATACTTTCAAGAAGTTCTTTTGAGTTAACTATTTTAGGGATTGTGTTGTCAGAAATTCAAATACATGATTATGCAAGACAGATGAGTGAATAACACTGAAGCCTGAATGAAGCTTGTGCAAAGACTTCTAAACTTCTGAACTACTGCAAGCAGACATGTGACACGTGTACTTTAGTAGTTACAGATCAACATCTTCCTAGTGCTAAGCCAAACACAAAAATAAAATTCCAACATACTTCTGCCATTACACAAGCGGTTTTAAAGCCTTTGTAAGCCTAGGCTCAAATCCATGACACAGACTGATTATATTTCTTATATCAGAGGATTATCTTCCCAATTAAAAGGAAAAGAAAAAGGTCAGGGTATTTTTAGAAATCTGGTTAATTGATTAAACTGTTGGCTGGCTGCTACAGTCTTACTCAGCTCCCTCCAGTAAAGCTAACAACCTTTAATCACAACTCATTTGTTTGATGAGTTAATATACAACTAGCTTTACAATGCTATTCTTTGTAACTGATTTCATGTGCTGACACTTGTTGGCTACAACTTCATTTTGAGATAACACCAAATGTGCTTAAAAATCAGCTCAACAATTGACTTTCATAATACTAATGGGAAAAATAACATTTCTTAATTCACGTTAGCATAATGAACTGTGAAGAAGTGTAGGTTTTCATAAAATAGCCTGAAGACAAATGGTAGGATTCCTATGCAGAGGAAAAATCCATGTATCTAGGTATCTACACCTTTAATAGGAGTCTAAGTGCTTGTTAGAGTAAATAGAAATTTGAGGGGAAGAGAATGGTGCAGCTGCCTGAACACAGGTGTCAGTACTGTTTTATATGCCATAAAATATGCTCCTGGCCTCCAGCTGTAGGATTCAGTGTGGGCTTGCCATAGGACCTGTGTCATAGGTTCCACTTTTTAGGTGCCTTAGATATGCCAGGGCATATGAATGTTTAATATTTTTACATTAACTTTTTTTTTTTTAACATAACATTAAGTTGTATTACTACTTCTTAAAGCTACATTTATACCTGATAAATAAAATGTTTATCCAGACACAGGCTTTTCTTACCTTTAAGATCTGATACACCTACAATTTTTTTTTTCTTATCTAGCTGTTCAGAGAATTTGGGTATTTTGGAGTTTTTAAAAGGAAAGTATATGTTAAATATCTGTTATGTGAAGTAAATTCATTGACTTTGAATAGCCGTGCTGAGCAGAGAACTGGAGATGCGCTATTTGACTTCATGTACAAAAAAGGATTTGGAAACTTAACAAAAAGCTCTTTTCTGTTTTCAAATGTCATAATTATTTGTGATATTTTTAAAAAGAAATTATAAATGCTTATATTTGAAAGAACAAACATTAACCTTTTAATGAGAAGCCCTCTCTAACAGAGCTTATATTTTGACTATATTTTAAAATTGCATTTTAAACATTTTACCTAAAAATATTGCATTTTAAACATTTTACCTAAAAAAATCTGTACCAGGGAAAGTCATCAAAAAGTCTATGTGTTTTATATGTCCCTATAAAAACATTACAGTAAATTGATCTGGTTTACTGAAAGTTCTGTACCTGATCTATTTACAAGTTCTGCAACTCAGAGGGGGTGTATGCTAGAGTATGCTTTACATGATTCTGTAAGAACCATAGAAATTTGATTCAGTTAAAAGAACAAATAAAGTATGATAAGTATGTTCATTACTTTACCTGGCAAAAAATGTGTGTGGAATTAGTAAGAAGGGAGAACTGGATAGTTTATGATCTCAAGTAAGAATATAATTTTATTTAAAGATCAACTATTTAAGTAATTTTCTCTAGGCAGTTTATGCGTTCAGGATCCACCCTTTAGATGTAAGACCTGATACAAAAGAAAACCAAATTTTCCTATTCCTCCTGAAAGCCCCAACTTTATGAACATTGTTTGGAAGACTATGCTTAAATCCATTGTGAGTAATCTGAATGTGATCCTCTATTCCTTTCTGCATTTGAGATTTACTTGAAAAAGACTGTGCTACTGGTTCATTTAGTGATATGATTACAAACATGAGCAACTGGCAGGACACGGGTAGCGACTCATGACATGATGTGTTATTGCTAGTTATTTGAGTGACAATAATGAAGAGACTAAGGTAAACCGAAGTTTGAATACACTGTACCAACTAGCTAAGCATCTAATCAACTTCTCTATTTTTAGATCTCTTCCTTTACCCTAAATTTTGTCAGTTCTTCTGCTTTGTGGATAATACTTATTTCTTTGGAGAGGGACTATTCCCTATTGTCCATTTGAAGAACTGCCAATATATGTAATACTAAATAATAATAAACAATATAAATAAAAATTACAAGAAGCAGAGGGGTTCCAGCTTATTTGACATAGTATTAATTTCAAAGAGAAGGCCGACATTACATTTGCAGCTTGGATCAAAGCTCCTGGCAGCTCTTTCTTGCAGAGGGAGCTGTGGATATGGTGTGCTAGAGACAGTGGTAGGTCCTGCCTACATGCAAGATTCTCCACCTTCACCATGCGTAGCTACAAACCCTAAAACCCTGTCCTCAAGCTCCTCCTCAGTAATCACGTGCTGGAAATCAATTGCTTGCTTATTTATGTTGGCTGATGGTGAATTTTCCATTGCTTCAACAAATATGAATAAGGATGGTGATTATTAGAGGTGCCTGATCATTTGTGGTGAAATTTTGTTACCAGAAAAAACAGTGTTAATCATTCAAATATATGTAGGATTGCTGAAGAGATAATATTTACATTTCTGTGCCTCTGCATACCTCAGTATCTCAAGACATTGTGAATATAGACTTGAAAAAAGATTAGAAATTAAGTATTTTGAATTAGAATTTAGTAATTACTTTAAAGGCCTCTTTCTTTTTTATTCCTCAAAAATCTTCTTCCATCAGTTTGATGATTCCAATTTCTATTTTAAATAATTTTAAAATTTGATTTATAAAATTGTAAATTTGTAAAGAGTTGTAAAACTCTTGAGAATCAGTTTGAGTTAATTTGCTTCTGAAAAAGAAGGTATTCCCGTGGCTGGGAATACCCAAAGCAGTTCTGAGCATAAAACAATTTCTCCCCCTTTGGGTCTACATGCACAACTGAGTCATTCCCTTCTCCTGCCTCCTTCCATCAACTTGCTTTCCTTGAAAGCACACATAAAGGACTAAGGTGGAGATTATTCTGAAGCTTCCCAAATGTTGTTTTCTTTTAAGTTAATGTAGTAAACAATTTTTTGCCATTTGGAACTAATGGGAACTTCAATCCTATGTAAATCTGAGAGATAGGTAGAAGCATTTAATTGCAAGGGCAGAAACCAGAAGCCTGGAATGTAATTGCTCATGTTGTGTAGGGTTCCTTAAAAGTAAGTGAACATGAAATCTTGACATATGTTGCATGAGTAGGGTTCACAGACTTTCTGGAATTCACATACTTTCTAGCAAATCAACTTACGCGTTTACTTGCTTCATCTGAAATTAAAAAAAAAACCTTACTTTTGAAACATTAAGCTGTCACAATCAAGGCAGACTAAATCATGTGTCTTGATTGCTCTACTTAATACTTCTTTTCATTTGCTCCAGTTTATCTTTGCGTATCCTGTTCTGTATGATTAAATACCCATGATCACTCACGAGCTCATGCTGAGCTGTATCATCTCACACAAAGCATCACAGGGTAAAGCTATTCAGGATCAACACTCACAGAGAAAGTATTTGCCCCAAATTCATCTTTTTCCATTATATCTGGACCTCTGGAGGCAACATATTTTCAAATCAAGATATAAAAAGGTATTTTTTTTCAACTATCACTAGGAATTTATAGAAACAAGCACAATGCCCATTCTGAAAATATTCCAGTGCAATGGTTTTGTCAAAGGTCAGGTAGAGAGGTTTAACCTTCTTTTGTAGCTGAAAATTCTTATACTTCTTCTTACTTGCCTTAATTCTTTCTCAGTGAGAAAGAAGGTCAAGAAGCAGTAAGTTCACAGGAGAAGCCAGAGGATTTTGTGAAAATTATACTTTGAAGGGGATCTTCATTTATTATTGGATGAAAAACAAAGCTCCTATTTATTTTCTATGTTTGACTCTTGTGTGTGGCTTTATTTAATAGAAGTGCCTTTCTTTGAATGTCTATTATTTATTTATGCATTCAATGTCATGCAAGCATTAATAAAAGTGGGGCATGAAATGGAAATGGACCAAGACCTGAAGCTTAGGGCAGCCTCTGTCCACTAAGCCTGGTCACCCATGGATGTGGCTTTGGTTTTCTGACAGGCAGCAGGACAGCTTTCTCAGGAGGGGTGGAAAGGGCCAGCATTCGTTCTCCTCTGGAAGAGGCTTCTCCACCATGGGGGGCGTCACCTCAGATGAGACAACTCTGGCTACACAGAAAGGTGAGGAAATCCTTACCTCCTGGGGTGTCGCCTGCCAAATTCATAGGTGGGCTGTGAAGAGCAGCTCTTAGTCTCTCTTCTTGTGATCTTAATGAGTCTGGTTTTATCACTGTGCTAAGGAGTGCACTGCTTCAGGAGCAATTTGGATAGAAAAGTTCTTGAATTCTGGATTGCCACAGGGGATAAATGGATCATAGGAACCTATATTTCCAGACCAGAATGCTTTTGTTGTATGTTCTTCACCTCACACTACTGGAGTATGGATATTGCTGCTCCTTTGGGTTTAGGCACTGTTGGAAAGTAAGTTATGTAGATCACGCTCTCAGATACAGGTTTTGATACTGCTAAGGCTCAGGGTTTGGGTTGTCTGGATCATAAATTTAATAGTGCTGTGCCTCCAATTCCTAACAGTAAAGTAGGGGTAGATATAATAGTTTGCTATCTTATGCATTTAGAGTGTAAACTCCTTAGGAGAGGGACTTTCGCATAATCCCAATTTGTACAATGACATTGACATCCTAAAAATGAACACAAGAAGGCTCAACAGATATTGTCTGGTTTTGGTACCTTATTAGTTTCATCTGCTTCCCGTGCTACAATTGAATTTATGGTGACTGCTGCTACAATTTCTTTTTCCAGAAAATCAGTTGCTGTTCAAATGTTTATGTCAGTTTGTACTATATGATGCTCCCAGGAGTCTGGACTGTTTTCCCAATTTTCTGGACAGAGTAAATTTTGCTTAAATGATTACATTTCCTTGACTTAATTAAATTACAAAGTTTCTTCTGGATAACTACTGTTTTTCATACAGAGACAGCAAAACTTCTAGTTAAACTTAGCAAGAGTAGCACCAATTCATTTTACTATTCCACAACTGTGTTTACTAGAGCAAGAAAGAATATCCTTCCATATTTGTTTCTAATTTAGGATCTAAAGTGCTTAAGTATGATAGTCAATATTTTCTCCATGAATCATCTCTCTCTACCATAGATCTTTTTATAGCTTGCCTTAGACACCATTGTAACAGTAATTTCTAATAATTTCATTTTCTAACACCAGCTGCCAAAAATGAGACACCTGCTCTCCATATCTATTTCCATTCCTCTTCATTAGGTTTTTCCCTGCATGTATTTCCTATAGTATTATCAAAAAAAACCATTTTCTTTATCAAGATTTTTCAAAGTTTTTAAATAAAACTCAAATATTACCCCATTATAACTGTTGTAGTAGATATAAATTTTCTTTAAAAAAAGTAATGTCTTTAAAACTCTGGTTTTGCTTTATGTGGCACATTTTTTTTTTTAAATAGTGCAAATATTGTATTGAAAACTATTTTTCATGATTTGTTCTCTGATCCAAAATCTATTTTTAATATATTTATAAACTCTCCCTTTTCCTCAGACTTCTTGTTTCTCATTCACTAATTTAGGATTAAAATCTTCATTTTAATTTGCTATTGAATTATGAGCAGAGAAACAGATGTTTCCTTTTAAGATGAAACCTCATTACCTTATCATGAGTGACCTTTGCAGCAGAGTGGTGATACAATATTAACAGGTTTTTTGGTTTTCTTTGCATTGATTTGATTTTCATCCAGACACATTTAGTCATTGCTACAACTGAAAAAGCAATTTTTCAGTGGCTACACAATGCTCCTCACTGTTGTTTGATGGCAATAAATACGTGATTATGGATTAGAATACTGATAATTTGATCAAATATTAGAAATATCAGGAGAATGTAATTTAGACTTAGACCTCTGAAGAAACCTATAAATTCTGACTACAGTACAATGTGAACCTGCACTGATTTTTGCAGAATGCTAAATAAAGATTGATCAAAACCAGGGAATTTGCACATGTATGAAAACCATTACAGGTTTTAGAGTATTTCAGACTGGGGCTAGGATATTATCCGTGAGAACTTACAGTTCTAGCTTCTGCATTCCCATTGCATTTGAATTAAATATACAGAAATGTAATAGCCCATGACGTGAAATAGAAACTTATAAGCAGTTTGCAAATGCCTTTTCTGACTTGAGTCCCATAGATCCCATAATATACATAACACACTGAAAACAACCTTCATTTCTGCAGAAGAATTAGCTAGCTATATTACAAGAATGCATCTTTCTGACTCTTATCCAGCTCACAATCAGCTGATATTTTAATCACGATTTAGTGATTTAGTTTATATGATCTAGGAGTTGAACCAAAAATCATGGTTTGGGTGGGTTTTTTTTTCTTCAGTCTCCTATTGGAAGAAATATCTTTCCAGCTTAGTCAAACTGCATGCTGCTGATAAGGTGGAACATGAATGACACGTAATATTATTTCTCAGTGGACTCTTATATGAACAGAGGAAACAATACATTTTTTTGAGTTATTAAGAAAAAGATCAAAATTAAATCTATGAAAATCCTTTCGTGTAAAACCTGGCTATCAGCAATACTATACATGGAACCTTTTATATAAGGATACTGAGGCATCCTATAAACCCATTTCAAATCTGTAACCTGAATTTCTGTGTTTAACCAAAGACCCCAGGGAGACAAATATTTTTACCTGTCTGTATGGATTTATCCATGCATGTGTTCACATGTTAATATATAGGTAGCTAGACAACTAAAAGGTCCAATTGTGAGTATAAAGCTCCATTTTTGGCTTTCGTGGTCTCCTAGGTACTCTGTAGCATGATAAGCACATACGTCATTAAAGGACAAAAAAATGGTGAAGAGTAATATGGATTGTAATTTCATTGTAAATATGAAGCTTTAAAAATCCCACCATGAAAGCTGTTAGAAACATGGATATTGCTATTGAAATTAATGCGATTCCTCTTTCACAATCTTATGTCTTATAAATCATCACTCAATATCATTCTCACAGTGTAATTTTTAATTGCCAAGCCCCAGCTCTGAGTGTCCTGAAGTTTTTCTGTTTCAGTCACCACGAACTGTGATTACTGTTACTTCTGTGACTTTCTCATCCTTTCTGTTGTATGTACCAAAAATCTGAGTTCAGAATGCAGCACTACGTGTACATGCATATTGGTAAGATACTTCCTTCTCTGCCTTTCCCATTCTCTTCATCCACTCCACGTCTTCAGGCTTATGTTTCCATATACACTTTTTAATCTCACCCTTTTCTGTAATTGATTGGTCTCTTCTTGTTGTTGATTTAGTAGTCACTTATTTCCCAGCTGAAGAAGGGAGAAAATACGCACAGAATTCTGACAAATGCTGTGCTATCCATCACAAATGGTCTCCCACAGGCTTTCACCTCATCACATTCCCCTCAACTTTTAAAACATGGCTCATATTCTCTGCTTTATATCTCATATTTAACCAGTAAAATAAACTATGTTGCTTACTGGAACCAAAGGAGTTCTTCTTCTCCTCTCTATGCTCTATATGTGACCATTTGTTGTGTCGCTCTTTATTTTAAACCTATGCATCACAGAAGAATTGTGGACATGAAACTGCCATCATTCAGCTAAACAATTACACACCTAACATGTAGGCTACCACCTCCGCTGGTATACATTAGCTCCTACAATGAGAGATGAGGTAATCCATGGCAAGGTCACGTCCTCTGCAACGTCTGCAGGTCTCAGTTCTGCACAGCTCTGCCAAGGCCCTCCAGTATCATCCTGAGAATTACGACTGTGTAATTGCTAGGCCAAGAAGTGATGCCAACAGTCAAACTGTTCTGTCTCAGCATGTTTAAAACCCATGTGCTGGTTAAAGAGTGCACTGCCCTACCATTCCTTCTTTGTTATATCATACAGACAGCGAAAAAAAAATCCCGCTGCTTAATCCTTGCTCTAACACTTGAAAGGCTTAATGTAAAAGGTTATAAAATTGGGACCAAAAAAAAAAAAAAAAGGTAAAAAACAAAAGCCTTTACAAAACGAAATAGAAACACCAAAGATTAATTACAATTACATTCACAAGCCAAGCACAGAGCCTTGGCTACTGAAGGGACTGCCACTTGTACTTTCATTTGTCCTGCTTTTTAAAATTTATTTAACTGAAACATTTCTGCCATTTATGAAGTTAGTAGAAATCTAAAAATATGGCTGCTAGGTTACCAATGTTTATCAACAATGTATCCACAAGAAAGAAAAATAACCAATATATCCTAGTTTTGATGATCCAGAGACTATATTTGTGATTAAAAAGAAGATGCACAGCCCTTAGTAATAACTAATAAGGAAAACATTATAGTAATTGCACTGCATCATGGTTGCTTCTTTGTACAAAACATTGTTTTTAATATTAGGCCACAATATTTTTCTTTTTGGCAATACTTGGTCATTATTAGTATTCACCTTTGCTTTATTGTATTGTGTTTTTAGAAGAATAAATTTTTATTCTTTTCATTTTAACACAGAAAACTGGCAAGCTAACTCCTCTTAGTGGGGATGAACGTAAGTAACATTGATATTAGGCTTTTCAGTGATAATACAGAAATTAAAGTTTGCATCCTTATAGTGCTTGACACAGTCTTTACTCAGGCAAACTCAAAAATGTCAGAGATTTGCCTAAGGATACCTAAGTAACAACTTCCGAACACAGGCAACCGTATGCAGTTATGATTTCTAATAGTTTAAGATCCAATAGGCTCTTGTAAATAAATAGAATTTTTTTCATTGCTTTCAATAGGATTTTGGGCAGACCTGTATGGTTACGTATTTGCATAACCTTGATATCCCTTTTGATAATCCCATTGCCATTTTCCCACACTGCTGAGAAAGTTTTAATATCTGCATAAACTGAAGGGCACCTAGAGTGCTTTGCTCAAATTGGACACCACATGATTTAATTTACAACACAACTTCTTCACTCACAGTGGCAGGATGCATGAGTTTAAATGCTTTATACCTCAGAGGCCTTTACTTCCTTGTGCTCATGTGGTTCATAAGTATCCACAAGTCAAGTCTCAGAGAAATTAAGATGAAAAAAACCCCAAACAGTAAATTCTGTAGCTCATCTCTACTAATTCTGAATTGTTTTCAAAATATATTTACAACCAGAATTTCCAGCAAATTTTTAAAGTTCTAGCAGACAGACTTTTCACTTCTTTTGGAAACATTTTTTTGCTCTTCTGACTGAAAAGTGTGCTCACAGTATGATCTTGTAAATAATGAATTAGTATTTATCTGATATTCTTTTTCCCACAGCTTTCCAAAAGTGAGAAAAAAATCTGACCTCAAACCCTACCAGTGTGAATTACTTACTTGGTTCCAAGTCTTTTTCCTCCCCAGTTTTATAAAGCTATTATAACCAAAGAAATTACAAATGAGAAGGAAACCAAGTCATATTAAAATTGAGAAATAAGTGATAGAAATACTGAAATGCAGATGGATAGGAAATGACACTAGTTTATGCCATGCTCAGATCATTCCTTGCCTATCTCCACAGTTAAGATTGTTAACTCATTTTGGACCAGAATATATTTTTTTATCCAAGTACACTGCCTTTGTTTTGTTTTCTTTTTCATTCCCACAGACCACAGAGCAAAGGTCGTCCTTTAACATCAAATGCATGCTTCCAGTGGGACCAATTTCCAGAAAATGAAGGGCTTGGGTGCTGATGGGGTGCTCACTCTCTTTCTTTATTGTCAACTAACTAATAGCAGCTTTTTGCTCTGAGTCAGTTAAACTTTTGCTAACTCTACAGCTGATTCTACACTTCCCCTGCTGTCAGAGAAATTAAATTCTCTAGAGGAAGGGAGAATAGATCCTGTGCTCTTTTTTTTTTTTTTATTGTTATGATTATTATGTAGGTGTTTAGAAGCAGTAATAGAAGCTTGCCACTGTTGAAAATTTCTTCAGAGCCAAGAAAAAACGATAGTGTCTGCTCTAGATGCACAGCAAAACAAAATTAAAGATCAAATACATTGCCTGAAAGCCAAGCTTTTTTTTCCATGGTTTGAGAGGTTTTATATTTCTTTAATTTCCCATGTTAGTCACAAACACTTAAGCTGACACTTTGGGCCCAATTTATTCCTCTGATGTCACATGAGAAATATTAGTGCTTGGAGGAAAAACTTGGTTGTATTAGAGTTTCTTCATAGCCTTGCAGTCAACACAAAAATATGTGCACACTTAAAAGTATTACTTTAGAAAACCTTGTCCTGTTCTTCCAAACAATTATAAATGCTTTCCTCCCACATTTTTCTCAAAGAGAGCTTAGACTTGCAGTATGCTGGAACATGTTAGTGCCAAATGATAACTGTGCATTTAGCTATGTTTTGAACCTTGAGGGATTTCTCTTTCTACGTTCTTAGATTATTCTCATTTTGATTCCTAGATTTCAGTAACATACATGAATGAATTTGCCATCAAATATTTCTTGAGAATATAGCAAAACTGGAGCTAGAAAAATGTTGCTTGAAAAGGAATGGTAAGAAAGAAGTCCTAAGATAGAATTATGTCCTGGATGGTACCTTCAGATTTCTTTTCCATCTTTCTCCCCTTCCCAACATCAGTTCTCTGGCCTTTTGTTTTTGCTGGAGGATGTGACAGATTACAAGAGTGCATAATTCCAGATTTAACAAAACCTAAAAGACTATTCCTGTTTACATGACAGTGTAGGCTAAGCAGTATCCTGGGCTGCACTAGGTGGAGGGAGATGATCTTTCCCTTTGCTCAGCATGGACCCAAGGGCAGGGAGCCATGGCAGCCTTCCCTCTGCCGGGCTGCCAGATGCAGCCCGAATCCCCTGACATTCTTCAGATGCTATTTCATAACCAGTTTCTTGGGGTTTGGTGCAATAATCTTTATTTTGACCACCACTTGGACCATACGCTCAGCCTGGGAGCGTTTAATGTTACCAGTGACAAAATGAACTCTGATTAAGAAGTCCATCATTCAAGTGGACAATGAGGACAGCAGAAAGACTCAATGTCTTCAACAGAGGCAAGATTAATGATTAAGAAATCATTTCAGTCAGGAATGAAAACACATTCTGAAACAGGTGTTCCTATCCTTATCCTCCAGTGCTTCCTCTCAGTTTCATGTCTTATTCACATACTTGCCAGAAATCTGTATGTAATAAAGGTTCAAAGTGCTACATTATAATTCCTGTTGGAAATCACACCATCTCCAACATTTAATTATTCTGAATTGAAATTATGTGGGAGGTTTGTCCCTTTTTCACTAACTTTTTGGAATGCTTTACACCATAAATAAAAATTCAATTTCCCCTTTCTTCTTACTCTCAGTAGAATTAAATAATGCTATAAAAGATAAATCAGATTCTAGCTTTTCAAGCTTCTTACTTTGCTTTAGATTTATTTATAATTTCCAAAATACATCATATTTGAACTCAAGCCTCTCTGCTCCTTTGCCATGATTGTTTTGTCCTTCCACACTGCCTCCACCTCAGAAATAAAATATTTAATTTATAGATTTCTAATGACTACTTTTTTCTAAGTTCTTCATAGGAGAATGCATTTGCGCCCCGATGAACTTAAAATTTTATCTCTTTTCGTATTAGGAAAAGTCAGACTTCTGTTTAACGAGATTTGTTTAATTTTGCACTTTGAGATCAAGTCAGTAGCAGTGGGGAAAAATAATGAGAAGCAGCATTCAAAAACTGAGAAGAGAAAGGGAAAATTCTGAGGACAGCAGAAAGACTCAATGTCTTCAACAGAGGCAAGACGTCACCCCAGGTTACTGTTCAGAAAATAACCAGATGGTTTCCTCTGCCCTTCTTCTCTATGACTTTCTATCAGGTCATCCTCAAATAGATTCACTCCTCTATTTTTAGTTCATTCATTATTCCTCTTCATCTCCCTCTGTGGCGACGAAGGGACAGGTCTGGTGTCAGTGGAAGCAATTTGAAATGAATAGATGTGCTAACTGACCCCTTCATGGCCACATCACAAGAAAACATTTAGTGCTACTATTTATGGTCCACACAGAGGATCCAAGCTCTTAAATGACTCTAAGACAAAACTATCATTTGGAGGTTACTACTACAGTTTGTCCTACACAATTACTCTCTAGGCTAGAAAATTGTTTGCTCGTCACCAAAAAGTGATTTCGGTTTTCAATAATTACCAGTCATAAATGATAGTAAGATTTGCAAGTATGATTAACAACAGGTAACTCTTTAGTGCAAGATTCTGTTTTCTGTTTCAAAAATTACTTAGAAAAACAATACAATTAAAAAATATATCATCTACACTTTGATAGCCAAATCTCTTCTACGAAATGTAATCTAATTAGATTTTTATGAGATATAATGCAATAAAAAAATAGGGTATTATTTTCAATAATCCCACTAGGTCCATCGATCATCTGGACTTATCAACATTTAGAAGCAAAAGTTTGTAAAAGCTCTAAATGCAATGCAGGTCTTCTTGATCCATTGTCCTCAGGAGAACACATTCAGTGAGCTCTTCCCATATTGCATAGTTCAATACTTAGGAAAGATGTGGTCTACTTTTACTGCATTTTTCAAAATTGTCTGACCAGGTTGCCTATTTGTGCGCATATTTCAATTTATTTTATTATTTCTTTTTTTCTTCCGAGAATTCCACAAAGTTTCCTCTACTTGTCTATTTTCTATGCTTTTCCTGGAATGGATTTTACAGTGTATATGTTGTCGCATACATCACCTTCATATTAGACAATTCTTACAAAAAAAACTCAGATGGAAACTGAACCATGCTCCACCTGACAGATGGGCAGAAAATTCTCTTCTTTTTGACCTGGGTTGCGGCCAGATTGAATTGCTACAAAGGAATCACACTCAGGTAAGGAGACAAACTAAGAGATAAATATCCCAATAAAGATCTGAGTATCTGATTGGAGACCCAACCATAATAAGCATCTGGAACAAAACCTCAGTGAGACCTCAATTTATCGTTTGCAAGTAAATGACAATTTTCTGAGTAATTGAAGGATGGTGAAAAAGAAGTTGATGAAGAATGGACAGTAGCACTGTAATTTGACAAGGTGAATTTGACTGGGAGTTTCAGTATACCAAAAACCACAGCAAAGAACGTGAAAGATGACAAAAAGACAAGGAGACAGAAAAGGTACGCAACACCCAAAATCAAGGTTATATCAGAACCAAGAGATTCTAGCTATCTGAAAATCATGTTAAGTTTAATAACCAGAAAGCTATTTTGACTATCCTTTTTACACAATGATATACATCATATGATGTATACTCATACATCATACCAGTCTCTCTCCAGGTTTGTTTCTCGCTCTGATTTGACTCCATAGGAGCCACCGCTACTATTTCAGATTAAACATTCATATGGCTAAATTAAGGGGAAAGAAATCTCACTCTAACAAACCACACAATCAAGGTAAAGTGTAGTGTAAAAAGGGGCTTGTAAGAAGTGTCATGGATACCTAATTCCTTAAGTTTTCCCTCTCCAGGACAGTGTGCTCTGGGTCATCAGGAAGACAATATAATTGGGGAAAGTACCTTGCTCTTTAACTTTTGTGCCCTTCCCTCCCATGAAACAAAAGACAATATCATAGATTCATAGAATCATTTAGGTTGGAAAAAAATTTTAAGATCATCAAGTCCAACTGTAAACCTAACAGTGCCAAGTCCACCAATAAACCATGTCCCCAAGTGCCACATCTATGTTGGAACAGAAGACAAATGGACAACTAAACAGAAAGCAATGAGACTCTTCAGATTTTAAACTGATCATTGGTGAAGCTGTGACGTGAGCAATCATAAAGGTGGCTGAGTTAGAAAGGGAAAATTACTGAACAGAAGAAAATGCCTGCTGAAAAATACTGACAGAGAAATTGCCCGGTAGTGTGGGAGTTGTGAATCTGGGAACTAGGACTTCAAACTAGAAACATTCTTGAAAAGTGCAGCTGGTCTTTTCAAAGTACCTAGAGACCAGACACATCTTGAGATACCATCTATAAGCTCAAACCCAAGAAACGCTAATGAAACTTATTGTTTGCAAAAATGGGAACAGCCTGGGAAAATAAAATTAGTCTGAAAGAACAACAAAAAAATATCATCCTCTCTTGGCTGTTACAGGTGAAAAATCAAAATTAACAGCATCTATTAGCTGCTCAAAGTTGGATGGCTTATACTCTCTTCTGTCACTGATATAAAAAGGACTTAAGTTTTAGCTAAAATGGATCCTTTCTCTCTGAGAATTTACCATATTCCACATACTTTTCCTTTCCTAAACAGGTTGAACTCTCAAATCATAGAATTACAGAATCCTAGAGTTATAGAATAGTTTGGGTTGGAAGGGACCTTAAAAGATCATCTGGTCCAACCCCCCCTGCAATGAGCAGGGACATCTTCAACCAGATCAAATTGCTCAAAGCTCAGAGCTTCACGCAACCTGACCTAGAATTTTCCAAGGATGGGTCATCTACCATCTCTCTGGGAAATCTGTTCCAGTGTTGCACCACAATCATTGTAAAAAATTTCTTCTTTTATCTAGTCTAAATCTACCCTCTTTCAGTTTAAAACTATTATCCCTTGTCCTATCACAACAGGCCCTGCTGAAAAGTTTGTCCCCATCTTCCCTGTAGGCCCCCTTTAAATACTAAAAGGTTACAATAAGGTCTCCCCAGACCCTTCTCCAGGCTAAACAATCCCAAATGTCTCAGCCTGTCCTCACAGCATAAGCGCTCCATCCCTCTGATCATCTTCGTGGCCCTCCCCTGGACCTGTTCCAACAGGTTCATGTCTTTCCTGTGTTAGGGGCCCCAGAGCTGGAGACAGTACTCCAGATAGAGTCTCCCCTAAGTGGAGCAGAGGGGCAGAATGACCTCCCCTGACCTGTTGGCCACTCTTCTTTGGATGCAGCCCAAGATATGGTTAGCCTTCTAGGCTTCAAGTGCACGTTCTCAATTTGTGTCCAGCTTTCCACTCACCAGTACCCCCAAGTCCTTCTCAGCAGAGCTGCTCTCAATCCCATGCACAGAGCGGAGGCTGACAGATCACTAGTTCCCAGAGTCCTCCTTTCTACCCTTGTTAAAAATGGGTGCAACTGCTGCCATATTGTTGATTGATACTATATTATTGATTGCTAGTAGTAATTTGTAATAGCTTATTACAAATAAGATGTATCTATTGATATAAAATAAATAAAATATAATCTATTAACTATAATAGATTATATATATTCACTTTATTAATCATAGATATACTTGCTAGTAGTGATTTTTTGGTAGTTTACTTGCTAATGGAGATTTTTGTGACATATGTGCTATGCTATAATAAGGCAGTGAAATTTAGAAGATAAAGCCTCTGTACTCTTGTGTATTACTAAATCCTATGAACCCACAGTCATGATCTCTACACACCCTCAGGCCAGGTAAACCCTTAGCTCATGACAACATGTTACATTGTTAGTAACATTAGAAAGCCAAAGATAAAATGACAAAATTTGAAGCTGGTAGCGTTTAGTTTAGGACCACTTAAGAATCATATCAACTAGGCATATGGGTATATAAAAGATTTTAAGAAATAGATACAAATAGAAATATGGAGAAGATAGGATTTCTACTAACAACAATACAATGCTTGTATTCTAAATTAAAAATGCGTCAAGCTTTTCACAACAGAAGCATTTGTTAGTTCTCAACAGAGCAGAGAACTATGACTTACAATTCAAGTTACCACTCAATTCATTACTCTAGTAAATCCTCTTTTCTCTAAGAAACAGAGTAAAAGAAGAGCTGGACAAGATGTTAACTCTGGGAATCTAAGAATCTATAGGAGGCCAAATAATCTAAGATGAAGAATGTGAACGTGCAGTCATAATTCTGCACCGTAAAAAAGAGGAAGAGAATAAGAACTATGGAGATTCCAAACTCAAGAGACTGTGATAGAAAAATGCTAGTGAAAAAAAACAGTACAACTAGTGGTTTCATTTTAAACAGAAGCAGTCTGGATCCAGTGATGGGAAGAAATGGAGAGAAGGATCTATAGAAGGTCATATTCCACTATATAACTGCAACTGGCATTCAGACCGTTTTTTAAACTACACAGGCTCAAAGCAGTTCCTGAATACCAAAGCTTACAAGACCTTTCTTTGTGTATGGATTCAGAATTTTGTACTGTCTGATTAGGCTAAAACTGGATTTTTTCAAATATTGTTTCTGCAGAAATAAGCTACAATTTCGAAAGCAGTATCTTTCCAAAAGTCATCTTCTATACAGGAGACAGCTTCTCTACTGGGATATGTGAATGTGCAATCTAATGCCCCCATGAAAAAAGTTACACAGTCATATTTACTAATCACAGCTCTCTTATTTAATCTTTTCAATAATGTTGTCGTGCGGTGCATTTTCTCTCTCCTTTCTCGCAAAACAACCAATAACAAAAAAAGGGAATTATTGTCCCAAGCATGTAAAATGGAACTGTATCATGTAACAGTGAAGAGGGACCATATCCCGGTGTGCTTTAAATGTCACACAAATTTTGCATATGCATAGTTTGCAGACCCACCTGCTGAGTTAATACAAACAACAAAAAAGCATATAGTGCAGAACTCCTAAAGAGAAAACTATGAGAACAGATTATAGATCATAAAACCAGAAAAGAACAAGACACAAATTAGTTATTTGAAAAACTCACTTGAACAATGTCATAAAATAAGGTAATTAACTGACTACGTTGATTTCATTAAGCCGTATTAGGATTAGCCCAACTCCCACTCCCTGATTTTTTGATGGAGTACAAATAAGTAATTTATGAAAGATACAAAGACAGCTTTCATGTTGATTTTTGGAGAATATTTTGTTCTGAAATCTGAATATTGCTAGCTACAAAATTATCACAGAAAGAACATAGCAGTGTAATATTAATGCATATTAACATGACTAGATGATCAAACCTTGTTCAGTTTTATGGCACCATTCTGGACTTGATTCAAGGTTACCTTTTTTTTTTTTCCCCCCACAGTTACAGAATTGCTGACACCTATTCCTGTCTTTCCACCAGACAAGGAAGAGCCTCCGTCTCAGGTGACCTGTTTGCTAAATGGACTAAAAATCACTTTGTCCTTTGAGTGGTTATGAGCTTTGCAAGGTATGTTTTAAGCAATATTTTACACGACACTTTTCCTTTGGTTGGTAATTATTTTTCCTCTCTTTTTCCATGATTTTTATTTCTTTAAGGTGTTTTGTTAAACTATTTTCTTATATTTCTTTCAGATTACATTAAAAATGTAACCTCCAAGAACGATATCATCACAGAGTAAGATAAAAGGTATTTTTTTTTGAAACTTCTAGAATATCCAAGTTATTCTTCAACTTCATGGTAGTTAGAAACAGACAATTCCTTGAAAAAAGTGTTTATAGGATACAACTGAAAGGAAGTTGCAAGATTCTGATGCTTAAATCAATGGAGGAAGAGTGAGTGGTGCTTCCTTTGCTCCATGGGTATAATTTTGCTATCATTTACTTTGAGCTGTTGCTTTCCACTACAAAGTGTTCCCAGATTTCAAAATTAGCCTTTCTTGCACAAGCAGGGGTGCAACTGATCTACCTATGGAACAGAGAGCTGAATTCCTGTATTCTTCTTTTTTAGCAAGACTCTTAAGATGGAGTTTCCCTTTAAATATAAAACAGAATTTACAGCAGTGGGTTCAATTCTGCAATCTTTATTCATAGAAAAAAAGCAATGCCTGGAATGCAAACCTTCTGTGAGAAGAACTGTGGTAAGGATTCATGTCTCCTAATTTTAACTTTAAAAAAAAAAAAAAAAAAGAGCATCTATTATAAGCTGGTCACCAAGGCTAACTAATAAAACCAGTGGAAAAAGAGAGGATTTGTTACAAGTTCATTTCTGGCTCTTTAATCCCTCTGAAGCCAACGGAAAGACAGAGGCTCCTCCAGAGCTTAACTTGAATGCTCTGAATCATTTTCTAGAGGAGTCTTTAGCTCTTCGTTGAGTACTGTGAGATCTGCTGGTTATTAGTCTCATTACAGAATATCCCCTGGGGCACACCTATAGATCACGCTGTCATTCCTCTCACCTTAGTGCTCTGTTCTAAGTCAGAATTAATTATCTGCTGGTGTGCCTCTCTCTCTTCTGTGAGCATAGAACTATCTGAGGGCAGCTACCTTAGGCTAGACCCCTGCCTTTAGGTGAGCTAAGCTTGGAAATATCTGTCCCACTCCACACTCTTAAACTATAATCTGTGCTACAGAGAATTTGAACTGCAACTGCATTTAAGTTGATAATTCAATTTCACTATTAGATCTAATTTGTGATTTTAAATCAGAAGAAAAGACCTCTGTATTAACTGTTCAGTTCATTGCAATATACTTCATACTTCAGAAAAATTTTTGCAATCATTATCTTAGCTTTCTCTCCAAAAACTGTTAAACCACGGGGTAAAAAAAGAACTATTAAAGTTGTTTATTAATACTAAACATCTGAAACTCTATTTAAATAATAGTTTGTGAAGGACATAAGAAAAAAGCACACAGCAGTAAAACATACTCATTCTACTATAACAAGATTGGAGTAGTTGAGTACGTGGAACGCACACTTTTCTGTATACTTTCTAGAGCTCCCTGATCTTTATTTTCTCATAAGTGAAGCTCCAAACAAATTGAATTCAAAAAGGCAACACATTAGTCATTTTTAATGCAGGCTATACAGGTTACACTATATAAAGGAGTGGAAGTTGTGGAAATTGCAAAGACCATGGCTTTCATGTACATTTATAGATAATTTTACTCTTAGTTATTTGCAAAGGGCAATATACCTGTTCACAAGTCTCACTCAGACCTTTTCGGTGTATAAAATTCCATAATTTGCCTGCTTTAATTGCAGAAAGCAAGTTGTTAGAACAACTGGTGCAAGTATTTACAAGTGAGACCTCAATTTGCTTTTTTTTATATATTCATCCATATCATTAATTTTTTTCTTATTGAGCTTATGGAACTATAAGAATGGTACCCTAAAACTGATGACAATGTGATGAATTTTATCTTTAGTATCTCCTGGTTCATTAACCAGCTTATTTGTTAAGACTATTACATATTTTATGACATTTTGATCATTTGCCTTTGCAGATTCCTGTTAAGTCCAAGTACATGTGAGCTGCAATTCTTTTATTTTAGACTCCATTGAAACCTCTGCCTTAACATGGGCTTGGGAAAAAAAAAACCTCTCCCAAGTAAGTAAAGTAAACCTTAGTTTACTTCATGCTCACCATCCTTTTTGGGTTTGGGTTTTTTGTTTTGTTTTATTTTTACATTTTGCATATATTTGTTTACTTTGTATGTAAAATGAAAGGGATAAATATTCCTTAAATTCAGTATCTAGTATTGGTACTAAAATTCGTAAGTCTGTCAGAATGAAAATAATGAAGACAATACACATTTAAAAATAAAAAACAGAATGACAAATACAGGGCTTGCATCTGTCTAGAAGGAAAGCATTCTGCAATGGAGGAGTCTATCAAGTGGTCCTCCAGTAACAAAAGTTATTCAGGGCCTATAATTATGAATACTTTAGTTTAGATTAGATGACAGCACATGAAATAATTACTTCTTCTTTGATTCTTCTATCAATGTTTGCTGCTATAGTGGGCCATAAAGCTGTATTATATTAGATTTTAAGGGGATTTTATCTTATTTTGTTTCCATACTAACTTAAACCCAAATTAATGTCATTATGATGAGAAGATGCAGTGATTTGTTAACATATTGCCAACTTTTTAGAACATGTCATTTAGTGCATTCATCCACTGTCCTTCACCAAAACTGAAAGTGCTTCACAACTCAGAGAAATTTAAAGTATTACAAAATAAAAATATTTTCCTATTGGATATAGAAATTATGAGATCCATCTTTCCCAGCATGCCAGATAAATTGTCTCAATTATTGTGAGCTATAATAAGTTGTCTTTTATATTTATGGCAATGCAATAAATCTACATAACTTGAGTGTTAAGTACAATGCCTACTGGGATATCGCTTTCCTCTTACTGGTCCCAAAGAACCACTCACTTCAGTGAGCAGCTGATGTTGCACTAGGTGAGTTCATAGAAAAATTCATTACATATCAATGCAAAATTAATTCATATTTGACATTTGTTACAGCTCTTGACGATGATTCAGTTATAGACTGCTAGAAGAGTGAAGTTACACGGTCATGACCATTGCAGTATTGTAGGCAAAGGTTAGTTGAGATACCCCGTCTTAAATTTTACTGTTGTTATAATTTTGAACTATATAACTGCAACAGTAGGAAACAATAAAAAGGAGAAAAATAGGAAACAATAGATAATTTTATTTTCCCTAAATCTGGTAACTCATTCAGCATACAACGTTTTTGGTTTAATAGTACACTTTTAATGTGACTCTCCTGATTATGCCCTCTTACCACACTTCACTCATTCCTGAACACGTGAACTGAGATGAGGAGGTGTATCCCAGGAAAGTTACAAATGCAATTTCAGATCAGTGTGAGATGTGTTGTACAGCTCCAGATGTAGAAAAAAAATTAGAAATTTTACTCCCTAATAATGTTCAGCCATTGAAATATTTGACCAGATATTATTTAATGCAGTGACACCCACATGTTTACACGCAGGATCCAACAGATATCACAGAGACAAGGCACAAAGAGTGTTTAGTGAGATAATGACAATACAGGAACCATTCTTCTTTTTTGTCCTGTTCTCCAATTCCCACAAATATCAATTGAAGGAAAACTCTCGGTGCAGAATTTATACTAGAAACTGTGGTAAGATAGACCAGGATTTTCTGTATCATCAAGAGATGATGGGAATGGAATGATATTTCTGGGCAGTTAAGCAGGCCAGTTATGTCAATCCCACTCTAACTATTTTTATTCCATCTAACAAGAGTAGAAAAAAACCATACTGTCTTTCCAAATGAAAATAACAAAAAAAAAAAAGGATTAATTGTTTTAACCTACTCCTCATTTAAGAGTACAGGTTGCCATGAAAGTATATTGTGTAGATTGTCTTTTATGGCTTCTTAAATAAGAGGCAATACCTTTCAAATGGTAGGATTTTGTAGTCAATCTTCCTGAGATAAAAATAGAGAAAGAAGTAGCTAAGGATTTTTCTCTATAAAGAAGAAGATTAAAGGACTACTCAGACAAAATCTTCTCTCATTTTCTATGTTTTGCTTCTTTTTTTTTTCCAGAAGAAAAAAAATAAGATCATCTTATCTTGACTTTAAATGTAGAACAATCCTTTAAATCCTCATTATTCTTAAGATTACAGAGATTACAAATCCATTGAGTATTTCCTGAAAACAAATGCAGGGAAATGACAAGCAAGTATCTCAATAAAGGGCCAAGAATTCTTTCTTTCAAATACTGAAAGAAAGAAGGGAAAAGAGACATAGCATAGTCTTTCGGCCATTCTTTCCTCAAAGCAGCATGGAAAAGATAAAGATGGATCAGAGAGAATGGCCTAAAAGTACTTTAAGTAGCCATCTCAATACCAAGTATACTAATCTGTAGATGACAGATTCAGCTGCACTTTCAAAGATGCCCTTTATTGAAAAGATATAAACCAAAGAGCAGATGGAACTTAAAATCCTGCTTAAAAAAACATATGTGCAGGCTCTGTATTCCAAACACTCACTTTAAAATTCTGGCTTTTCCAGTTTTCCTTATTGCAATTTATGGTCATTTGAGGTCAGATTCTGCTTTTGTTTCATATAGAGTAGATCTTGGCAATCCACATACTACAGAGCAACACACCACTATTGCTCTAGAGGATGATTTGTTTCTTTTTTCAGAGTTATTTCCAAATTTTGCTTTGAGAAGTGATTTAACAACTAATTCTAGCAAGGTTGTCATTTGGCTAACATGCTGCAACACTTACTGAAGTAGTTTGCATTGGTATTGCAGAAAATGGAAGGTACAGAGCATATGATGCTACTAAGCTGAGTCAAGTTCTTGTTCTCTTACACTCAAACTACATTTAGAAGAAAATAAATGGAAAGCAGTAAAGAAATGATAGAGTATTTTAAAAGTAGCATGTGTACTTTCTAATATAGTCATCAGTAATGCCGGGCCATCCTGCTAGAAATCAACTGTTTCTGGAACATCTGGTCACTTTCCAAGGAAATTAACTGAAATGGTGCCAAAGTGCAGGGAATGAGTGTGGTTTTAAAAAAATAAAATTCACTGACCTACAAAGAAGTACAAAAAAGCAGTATGATTCCTTACAGTTCTCAAGCAGCAAGATGTTCTTGGTCTCTTTTTAAGGTTCTTGTTCCTGACCAGCTGTAAGTTAGAGTTCCACAATGTGAGGCAGTATTTTGAGGAAGAACAATCCTTTAAATCCTCATTATTCTTAAGATTACAGAGATTACAAATCCATAGAGTATTTCCTGAAAACAAAGGCAGCGAAATGACAGGCAAATTTGTAAATAAGGGGCCAAGAATTCTTTCTTTCAAATACTGAAAGAAAGAAGGGAAAAAAGACATAGCATAGTCTTTCAGCCATTCTGTCCTCAAAGCAGTACCGAAAAGATAAAGATGAATCAGAGTGGAATCTTGATGCCTGATTTATTAAGACAATAAAGTATATTGGGTTGCTCTGCCTATGTGTCTCCCCATGTAATTTAACTGGGCAATTTCTAAACAAATCAAGAGGCAGAAATCTTAGAGACACAAAATTCTGATATGTTTGTGAAAATTTGGAGGTGAGTAGAGGATGAAGATCAAAATAAGGAAAAGGTATGAATTCGGCCCACTGAATAATACTAAGATGAAAATCAATACATATATACCTCTGGAGTACTGATAATACATTCTGACACAGGAATATTATAAAATAAAAGACAAAACTAGCCCAATATCACAGCAAGGGACTTATCAGAGACCTAAACACAGTCAGCAGGAAAACAGCTGTTGCTCATTTGGCAGCTCATGGGAATACCTTGGCTTTAAATAATTCTTCACCTTGAAATAAAAAAAAAAAAAAACCAGTAATAATTCTTCCACTAGTTTGGTTCATACTTTCTCTGACAAGGTTTTTTGTTTTTACGATTATGTATCTGTTACTATTCATGGATCTTTTAAATGTTTACAAAACCACAATAATTCTTAAAGCTAAAATGATTTATTTAATATTTCAGAAATGCCATGTATATGATGGGTGAAGTATGAAGTCAGTTTTTATTACCCTCTGTTAAATAATGCGATAGAGGTATCGACAGAGAAACCTAAAAGGTTTTTTTTCCACTGTGGTTTACCTTTGAGTCTTCTTAGAACAAGTGATATTTCTGTTTTCCTGATTTAGAGTTGTGTAGGAAAACTGTTAAAACTTCTATTCTAATACATTTTCTACTTATATTGCACATGACTGGTTCTAATATGCATATATTTCTATTTTAATTTTGTTTTGTGGGTGCTTTTTGTGTATAAAATGTTTTCATATGGGATATAGAATGATTTCCACTCGTGTTGTTTGATTGTTATTTTTAACTGAGGTTGGAAGGAATTACTAGAAGAGACCTAATAACAGAATGCTATTGTTGCCTTTGAAATGGCAGCCCCTTATCTCAATGAATAAAGCTAGAAACTAAAGACAGAGTTGTCTGAGGGAAGTTTATGAGGAAGCAATAGAATACCTGCTGAAGGATTTGAAGTCTTTCAAGTTTTTCAAAATAATTAGTTGACTGAGGAATCCAGAACTTTACAAAAGGAAAACCCTCACACTGATACTTACAAAGAGAAAAGAGAGCAGGAGGAAGGCCTCTACACAGACCCCAAAATCTTGAAAGGACTGAATAAAACTTAAAGAAATGTAGATGTTTTCAGGAGAAGATTTTATTGCTTTTCCAAAAGGCTATGCACTTCCTGGGCTTATCTGTGAGTTATCTGTGGTTATTTAGAAATCCTTTGACTACTCTGTTCTTATCTTGATTTCATTGCTGTCTTGTCCCTGAAAGTTTTTTAAAAAACTAAAGATCTTCAGTATCGCCATTTTGGTGGAGCTCTGGGAGCAGGAAAGAACAACTTCCCACTTCGTGGGAGAGCTGCCATGAGAGGAGATGGGGTCAGGATGTAGATGGCTAAAGTAGAGAGTCCCATCCTTTTGGGAAGGGGTGCTTGACAGTGGCTCTGCAGCCCAGGATGGTGTCTATGTGCCAACAGATGCCCTGATCTAGCCAAAGTAAAAACACATGGGAGTCTGTGATTGAGTTTGTGCAGACCAACTGGATGAGGTATCATTGATAGCTTATTTAGAATAGCTTATTTAGATAATTTATTATAGCTTATTTAGAATCATAGAATCATAGAATTTTCTAGGTTGGATGGGACCTTTAAGATCATCTAGTCCAACCATCAACCAAACTCTGACAAAAACAAAAAAACACATCACTAAACCATGTCACTAAGCACTGTCAACCCATCTTTTGAATACCTTCAGGGATGGTGCCTCAACCACTTCCCTGGGCAGCCCATTCTAATTACACCCTTGCAGTGTAAAAATTTTTCCTAATATCCAGTCTGAACTGCCCCTGTCAGAACTTGTGCCATTTCCTCTTGTCCTAAATTTAGTGTTATAATAGTCAACATTTCACAGTAAATATGTAATATCAATTTTCTCTATAGGGTTTTTCAAAAATTTTTACTTGATATTTTGCATGAGTAAAATCCTTTGAATAAAATATCTGTCTTTACTGACTATCTGAATATACTGTAAATATTGAGTATCTTTCTACTCCTTCAAACAACATCAGCCCTCAATATAGCGTTACAGCTTTATGCAGAAATTCATTCCAGCACATGCTGCTTTTTCTTGCAGTAACAGAGCCACTGTATGTGTGGACTCCTAAGCAATGATTTGGACAATTAGAACCTTATTTCTTTTTTAAGTGTATCATAACTACATGCTCTGCTGTTTTGGTGTTTTGGATTTTCTAAATTTGTATTTAATGGAAATTAAACTTTGATTTGGTTTTAGGGGAATACGCAGAACACATTCCTCTTAGACACATGTCAAAAATACACAGCAACACACAGAAAGGTGGTGAGCAACAGAACTTAAATGATGAACATTACCAAATTAATATAAATTCCATGTACAGATGACTATCTCCAGTTTAACAGCATAACAGACACTCATTAAAACATTTTTCCTTCTCAGAAAAGACCAAAAATCCACTACAAAGTACCTAATTGACAGCAGTGGAAATGCTTCTGTCTGCCTAGTAGACAAAGCATGACAACCATGCAGGATTTCTCTAAATTTTTATTGCCTTTGTCAGGCTTGGCTTTTTCCTACACTGCACGAAAATTGGTGATTTGTCCATTGAAATTAGTGATATAATTTTAATTTAGTCCAAAATCTTTTTTTTAAATTCTCAAACACAGGAGCTAACCACATACCATGACAATAACGTGTATATATTCTAAAATATATGTTTGTCAAAATAAAAATAAATTATGAGAACTACTGACTGCATTGTTTGAGATTACTCGTTAAAGCAAGTGGTATTCTTGGATATTCCACTTACTGCTAGTAATTCTAAGTACTGTATAGCACCTTATTTTTGAACAGTAACTCTACTAAGAAGTAGGAAGTATAATCCATTAAAAAGGAACTTGACTCTTGCAATACAAGAATGACTAAGTATATTGACATTGAGGATGAAAAGTTTGTGTAAGGGCACCTCCAGCATAACTGTGAACAGAAAAAGTTTTTAGGACGACAAGTATCCTATTCTTTCCATTTTTCAAGGAAGGCGTTGAACTATTTTAGATGTAGGAGTGACTCCCTGGAGAGCTACATACTAGCTAAGGGTAATTGGTTGGAAGGTAAAGAAGGGAAAAGAGTTCACATTTTTCCCCAGTGAAAAAAAAAATAAATACACCCTTCAATAATTTCAGAAAGTAAATGAAAAGAGTAATATTTTTTGTAATTTTAAAAGTATTAAAATACAAATTTTAATGAAATAAAAATTCTAAAATCTAACAAAACTAAACAATTCCAGATTACTCATATGCAAACACTGTGCCAGGCTCCACATGTGCTTTACAAACAGCCATTTTCCCCTTTCCATTAAATCCTCACATGGGTGGTTCTGCTATACATTTCTTATGTCTCATGACATAAATCATTATAACTCATATTTCCAAGGGAACAGAATTAAGGTTGCATGAACAACTTGTATTTTAGTTTTGCCTAATCTAAGCATGCTTTATTAGGAAATATTAATGCACTTTTAGTACAAGGTGTGTGGGATATTTCTTACTATATGTAATCTTTAATCTATAATTCTCCTCCCTTTTCCTTTGCTCTTACAGAAGAGCAATTTGGTCTAAGTCTTATCTGGAAAGATACAGATTGGATGGGTGGTCTGCAAGATGGGTAGGAAATTGGCTAGCAGGTCACACTCAGAGGGTGGTGAGGAATGGTTTTTACTCAGGTTGGCAGCCTGTCGCAAGTGTAGTCCCCCAGGGATCGATAATGACCCCACAGCGTTCAACATCTTCATAAATGACTTGGACTATGGGATTGAAATCACCCTGACAATACCAAATTGGATGGTAAGGTGAACTTACCAGAAGGGAGAGACGTCTTGTAGAGACACCTGGACAGGTTGGAAGAGTGGGCTAGCAAGAACAGTATGAAGTTTAAAAAAACACAAGTGCAAATTCCTGTAGCTGGGACAGAATAACCAGAGTTCAGTACAGGCTAGGATCTAGGTGGCCGGGGAGGAACCTTGCGGAAAGGGACCTGAGGGGACAACAAACTGAACATGAGTCAGCTGTGCACCGCTGCTGCAACAAAAGCAAATTGGATCCTGGGCTAAGGGAACTGAGTCCCTCCTGGCAAAAGGTTGAGAGAGGCTCTAATGGCAATTTACAATTACTTGAGGGGAAGTTGCAGAGGTGTTGGAACCAAACTTTTCTTGGTAATATCAGATATTGTAACAAAAAAAAAATGGCTACCAATGCATAAGACCCTGATTGAGAGGGTCAGACTATATGTACAGGGGAAAAAATTTACTAGAAGAGTAATGGAAGCTTAGTCACCTAGAAAGGCTGGGTAATCTCCATTTACAGTGGTTTTAAAAAATCAACTAATCAAAAAGCTGTAGACAACCTGATCTAATGTGAGGGAAAATCTTCTTCAACAGGTAGGTTGAACTAGAAAATAATCATCATTCTAACTAAGACTTCATCCATGTCTATTTTTCCCATTAAATTAGTTTGTATCACCTATACCTGATTTTTGTATGAATTTCACTCTGCAAGGAAAAAGTAGGGAACCAATTATACTGGGAAAAAGGAGAAAAAAAGTTAATGCAAAAAAGTTAACATCACCCTGCAATCTTAAGCCAATAACTATTACAAGAAAACACAGTCTCTTTGAGATTCAGTGGAAGTTACAGTAAAATAAAACTATATTTACTACTCAAAGAATACCAAATTTAGGTGAATTACACTTGCTTAGCAAACCCAGTAACAGTCGTATTCGTGTAAAATCAGTTATTTCACTAGAATACATATATTAACTCCATTACTTAAGCTACTGCTGAACTTGATCTTGCATACAGCATCTATCTTTCCTTCTTCAACACAGATTCTAAAGAAATTGTCTTTCAGTTGTGATTAAAGTCAATATTAAGTTATGTGAAAGCTTCACAGAACCGTAAATAAATGTAAAACAAACCTAGTAAATTACTGTATCCCTTCACAGCTCTAAATTCCATCAATGTCAAAGACATTTATTGGACTTTATTTCATTGAGCCTCTAGTGAGCTGTTTTGAGAAAGCTGTTGAAAATTTACATACTGAAATACTCAAAAGGACTGTATAGAATGTCTGAGGAGCTTGCATTTACCTTGGATTGTTTTAAATAAAATATAAAATAGCCATTGCACTCCGTGTTCTGACATTTGTGGTAATCTCAGTGCTCTAAGAATTGGTGAAGTAAGCCAAGGTGTCTCTTTGAGCAAGACTATAGGTTTAAATATAAACATGAAACAGTTTGGTAGTAAACCAACAGCAAAAATCTATTTATATTGAGGCTGAAAAATGGGAAATGTCTATCTCAAAGATTCTAAAAACACTAAATATGAAATTTTCTTTATTGAGTTTTCTTAAAAAAAAAGCCTAACCCTTTTGTCCATATTTTCTGTTACATTATGGTACTTTGACATAAATTGACAGGTCCATTGTGTTTGGGGGGATTGGGGAGATTTGGTTTAGAATGTGGATGCCACATGGCTTTCAAACCTGTCCAGTGCCAAAAGCTGAAAATGCAAACTATTTTTGCACAGTGTCAGGTTTTCCTCTAGAACACCTCCCTTGGCTACAGCATCTGCTTTTTGTTGTTAAAGGCAGCCATGGTCAGTCACTGAGGGAAAGACAATCTTCATTGCTCTGATGGGGACAGCTGGGACTGGAGGTGGTGGAATGGGGTTCCTCCAGGGCTATGAAGGCAGGCAAATTGTCTAGTCTTAAGCTTTCACCTCCCACCTTATGTAAAACAACTTGCAGCTATGGACTGTATACTCTCTTATTCAGGTATATAACTTGGTGAACCAGCGTGGTGGGTTAGCCTGGGCTAGCAGCCAAACTCCCACCTAGCCACTGGCTCACCCCACATGGGGAAAACAGGAAGAACAGAAATGAGAAAACTCATAGGTCAAGATAAAGACAATGAAAATGGTTACCAATTTCTGTTGTGGGCAAAACAGATATGACTTGGGAAAATTAACTCAATTTATTTTCAGTTAGAGTAAATACCTAATTATTTATTGAAAAAGTGGTAAACATAAAGACAAACACTGAAACAAATCTCCATTCCCAGGCTGAACTTCATTCCTTCACTCCACCCTCTTCTGTTTGTCACCTCAGATTACACTCAGCCCCTTCAGCAAGCAAAAAAGTGGGGAAGGACACTATATTGTCAGTACTTGGCAGTTTCTCCCTGCTATTCCCTTTTTCTCTCACCTTTCCTCTGTTCCAGCACGAGTTCTTCCACGGAGTGCAGTGCTTCAGGAAGACTTTCTCTAGCACAGGTCCTCCATGGGTTGCAGGGAGTGTCTGCCAGGGAGCGAGTCCTCCTCACCATCCTCCGATTTTGGTGTTTCTCTTGTCTTTCACTACTTTTATTTCCTCTCCCTCTCTCCAAATATATTTTCCCTGAGGTGCCACCATCTTCTGTGAGAGCCTCAGCTGTGCCCTGGGCTGGGTCAGATGGAACCCACTAGAACTGGCTGTGTCCCTCTCGGAGCAGCCCCAGCTACTGCTCACAAAAGCCACCCCTGAAGCCCCCTCAGAGAGGCTGCCCCTGAAGGCCCCTCACAGGCTGCTCCCGAAGCCCCTCAAAGAGGCCACCCCTCAAGAACCCCTCACAGGCTGCTCCTGAGGCCCCTCACAGAGGCCACCCCTGAAGCCCCCGCTGCTGGCTCCTGGGGAGGGACACCCGGCAGGAACAGGTAGAGAACGTCCTCGTGAAGGTGCACCAAGCCTCATCCGGGAATTCTGGGAGATTAAAAAATCAGTAACTGATTATCTGCTCGATTCCTTTAAATACATAAGATTAAAGAAAATTGTTTTGAAACAGATTTACTGTATTTTATTTACAGATAAGACAGACTAGATCTCTATTGGCACGAAAAATAAAAACAAGTTTATTATGGCTGCGTGTAGCACCCCTTCACACACCCATTGAAATTACACAGTAGAAAGTTGGTGTTCTTCACTCGGAAAATTCTTACTCAATATATAAGGAAAACACACAAACTCTCACAGTTTTTTTGCAAAAATACCTATTCAGGTTTGTATAAAGTCTGACATGTAACCAAGTTAATAAAATATTTATTTTCAGAGAGGGGAGCTGAACAAAATGCAGAAGATGGATACCAACTAGTATCTCTGACTTAAATGTAATACTGCGTAATGGCTTGAAAAATGAGGCAATTAAGATTTGTTTATGAACAATAAGCTGTGATACAATGGGATCATGAGCTGCTCAGATGAGCCAAAAAAGTGAATTAGGTACATGTACACAGTATATAAGAATATTAGATTTTTGAACCAAGGAAGGATAATGATGTAGAAATTTATCCTGAAAAATAAGAGTATGCTAATACTTATGTGATAAAAGTCACACGAAAAATAGCTGAAATCTGCATCAGTTATGAAGAATTAATAAATACATTTTCATGTTAAGCCCAGGTTTTGGGTTTTCATCCACTGAGGAAAAGAATAATATGTTAAATACTTGATAGTGAAATTTCTTACTGGAATATTTAGTTTTCAGTTGCATTTTCCTTAACAAAAGTTTCTCAGTTTCTGAGGGAATTCAAAGAATAGAATTCCAGAAATTTAATGGTTAGGCACTTTATGGAATATGGAACATCTATAATCAGGTCCCAGCACCATCACATCCCTCATAAAGCCTAATCACTCGACTATTGGTGATACTGCAAAGATGACTGAGTCTTATCTTCTTTGAAAAAAACTGTCTGATGTAACATAGTAACTTTTAATCTCAAGGAACCTAAAATTACTATTTAGTAATAATACAGAGATAATAAACAAAGACCTTGGTAACACTGGATTGTTCAATTGGTGAGTCTACATCACTGACAGATTAGAAAGCTAGTGAGGGGCTGATTTGGCACAATCTGTTGTGGTTTTAGGATCATTCATCCTCACTGCATCTGCACTAGCAGTGACATTTACGCATGAACTGTCACCTAACTGTTGGAGAACCTTGGAACCCAAGGGGTCTGCTTTCTGATTTCACCAAGAGGAAACCACCTGGTGCCATTGTGTTAGTGTTGCAATACGGCAATATAGACATAAGAAAACCACCCAGCTGAAAAGCATGTCTCCAGCATCCTAAATCTGAAATCAATGCATAGATGCACACAAAGCCATTACTAAAAAGAGGCAAAAAGCTTTGCCTGTTTCAATTCTCTGTGGTCTAAAATATATGAACTACCTCAGGGTGTGGCAAAGAAAGCCCTTAGAAAAATCATTATATAAGGTAATGTGAAAAGCTACTTCAGAGCATTTTTATAGGTAGGGATTGGTCCATCAAATAGGCTTCATAAAGGAAGGCAGTCCAACTGACTTATGCAGCTGAAAAACAAGCTAAGTGAAGGACTGTTACTCTCCTTCCTTGCCTTACAAAGGCACAGACGGTCTTTAAGACAGGATTGAAAGAAACAGATGATATGTTTTTGTTGAGTGCCAAGTAATATTTGGTTCCAAAAATTACTGGTCTAGAAAAATAAGGAACAAAATAAATTTTAACAGCTCTCTGTTAATGCAAATCCAGGGTTGAGGTGCTGTTATTTTAGCTACATTAAGTTCTTTTCTTTGCCTTAGGAGACACCATGGTTAGACGAGCAATGTAACCACAATTAACTGACTTATTAGAAAGAAAAACAATTTAAACAAACAAGCAATAAACAGCATTATTTCATTACAATGCTTTCCTTATGTCTTTAGGGTTTTTTCTTTTTGTTTGGGTTTTGTTTTGTTTGTTTTGTTTTGTTTTGTTTTGTTTTGTTTTCCAGGGAGCTTTTAGGAGGAATTCCAGCTTTGAGAACTGTTAGAGGAAAATGTATTGTGCTGGATCCAACAGCCTGACAGGTGAGGCTGCGTCCACTTCATGTCCCCAGGCCCAAACAGTGGTGAAGCTGAAGATGTGTTCCTAGCAGGTGCGCCCACACAGAGAACACCTATACCACATATACATACATATGTATAAATATATATGTACATATTCATGGTCCGCCACAGATCAGACAGACATGCAGAGCAGCCACACAAATGCAGGGAGCACCAACAGCCTCATTGTGCTCCCCTCTTTAGCTTGACAGGGTAGAGGTCCAGTGGTGAGAAATATATATACACATATATACATACAATATGGGTCTCCAGCAGCTGCGTTTACTCAGTCTTCCCAGTAGCTGTCCCTACATTCCAGTCTCTCCAGTTGCTGGCACCTGGACATACGGGCCCCTGAAGCAGCAGCCCCACTCCAGTTGCTGGTACGGGCAATCACACAAACACAGCTGGCCTAAATGAATTTATTAGTGCAACAACAATCTTACATCAAGACTGGTGAACTCTGTTGATTGCAGGCAACCTTAAACAGTTTATGTGCAGAAAAAGGTAAGTGAAAAGTAAATTATTTTCACTAAAGGCTACACACAATGACTTTTACAATGTAATTGCAATGATAAACAGAAGCTGCAAACCAGAAAACCTCTGTTTGGCTGCCACCAGCTCCAAGCTACTCACGTCTATTCAGAATCACCCCTTTCTGCACAGCACAACAATTTACTTCACACCTAAGCCTGTTTAGAAATAGATCCACATACTTGGTTTTCCATGTCCCAGGTTTCTTGAGGGGATTTACCTGAACGCAAGTAGTGAACATGGGTGCAATTGTAGCCAGTGTTTTCCACAAAAATTATTTTTATGGCATCAGCCTTTCATAGATGCCATAGATGGCTAGTTCATCTCCCCAAGAATCAGCAAACTCAGCTTTTCCTTCCAAGAAAGATAATTCAAAGTCCTGTCCTATGGCTTTGATAAAAGGATTAAATATGATTTCTCCTTTGCAATACCATGAGGAAATAAATGAACTTAAAATTCACTGACCCAGAGATAGTATGAGTTGGTAAACAAGTAGTTTGAATTTTCTCATAGGGACGGTGAATCATGGGTCCCAATTCCAAACTAGCCTAGTTTGTGGATTTTATCCAGTGATTCATTAACATAAAATATAGGAATCCTAGGGCTGGGAGTTTTAACTGCTCTAAAATTCTCTCACCTGCTGTAAAGGCTGCTCTTTATTATACATATATAGTTGTTAGTTCTCTGAATAAAAGAATATCTCAACTCACTTTCCAAAGAGTGTTTTGAGACATGAGTCCACAGAGACATTTCAGAAAGCCCTTGATCCTAGTATCTGTTTTTCTAAATTTTCACCTGTATTTTACTCTAGCAGGCTATTTTCTAGTGATTACAGCAGTTGTTGACTGGTTTAATGTGTGTCATACTCCACTAAGCCTAACCAATCTCCTCTCACCTCTGTGAAGCAAGATATAAGTCTCCACAACCATATGACTGTGTCAGATTTCCTATCCATTTCTCATTACGTCTTCTCAGGACTTTGTGAGTAACAATCTATAACACTCTGTTTCTTATTTTGAACATAAGAATATTTTTATATTGCATTCCCTGATGTATTGGTCAAATGTTGTGTCTTTGAGAAGTAACATTTAAGTTCTGTTAATATTGTCCTGACATTGGTACTATTTTAATTTATAGCTAGCATTTTCAGAGAGGCACTGACTGCATCATGTGTACCTAAATGCTGGCACCCATTTTGAAACAATATTCTGCTGCAAAACCTTTCTGCATAGTAATTTTGAGGAAAATAACAAAAATTTTGTCACACTCCTCTCATTTCTGGAATGTCTGTCCTTGAATAAATCCTTTGCTTTTTTGAACTTCCCTCTCCCACCACCTGCTGTTATAAGGGAGGTAGTTGTGCGTCAGGTTTATAAATGTGTCTGTTCTGGGTGCTGGTTTATTTCCTTAATGTCAGTAATGATGAAATAGAAACTGTATTTAATGACTTTGCAGTTTTCAACAGTAACATGAGAGGCAAAAATGTAGTGCCCATCTGTTAAAAGCAAAAATAAAAAGAAGGATCTGGGTATTTATAAACCTATAGCTGAACCTCAATTCCTAGAAAAAGTAATGGCATAAATAATCAAACAGTTTGGTAAGCCCTTACAAAAGGACAAGGCGATGAGTAAGAGTGTACATGGTTCTGCCAGTCAGGTAGTGTCAGACCAATACGACTTGCTTTTATGAGAGGATAACAGGCATTGTGAGTACCGGAAGAACAGTGGATGTCAAAAGGCTTTTGACATTGTTTCACATGACATTTCATAAACAAACTTAGGAAGCAGGGTCTCGATTTCAGAAAGAATGGGTGCAAAGCTATATTCAGACACTGATTATCAATGAGAAGTGCAGGTTTCCACAGTAATCTGGTTTGATGCTTTGCTTTTCATTAATATTTTTCAATATCTAAGTTTCAGATAACAAGAAATTAAGAAGATTGACAGGCATGTTGCAGAACACAAATAAGGTAGCAAGAATGCTAAAGAATAATCCGAAATATTTTTGAAAAAGTGGAGACATATTGGATGCTGTTCAAATAAGGCCAAGCACAAGATCATTATAAATAACAAAGAACAAATCTTAGTATGCTGGTGGATCAGAATGTGAAAAAGAAAAAGACAAAGACATCACAGACTGCATCCAGGAAGGGCATTTTCAGAAGAAACAAGAGAAAAAATACATTTATATAAAAAGCTTTGGTGATATATACAGTACTGGCCACCCATGTTTGCAAAAGATTCATTCATACTGAAGCAGATTTAACACAGTAATGCTTCTAGGAACATGTGGGGAACAGGATGCCTATTTGGAAGAAGAAAAATGGTTTTCCTTCTTTTGCCTGCAAAACAAAGGGTAAGAGAAGATATAACCAAGGAGATAAATCACTTTCACACAACCTCCATTACATGCATAAACTCCAGGGAGAAAAAAAGCGCCCTATTTAAGGTAAAGGATGATGTTGACACAAGAACATGATGAATATAAACTGCCCATAAATTAAATTAGGTTGTAAATTATAACACTTCTAACCATCAGAGGAGTGACATTCAGGGCAGGGGGAGGAGGGAGAATTCAAACCTAATAAACTGATTAAGCTCAATCCTGAAGATAGTTAAAGGAATTATGATGAAGCAGTTGCCTGCTATAGTAGTTGGGGCTGGTCTTTATGCTTCAGGAGAGCCTTTTCAGTTCCAAATTCTGCCTTCTAAATCTAAATTTAAGGTAAGTTTATACAGTGACTGATATACTTCCTTTAGCAGTATGTGCCTATATACCCTCAGTAATAAAAATCTATATACTCCGCCACTCCCTGGCACTTCCCTGGGAGTGCAATCTGGGTTCTGATGTGCCATAGACTGCAGGGGATAACATTCCCCACCTGCAGGGGACACTGTCCCTTAGCATCTCACCACCACCCCTGCACTGACTTTGGCAACACTGAGTAGCAACTGTGGGCCCCTATCCACTCCCTCCCATGCCAATCCCCACATTAGTTGCCTTGCACTAGCTTGCACGTCCTGATGGCAGTGCTCCTGATCACTCATGCTCCCTGTGCATGAGTTAAATTGGAAGCCAGGCACGCATCTGCTCAGTCTACCTGTGAGATTTACTGCTCAGCAGGCAACTTCTCACATTATGTTTTGGATCCCAGCTGCAGCTGACTGGGTCCACCTCCCGCTCCTTCCTCCCGTGCCATGTGCCAAACGTGCCTGCGTGTGCCTTCCCAGGATTAAATCACACACCGCTGAGGTCTGTGCTACTGCAGTTAGGCTGCTTTTGGCGAGCAGGATAGACAGATTAAAGGTGAGGAAGTGTGGGGTGTGATACAGGAAGCAGCTTATTGATGATGTGATCTTACCTTCTCACTTAACATCTCTGCTGGGGAATTAGCTGAACGTTTGAGAGGGTTGGAACAAATGCTGCCGTGGTAATTAAAGAAGAGCTCCTTCATCTGTTCCTTCAGCTCAGAAATGTACACTCAAGTTTTTGTTGCTTTTTTTTAAATTTCAAGGAGAGACACTTGTGTAATGAATATTTTTTCACATTTTCAGACTCGAGAGGCATTAAAAAGCTTTGGAAGAGGTGACACGTTTATTTTGAAGTTTGAGAAGAACTTTCTGGACATTAATGAATTATTAGTTTCTCAACTGACATCCATTTTTAATAAATATGGAAAGTTAAGTTGTTATAGCAATGAAAATATTAATTCTCCTTGCTATACAAATATGCAAAACTTCTTACTTGACACATAACTTGCAAATGTAGAACCCCAAAATATACTCTTAAGTAAGAAGCAAATAAAATGCAAACACATTGGACATAACCAAAATATTTTCAATCTTATCTTTAAAAACAAAGACACTGAATTAAGAAATTATTTTCAATAAAATCACAGGACTCCACTTAGGAATTATTATTCATTCTTACATTCTGCACTTCAAGCATCTCAAAGTTGCAACTGCAGATTTATCACTGTTCCGTGTAAAATTACTCTCAGTCATGGAAAAGTATATATATATACACAGAGACAAAAATATATATTTATATATCTAAAACATTATATAAATGGAAATTATAAAGACAGTTTAAACAAAAAAGGTGTTCTGGACCTGTGTTTCTGAGGTTCTATAACTAGGAATTATTTTTCTTGACATTCTGAGACTCTGCTATATTGACAGAAAATATAAAACTCTAGAAATGTCTGCAATTAGACAGACATTTTACATATTTAAATAAGGAACTAAAATAATCATTAGAACTACCATAATCTTTGAGAATCACACATGTATATATGCATGAAGAGAGAGACAGAGAGAAGTATCTCTTAAAACTGTCAGTAAAGACAAACCAAACGTTGCAATGTGCAACACTGTAAAACATCAGATGAATAAATAATAATTTATTTTTCCATGTTTAAATTTACCCTCTACAGATATTTTGAATGATGCCAACACATTTCAGGATTGATCGGTCACTGGAACAGACTCCTCGGGGAAGTGGTTATGGCAGCAAGCCTGTCAGAATTCAAGGAGCATCTGGACAACGCTCTTAGTCATATGGTTTAGCTTTAGGTAGTTCTGCAAGGAGCAGGGAATTGGGCTCTGTGATCTTTATGGGTCCCTTCCAACTTGAGATATTCTATGATTCTGTGAATCAGTAATGAATTCTCAGGTTTTGCAGAGAAGGAACAGAAATGATTTTTTGATTCTTGCTGTGCACAAGATGATCACATTTCTCCATCTATTCTGTAGTGCTGATAAAAGCAAGCAAAAGAAAATATCTTGTATAGCTTGGAACATCTGAGAACACTAGTAGTATTCACATGGCATAAATGCAGTATGAATAATAGCAGCCTTCTTGTTAAAACCACGGATAACTAAAGCTCCTGTTATTAACTTGCCCTGTTAAATTCATATTGCTTTTTATCAGTTAGTTAATAGAAAACATTTGGGAACTGATTCTTTTCTCAGATATGCTGGTATAAATCAAGAATTATTCTATTATATACACCTTGTAAAAAAGCATAAGTGAAAGGAGTGTGAAGCCCAAAATAGCATGAGTATAGGGTGTAAATGTGAGAGACTGCACTTTTTGAACAGGTGGTAGATTTTCAAAGACAGATGTTTTCCAAAAAAATGTAGTTTGAAAAATTATTTGATTCTAAAAATGTTTATGCTCTTTCCTGGCTGGAATCCACTTCTATTGAAGCCCATGATAAATTTCACATTCATTTAAGAGTGCATTAAGGAGTTTTTGCAAATCCTACTCAGAATACACTGTTCTCCAGTGTTTCTGTGATGAGCTGCCTAATTCAGCAACCTAACAGAGGGAAACTGCTACAGCTCCATGGTCCCAGGTCCAGCTTCTCAACAGACACCCATGCAAATGCATTTACACCTCTGGCCACACAGATCAACACAGACAGAAAACACAGCACTTGTGCAAACGTAAACAGCACGAATGAACTCATTCTGTTCTCCTTTCTGGCTAATCAGGATGAAAGTACGTTAGTGGGAAACCTACATACACAACTTGTATCCCTCCAGCATCTGGGGTCAGGCACTCAGGCTTTCCGGTAGCTGGCACCTGGACATAGGAGCCTCCGAGGCCACAACCCCACTCCAGTTGCTGGTGTGCTAGCCTGTATGCACACACGTGCACACACATTCCCACACACAGTACAGCTCCCTCCAGTAACCATCCTTGCACGCTCGGCTTGTTCAGTACCTGTCCCTGGACACCCTGTTTCCCCAGATGCCTCATGTGTAGACACATACACACATGCAACACATGCTCTACTAGCTGGTTCAGATCTATGAACCCTCCAGTAGCCCATTCCAGACCCCATGGTCTCTCCAGTACCTGGCACGGACCCCCTGGTCCCTCAGGCAGCCGGCTGTCAGACCCCCTGGTCTCCCCAGCATCCAGACCAGAGTTATGGCTGCTCCAGTACCCAGCCACTGAGCCTCTTATCCCATTCACTGGCTAGTCCAGCTTGAGGCACACCAGTGATTACCCACTGACATACACACCTGCGCACAATGCACACGTTCCGTGGTCTCTCTAGTTGCTGCCAGTGTAGACATGCTGGTCCCTGAGGCCCCTGCTCCCACTCGAGCTGCTGCACTCAAATCCCCAGTCACACATGTGCCCACAGGACAGAAATCTCTGCACCTGGGAAAATAGTTAGAAATGGATTGTAACGAGAAGACAGGACAGACTGCCGTGACCAGGTCTAGGGAATGGCCAGACAACTGTGCTGACCAGCCCACTGCACACTACTGATCCTTTTAATCCCATTTTTCCTTTGTTTTCCTTTGCTTGTTCCTCACCAGCCCTCTTTTATCCCTTCTTTTCCTCGCCTTTGATCCTTCCCTTGAACAATACACTTTTCACAGTTGCAGAAGGCTTTTCCTGACATCCTATAATGACTCCCACATCCCCAAAGGCCATAATCACCTCCCATTGATTGACTGAGGCATCAGGTTGGTGGGTGCCATCCTGGGGCCATGGGATGAGACTACCCTGGGATTGCCCAGGGAGGAGCCACATCAGGGGTTCTCTTTGCTCTGATGAGGTTGTTGGGGTCCCCCCCAGCTGTCATTGTTTCCCTGGGCTCCTTTGGGTTTATGGATATGAGCCTTTAATCACATAAACTAACTGTTACATGCCCACCTCTAATCTCTGATATATACCCTTCAGTTTTAAACACAAACTACGTGAAGGATTCCTCAGTGACAAATATTTCTCTTAAGAAAATAAAATTTTGAAAGAAATTGAAAGCTAAGGAAGACAGTACTATGAAGGACAATAATGGATGAGAGAGATATATTGGAAAATGGTATTATATCAGAAGTTACAAGCAAAATTCATGTCGGTAACCAAAAAGGAGAGGCACAAAATGTAATATTCCTAAATAATCAGGTAAAGTGTATTTAAGGTAGTGAATCTGTGTGAATAATGCAAACATGTCTGGAGGAAAGAAGACAAGGGAGACTATAAAAACAAGCAAAGAGGATGTAGAAAAAAGCTGTGAAGGAAAGTGTGGGAAAAGGACAAAAATCAGCACACTTGGAAGATACTTCAAATAAATAAGTTAAATATAAGGAATAAAAGAACACACAAGGCAAGTTAAAATTATTACAATGATGTATTCACATTGTACTAGAATCTGACAAGGAAATAAAAAAGAACTTTGTTGTGGAAGGTACTAAAATAGATATATAGCCAAATATAGATACATCAAAGCTTACTGCTTGTTTATGTTGAAGTACAACAAGATCACAAAAGTAATGATAAAATGGCAGAGAGGAGGGATTACTAGAACCAAACTAACATTTATTGAGTACTTACCATAAGTGAGATTTCTTCCTGAGTAGGTATGGTAACACAGAAAAAGTAATTAGAAGTAAAGTCCTGTGGGGTAGATTCACTGGTTTGATGCCTCTAAGGACTACGTACATGACACTGAATATGAGCAAACCTAATTGAAAAACACTGAATTCTTCAACAGCTGCCTGCCAGCCAACCTTGAAGCTTTCATTGGGGTGGGACTTTATCAATGGAGAAGCGAATGAAATCCTTTCTTCTCCTGTTTTTATCCTAAAAGATCAGCGTCACTGAGTACAAGTGTGACCCAAGGCAGTGCAGGGTGGTGTGAGCCACCTGCTGTGCCAAGCCTGGGCCATAGCAGACAGGGACAAAGACACCTTAGCCAAGAGACAGGGAGGTGGCAATGGGATTGCCAACTTGTGGCAGACAGTTAGATACCCAGCTGTGACCTGTTAGCTGGACCAGACCAAACCTCATACAAATCCTGCTGTAAAAACAATCTGCTTTGGAAATTAAGCATATAGTTTAGAAAGATGCTGCAACTGTGTGGGCTTCCTGGTGCTTGTCTTCTTCTCTTTCTTTGTACAATCCACACTTTTCTCTCCAGGTGTTGTGTATGTTGCTAGATGTGTTCATTCAGAGCTAAGATTAGTTCTCCTGCAGCTGACAATGAGCTGCTAGTACACTCGGTAACAGAGAGATGATTACTTCAACAGATAAAGTTGTAGGAATGGGTATGATCGATGAGAAGCTTTAGAAACCAGCCCAGTATAGTTCCATTACATTCACTATGAAAGCAGTCTAGTAAAAAGCTACAAAACAAATTGCCATGAAGAAAAATACTGAGCAGAAAATGAAGGGGGAAAGGGTAAATAACAAGCTTACAAGATAAAATTCATCCAAAGCTATTCCACAACACTTTACAAATTATTTACACAGTGATGAGTGTGCTTTGGACTGTATCAGGAATATTTGCAACTATAATGGGGAGGAGATATTTTCTAGACTATAGAAAGGCAGTAAGCCTCCCAGAACAGATAGACCTGCCTGCTTAAATTCAACTGCATTGAAGGCAAACACATAAAATAATACAGCAGGGACTGCCTGTTTTTTTAAGAAGGGTGAATTGCTCTAGTCAGCTGTTCTGCCACTACTCATAGCAAATATTCTCACAAGATGGAGACATCTTATGTGTTAATGTCTGTTAACACATATGTCTGTTATGTCTGTTAATGTAATCATTTAACCATTTCTTGGGGCGGGACTAAAATCCCAACTTTCTTGTCTTCTTTGTCTCTGAAAGATTAAACTGTTCCTTAATAATGAAGGAAAGAAATCTGAATTTTGAACAAAAGGAAAATACAATCAAAGGTGCAAAACTGCTTAAAATCAATAGAGCACTGCACATGGACATGTCACGTGTGAAAATGGTATAGAAACAATGAACTGACTTGACAATTAATGCAGTAGAGACTAATGAAAAAAAGGTACCTAGAAATGTTTTTAAACAAATCATATATATTGAGGTATAGCTATAAGAGAGTTCCTAGTGCTGAGTATACTTACTTAAATAAATTTTAAAAGCAAATTTTAAACTAAATTAATTAACATTAGAGTAGTATTAATTCTGAAATGGCCACTCTAGAAAAAGCTTGAAACATTTTTGCCACTGGCAGCAGCACTCTAGTTCAAGCTCCACTGACATTCTTTTTGTTAATATTCTTTTGGATGATGTTAGTATTTCTGCAGCTTCAGACTTCATGAGACTGAAATTTAGCCTGTCAGTTGAGGAGATTTAAATAGCTCTATTTAGCTATTTGTCACTTTGATTTAGTAATTGGCAAAATATTAAATTTTTGAGATTTCAAGCAGTTTTAAGGCATCTTAATTTTGAAAAGTAAAATTTAGTAGGCAGACTCTAAAGCTTCAGTTACTCCTCTTAATTGTATTACTTTTCTAAATTATGCAGCTGTACACGAGGCTTTCAAAAGAGTTCTTAAATATGCAGTTGAAACTGCTTAGCATAACATTTGTCCATTGTACCTTTGGAACATCATCACAGTGCTTAAACAGAGAAAATGTTTTTTCATAGCTCCTGAGGGTTTTTGTTTTTTTTTTTTTTTTACTAGTCTAAAAAGGTTACACAACCCTCAAACATTTTCATAGGTTCCTGTGAGGTAAATGTTGTTACAACTCTGGCCATATCTGCCCATATTAACTCGGTGCATGGCTGCAACGCTGCTGTGGTATTCTGTGCAGTGACCTGATTAGTTCAGCAGTGCCAGAACAATGAGGGGAAATCGTAGTGGGAAGCAATAATTTCTATTAGGGTTTGGGGTTTTTTTTGTGCACAAGAGACATTACCAGCTCTAGATATGGTGAGAACAAAGAGAAGTATTTTTTTGCCATCCTGTCAACTTGATTCAAGAGCAAACACAAAACAGTTCAAGTGCTTTTCATGATATATGGATTTCCTTTTTGAGCAGCTTTGCACAACTCTGTGCTGAGGGTTATGTTTGAGAGGCTTTTATGAGCATCACATGGAATTGGTTGTTTTGTTGTGTAGCTTCTTATATGACACAGGGTCGATTTTTATTTAAGAGTTTACAACTGATTTTGTGGAGTTCACCTTCTAAAGAATGCAAACCTCTGTCAAAACCCATGATTCTGAGGTCACCCTGAACATTGCTTAGCAATAAATTAAAATAAGGGGGAAATAAAGGAGAAGTATAAGGCCTCATCAGTGTTGAAAAGTTCTTTAAGTAAAGGAGGTATGTGAAGAAGTTTTAAACAGTTCATTTTTTTCTCTGCAAGTGAAAGTTACCAACACAAGAGTTAATTGTCAGAAGGTACCTTTGTGTCTGACAATAACTGGTTCTGACGTATTTGATCTAAAATGCATTTATATTCACGGGAGTAGAACCCAGGACACTTTCCTTAGTATCCTAATCTCTGGGTTATGAAGCGTATCTTTTTTGCTCTATGCATTGTATTTCAATGTGCTGGCATGCTGGGATACCCTTCTAAGGTATCCACTCTCCCTGTGCAGCATATCTTCTTTGCTGCAGAGTGACACAGATTCAGCAGGAGTGCTGAAATAGCAGCCCTCTGATGGAGAGTGCATTTTCTCAACAAATGAGGTAGAAGTCTGAGTATCTATAAAGCAGGTAAGCTATAGGACCTGTGTCTCAGTAACAATGCAAAAGGTGAGACTGCATTTTCCTCACATTAGGATCTCTTCCATTTTTACAGGTTCTCAAACTTAGGAGGATTTATGGACACTGGATCTCAAGAGAACAGAGGCACCCAAGATCTTTTCAGATTACTCCCAATTCTGATAATTTCCTCTGGGGAATATCTAGGCAGCTCCTCACCACGATGCTCTGAGGCACTGTTCAGAGACACCCAAATCTGCATATGACAGAGGAAAGTTTTGTACATAACTTAGTATTTCATTCCGGGTGCCTACCTCAGAAGCCCTTTGGCCATGATACACAAGTATTTAGGAACCTATGTATACAATTAGTTCCTCTTGAAAGGATTAGGAGTTAAGCTTAGCAATGTTTACAGATCTTAAAACTTGTACCATGAAGACTCCCATATATCAATAGATATGAACCTTGGCACTCCCAAGACTTCTTATTCTTACTTAAAAAGAACCTGTTATGCTGGTGATACTTCATCCTGTGAATTCCATGTCACCTCATTATCCTGCACAAAGCCTTATGCTTTTGGCTACTATTTGTTGTCTCCATTCACATCTAACGTTTGACTGTTTTACGCCACTCTTTATGCCAGCAAAAGATTTGTAACAAACCTGCTCCAAAGCTTAATTCAGCATATCCCAAAATTTCAGATATAGGGAGTACACAGTATTTTGTTATTATTATGGGAAACTACTGTCTATTAATACAATCAGCTACTAAGTCTAATAAGAAGAGCAGAAGTGTATAACTGATTTTATTTTCTTCACTGATATTTTGAAAATGTGTCCTGAACTACCAGGTTAAGGATTAATTCAAAGTAACACTTAAGGATTTTGAAACATGTAGAGGCATTTATATCTTTGTTATAGTTATGGTCACTAGGCAAAGTAAAAAATGTAAAAAGTCAGATAATCTGAAATGTCTTCTTCCTGTATTTCTAGAGAGTTATGGAAGCACAAGTCCAAAAACACAAAAGGAGCGATAATACAATTTGGAAGAGTCCTCAGATTTAGAAAAATATCCCCAAATGTTTTGAGTTCTCAGTGACCTATTGTGATGATTGCCAATGACACCAAAGAAAAAAGTTTTATCTATGAGTAACACACCAGCAGTTTTGAGAGGCCCCGATTATAAAAGTTCCACTTTAAGAGTAGATATCAAACATGCAAAGTTCAATATACATTTGAGCATCCTCCATCAGTCCTGGCAATTACCTTCCTCTATGAGATTTGAATAGTGCTGGTACTGCTGCAAAATCGTATCAGCTCTTATTTCACTATCAGGACTGTAATTTTCCGCCACTATGCACTGGTTCAATTAGATACCCACTACATATAATGACAGCCTCTATACAACTGAGAGGCATCAGGGAAACTAAGTGTAGGGACCATATCCTTTGATGGTTGCATCGCAATTTACTGATTGTTGAGCAGGGCTTGGTTTAGCACTTAGCATTTGGAATTAGATTTAGCTAGTGAGGGAGTATTATGCTTGGTGAAATCTGAATGAAGAAGCAATCAACCATATTTTAAAATAGAAAGTCTCAAAGTTTAGTTTTGCAAGGAACAAAATCCTGCATGCACTTTTGCATTGTTATTAAACCAAAATGAAGCAAACTCCACCGTTTTTCAGCCACACTTCTGAGCCAGACATTCTTTACATTTTTCCATGTTGAGGAAAAGACTTTAAAGCCGTTGTGATGTCGTAAATGAGAGAACTCTGAATTCCAAATGAAAGCCAGCAATGTGCCTGTGACTACGATACCAATGGTCCCCTGTATCTCTGTTGACTCATAAGCCCTAAAATAGACACTGGACAAGAAAATTTTTCAGGTGGTAGTCCATGAACCATTAAAATGCCAATGATTTCAATGGCTCATGGGCTATGGCATCTTGCTATGGAGTTACTTTAACACTACTCTAAAGCATTTCACTGAAGCAATACAGGTCAGCTCCTTTGTAAATAGATTCTTCATGTGTCAGATTTTGAATAAATGCAACACCTGCAGTTTGACATTTTTATGAATTCATCTTTTTTTTTTTTTATTTCATATCCTTCCTAGTCCTTCTCTTCTCTTAGTTATTTCGTCTTGTTCTGTTCCCTCCCCTTATGACTCTTAAAGTCTGAGGGTGATACTTGATAATCAGTTACTGAGTAGGCATTTACTTTTACATCTCATTTTAAGACTGTTGGAAGGGTTTTATGTAATTGTGAAATAAATGCTTTACCACAAAAGATGTGTATTTCATATGTATATTTAAATAAAATTAATATATTTATATTACACTAATGTATTGGGAATAAATGGTAAGGTGTTGGCAGCGGAGGGGCTGCAGGGGTGGCCACTGTGAGAAGAAGCCAGGGGTTGGTCCATGGGAGACACAGCTGGTTCCAGCACTTTCAGTGGACACACTAGAGGACACAGCCGAGCCCATCTGCCAAGGTGGTGGCACCTCTATGAAAGCATATTTAGGAAAGGAGAGAAAACGCTAAGGAAAAAGAAGAATACAGCCAGAGAAGTAGGAGGTGATCTGTAGTGGAACTGGGAACACCCCGAGAGGGACTGTGGCGCATGGATAAGCCCCAAAATAACTACGGGCTCTGGAGGACTCATGCCAGCACAGAGAAAACAAGTAAGAAGGAAGGAGTAGTGGAAGAACAGGATGAGAAATGACGAGTGACAGAAAGAAACCACCACAAACTGACCCAACCTCCTGCACTACCTTTCACCTTAACAAAGGGACTGAGTGTTACCTGCAGAGATAACAGGGGGAGTGTTAACAGGAGGAATAGGAAGGGAC
>JAHREE010000367.1:6113506-6314352 GCA_033628505.1 Tringa tobata
ATATTATATTTATAATATATATATATATATAAATATATATATATCCACACGTATGCTGACAAGATGATTTTGTAGTTTTCTCATTTGTAATTATTTGAATGTTAAAAAGTGGCGCTCTGGTGTTTTGGGTTTTTTTTAAGTCTCTTTTTGGTTGCTGCTGTCTGCGGAAGTCTATAATGGTATGTGAATACTGCTTTAAAAAATGGAAGCTGCAGTTGTGAAAAAAAAAAAATAATCATTAATTCTGTCATAAAATATCCGTGTAAAGGAGAAAGATAGGATCTTTCTACCAGAGACTAAGAAATGTAAGCAGAGTATTCTAGACCTTGAGCTAACATATCTTCAATAAACATTTGCAGACACCTACAGTGGGATAACACATCCCTTAAAGAAATAGCAAATAAGTTCATAATCAGCTTTTAGCTAAGGAATAAAAGGTCCCATGGGCTGTTTTGTAGTCTCCTAGTCCTTTCATGTAAATGCAAAGTCCCACTGTAATTATGGCTAGTAATTTAGGTTCCAAACCACTCTAATGTTTTGTTAATTTTTGCTACATAGTAAGCACTCTAACAAACAGATTGCTTCTTCATAAATATTAAAACCAAACTGAAGTAATTTCATTTATCAACTCTTGGTCCCCAAAGTCTAATCATAACTGTTTGTTATATTTCTTTTCCTGACACTGTCTGCAATACAAGTGTTCATTTACAAAGCTGAAAAAGAAAGAAGGAAAAAAAATAAAAGCCTTTTTGCAGAAAAAAAAAGCTGCAGGACAATGGATAGAAGAAATAAACTTTGTTTTATGATTAAAAGAATGTTCATTGCAAGCAATATTTTGGTTCAAAATAACATCCAGATGAGAGAAGCAAAAATAGATTTGTTCAATATTTGGGCTATATAAAAATTGAAAATAATAAGTCAAAAGAGCCAGGTGTACCAGCAAAATGGATAAAAGACATGATCTGCAAATATGCAAATTGGAGCTTTGTATTATAATAAATGTTGCAAAGCAGAAGAAAAACTCGTACTACAGAAGTAACCACTTCATTATTAGATCCTGTCAGTGCACTCATCAGTAAAGGAACTAGAAAGAGCTGGGAAAAGGAACTTCTGATTTCTAGTACACACAAGAAGTTGGTTTACCAGCTGCCATGTGTCAAAACACAGACCCACCCACCTATTGAAGTAAATAATGGTTGTTGTTATATAGCACTACTGGCAAAAGACACAGTGGCTCTGTAAGAGCTGAAGTCCAAGTACAGCTGTGTACTCAGAAATCTAATGTTTACTGGGGGGGGGTGTTTTGTCTAGAAGCTTTCCACAGTCAACAAAAAAGGGTGGATTCCTCCAGGAGTAATTCAGGGCAGGTGTCTAATGTAAGTGTTGTGAGTCATCTGACAAAATTAATCTTTTGCCATTTTCTGCAGATGGAAGCTAGAGAAAGTTGGTGAAGGAGCATATATGTTTTATATTTGCTTCCTTACAATTTACAGTCTACTATGTTCTTTTTAGAAAGATTGGGGGCAACTGAAGAGAAGGATAGTTCTATCCTGCATTATGCATAATGAATTAATTGTGCCCTTTTTTGGAGGGACTGAGTTTGCTGGTCTGGGAGAGTATCAAGTAGGGAGAAGGAATCTCAATAGTCAAGGAAAAAAGTGATCTATGAGGAACGAATAGAGTTTGACTGACTCAGGAAGTTGCTGAATGCTGCCAATTAGAAAGTCAGGCTGGAAGAAAACTCCTGACTGCAGCTGTAGCAGGTAGGAGTTAGACTTTCCCTGGAGGTATGAGTTTTCTCATTGAGAGTGGTTGCTTTGCTCTTTGATCACAACTTTAGAGACTGCTGCAGTGGTATCCTACATTATGGAGCAGGTCTAACTGTTCTGCTTTAAAGTCCTGCCCAGCTTGAAACGTATTACCACTCCCTGAGCACCAACCTTCTTTTGAAATGTGAAAAATATCGTAAATTAGATTTTAACTTCTTACATAATCACGGATGCCTGATAAATCTGACAATATTGTGTTCCTAGAATTAACTCTTATCAATTTATGCCACATGCTGCTGATGGGGACCAATGTAACTATAGGAAGATGCTGGTATTTGAATGTCTCAGAAAGTTCCCTGTTAGAAGGTTTTAATTATATTCAAGTCTTTTTCTAAAATACTAGATTAAAGACATGAAGACAAATGTATGCTCTGCATAGCCCACAACATTTACATATCAAGAGATGTGGGAATGTAAAATCTGAGACTAAGGTAGTTTGTTTACAGGAGGGAATCAATTGTCTTTCATGACGAATTTGTGAGTAGAATCTATAAGAGAAAGTACAAAATAGTATTAAACACCATTCAGTCCGTAGAAAGCCATATAATCTTATACACATATTTGAGGGAGGAAACACTGCTGCACAGATTGAAAGGGCGTTTGCTTTTAGCTTGTGGGAAAAAGTAAGTTGAATCTCAAGTTTGCTGTGTTTTACTTGGTTTTGATTTTTCACTTTTCCTTTAGAGTAATACAGTAAGGAAATTTATTTTCAACTCCTTCTCCTGCAAGCATTTTTCTTTAAGTCTTTTTCTTTTTTTTCAGGACCTTTCTACAAAAGCTACACATGAAAAAATCTCAAGGTAAGAAATTACATCTTTGAAAGTAAGTGCTTTGCCAGTTTGGTGTTAGAACTTCTGTGTGAAAACTTGTCATCTCCTACAGATCATTATGGACAAATGTAAGCAAGAGTGGTTTTGAATTTCTTACCATGCTCCAAAAATGAGTTTAAAATGTGCTTTTGAATATAAATTCAAATAACTGGAGGTACTTGCCTAAATTCTTTATATTTTACCTGTCTCTCAGAGCAACCATGCCATTTAAACTAGCATCGCAATGTCTCTTCTCACAAATCATTGGCAAATGGAGTTCCAGTTAGGACTGCATGGATGGAAAAACTTGGATAGCATATCTCTGTACCTTGATTCCTATCCATATCAACATTTGTTGCTTTGCTTGTGTATAGGGTCCTGCATGCAAAGGACACAACATAATTTTAAAGCAAAAATGGCCTTGAGTCTCCCTGACATTTCTAGTGGTCAACTGGTCTTTCTCTGGAAAGTTGAACAAGAAAAACTGTGATGTTAGAGTTGGAGTTACAGCACTGCCATTAACCAGAGCTAGCCAACTACATGTGCTGTAGAACTTTTCAGAAAAGTTGCCTTTCCTATAATTCTGTCCTTTAGTCTTTTCATATACATATAAACATCTCATCAAGGATCTGTTCCTCTTTTCCTGCTTTTCAAGTATTTAAACCTTACTCACAACTCTACAATTCCAAATGAGAAAGCACTCCATCCCCTGATACTGTCCCCCTTTTCAATTCTTTCTTCTCATTTCACTTCATTACTCTGACAGCTTAGAGACTTTTTGATTGACTGGCTGTACGTTGGAGGCAATGATAGAGCTTCTACAACTAAAGCACTGCGGTTTTTCTTGCCCAAGTTCAAAAAAAGAAGATAAGAAAGCCTTTTAATCACAAAAACGTCAGGAATTTTCAAGCTAAAAAATGTTTCCCAGACTGGAAATACCTTGTTCGTGTTTTTGTTTAAATTATGTTAAAACCATTCCTGTATTTAAAAATGCCCTCAATTTTGTGACAAAAGTATGAGGTAATTTTGACTGAGACTGTCTTAGACAGCCAGAGATAAATTAGGTGAACCTAACTTCACTCATCTGATTTTGGGCTGCCTAAGTTGAGAGTTCACCTTAGGCTCCCTCTATCATTAGTGCAAAAGATATTAATTTCCAAAAAATGAGTCAGCTTGTGTAAGATATGAATCATTCTGTCAAGATGTCTATAACTCTCCATAAGAGTAACTAGGCTTCTAATTTAATTGTCTCCATTAAGTAACTAAGAGAAGGTGGGATGAACTCAGATCATTGGTTTTAGAAATTTAACAAAAAAAGAAGGAAGATAACATCCCACTCTCTGCACATCTAGGCCTTGAGATTGAATTCTCACACCTGTGACATACATATGTGCATATTTTTATACCATTTTACATATATATTTTTCTTTTTATAGCCACAAGCGACCAAAATATTGCTACCGTTGTACTCCTGCTCCACCCAACAACAGCAATAAACAAGATAATCACATTTCAATGCAAAACTGTATGGAAATAGTGTGACTAAACAGGGATGATACAAGGTGGATTGAAAATCTGGGTATACAGGTCTGGAGGAGTCCTGTCTGACAAGGAAAATCACCTGCTTTTGTTAAAGAAAACTGCTTAGTAACAAGAGCCATACTTAACAGTTCTTTTAATAAATTGTTGGTCAATACGATGGAATTTATAGTTTCAGGCAACAGCAACAATATCCTAAGTCACTGGGGACTGAACTAAATAGAACAAAAACAACCAGCTGGCCTGGGAGCACTGTATATAATCATGTCTCAGCCAAGTTCTCCTGAGGAATTCAACTTGTCTCAGAGAGCAGCTTCTCTGCTGAGCTGCTGCTTCACATATTTTTAGAGGAAGTGGGATTCTTCTGGCTACTGATGCAATTAATTACAAGTATGATTAAAAAGAAAAATCTCAGTCTCACATTTGCTTCAAGATACCAGCTCCTTGCAACAACATTCATCCTATTTTCACTAGGTATTGTATTTCACTATTTCAAGGCATTGGATTTATTCCACTGCATCTGACTAAAACTGAAAAAGGTGAAAAATGAATGACATTAAACTGAAAGAGGGAAGATTAAGACTAAATATAAGGAAGAAAATTTTTACAATGAGCGTGCTGAAACACTGTCACGGGTTTCCCAGAGGGGTGGGACATGCTCCATCCCTGGAAACATTCAAAACCACATTGCACAGGACTCTGAGCACACTGATCTGGTTGAAGATGTCCCTGCTCATTGCAGGGGAGTTTGGACTAGATGGCCCTTAAAGGTCCATTCCAACCCAAACCGTTCTATGATTCTAAGAAAATCTAAGTTATCAATAAACCTTTGATTGTTGCATTTTCTCAGCATCTGTTAAGTCTTATGTGTATTATCAGACACTTCTTTTCTTCTTGGGCTTCATATTTAATTCTAAAGAGTAGGCTTTTCACCTTAAAATTTACCCAGTGTAAATAATTTTCTATGTGCCAGAGGAAAAAAACTCAAAAATTCCTTTTTTACCATTATTCATTTTCTTAACCTGTTCTTTCACTTCCAATATCTATAAATTTGTCATTCAAGCTACATAAACTGCATGCTGTGCTCTGTCTTTACTCAGGACAAATTTTTCAGGATCAAATTTGTTACATTACACTTAGTCAAATTCTTTTTTTCTGTTTCTTTGGTTTTGGAGACAAAATCAGTTTTTATCTTAATAGTAAAGAAACTATTTTCTGCCCTCCTCTCCCCCCATCAACCCCGTTGATATATGTATTCAAATAAGTGCAAGAAGATTTTTTATTAGATAACTGGTACTATCATACTGAGAGCAACTTGTTACAGCACTAGAAGCAAATAAATGAAACTGTTGCTTTGTACATACTCTAGAAATAGGCTTCTAGTATTAGAGGAAGAGGGAAAACAACATCCTAAAGAAAAACTGTCGTTTTCTAGAGAGTATATAGGCAGAGATTGTGTTTAATTTCTTACAGTCTCAGGGTTGTGTTAGAGCTAGCATTGCTCATGGACTCACCAATTCACATCTTGAAACATCTATTTTCATTCTATGCCAGGCATGTAAATAATACAAAGTCAATATTATAGTAACTAAGATTTTACATGATGTCATTTACAATTGAAAAATGAAGCTAACCCTCTTAATTGATGACTTTACAACTGTCACTTTATGCTTTAAATATTAAACTGATGTCTGGATTACATTCACATTAGAACTACCTTAGAATACCACCAGAGATTTCTTTTAATGCAGAATAAAGCTGCTAATCTTCTGAAAGATGTGGGTTGCTTTGAGCTCACACATCCAGATCTCTGCTTACTTTAGGCATTCATACTGCAGTCATAGAACTGGATGGGCAAGTATGAACAGTCACTTATACTCCAAAATCTGAACGACTGGAGTAATCATTGACATTTTAGTAATTTCTGCAAATTGTCAGAGTTCAGGTATCCAGGGTATTTCCATGCCAGCTTCCTCTGCAATCTGCAAGACCTCAGAACATAACATCAGGACCATTTATTTTCTGTTGATTATGAATATCTGTTTGTGCCTGCTACTTGATTTAATCACTGCCCTGAATCACATGATTGCTTTCAGAAAGATGCCATGGAAATGAGTCAATTAATATAAATGACCATGGACTTTGTAGGTGTTCTAGAATATTAAATGAGCAAGCTGGTATAAAATACCAACTGGCAGCTTTCTTAAAGCTTCTCTAGGGCTATTTTGAACTCTCCTTGGTGTTTATTTTTCGAGTTGATTGATTATGTCATTGCCCATTGCAGTGAGTAATGATGGATACAGGGATAATTACTTGAGTGTGGTGCCTGGCAGTTTGTCAACAGTATTACACGTTTTGGGGTACTATTGCTTTCAAAATTCCCTCATCTCATTTGAGTAGGAAAATAAGTAAATTCTAGGATAAAATTTTTGAGAGAATCTAGCTCTCTTTAGTTGGCTGATTTTCAACAGCTTAAGCTCCATCCTCACAAGTAAAGATGCTGTCACATTTACTCTGTTTAGGGCCTGTGAAATGTGTGTGGTTTTGTGATACTTTGCATAAAACCTGTGTTTTAGGGATTTGATCAACCTCTGCATGAGACAGGAAAAAGGAGGGTCTGTAGGCTCTTTATGAAACTCCAATTCTATATCAATATAAATATCAACATTAATAGCTATCTAGAAACTCTATCTTATATTCTCTGAGTCAGTCAAAGTATAACTTTGCCTTTATAATACAAAAAAAAGTCTGGGTCAGTCTCTGGTGAGAGACCTCTCTTACCATTGTATCAGCAGGTGGTGATCCTGGCTCTGTGTCGTTAGGGAGCTTCTCTGTGTTCTGTAAAAGATACAGATTTATGTGGGATAGTGGAAAATAAATCGGCTTTCGTTAGCAAGGCTCTGGAAGAACAATCTGCTCAAAACTCAGCTCAGAGCACAGTAATCAAGAAGCAATACATCCAACTCATTTCTGTCCCTCTGCTGTAGTTAGCAGGCTCTGCTCTTTGCAAGTAATTAAAGACCTATGCCATAACAGGATTTTAACCTGTGGTCTCTCTCTTGGAATTCTGGCACTTCAGGTAGATCAGATTTCACCAGAGAAAGTAACCCACCTTGTCATAATTAACAGACTCATGGAAGGGGGGCTCCTCAGCCACACAGTAACACAGTTATAAGAACTGATAAGATTCAAATACCAAAACAGAGATTGGGTGTGCTTTAGTATCGATTCCATCTTTTATTCAAATTTGTTTTGCATCAGGGGAAGATATTTACAATATTTATGAAGTGTCTTTTAAGTGAGATAGTTGGGTCAGTCAACTGTCTGGATTGTCAGAATTTCTTGAGGAAAAAAAACAGAAGCAAGCAAGCAAACTATCCCAAAAATTCATTGCAAATCTCTGAAATCCATTTCCTATATCCTAAGATGAATTTTACTCAGTTTTTTTGGAATTGAATTGTAAAGATTAATCCCTTTTCAGCTTGTAAAGTTCTATACGTAGGATTATTCCACTACAATTTCAAGCTTTTCTGTAAGCAGATAATTTTTAATTTGCATAGCAAAGATCATTTTACATATTTTGCAGATTATGTTTTTTTTACCCCAGAAAAAGAATTGATGTCCAAAGTGGTTTTATGTATTGAAAAGAATGCTGTCTCTACTGATATTATTTCTGTGTGCTTCAGAACATTTCTACTTATCAAAGTATCACATTATTAAATCACTGTGGTAAAGTCTAGGAAAAGAAAGAAAGTTTCATTTAATGTGGAAAACTGGTTCTTAGCTGTGTTCAAACAACCATCACAAAACAGTCTGCTCTAATACTGAGGCTCACATAAAGTCACCTCTCTTTTTTTTTTTTTTTTTTTTTTCTCTCACATGATTTATTCTTCCTTATAAAAGGCAGAAGACCATGGACAAAAACTAATATTCCTTCCTGCACTTCTTTCAGAGCTATCATCCTGAATACAGCCTGTCTCTGAAGCAAGCATGAATATCTAGGAAATAAAACCTTGTAAAAAGGGTAATATTCAAATAAATGATCCATGAAATAATTCTTCCAGCAAACAACAAATACTCTGAACTTAAGACAAATAGGGTTCTCTAGTCTCTCATTCTTCCTGTTAGGCTAGAATTCTGGTATTTTCACTGAAATCTTGCAGTAAACTCAGATTGTCTCTCAGCTAGCTACAAAGGACTAATAGGGATTTATGTTTAGCATAGAAAAAAAATATTTTTGATTAATAGATTTTTCAGTGACTGCTATGATTGATTTGTCTATTATCCTTATTATATTTCCTGATTCTGTTCTTTAATGCCAGTATCTTCCAGCTTTCAAAAATTGCTTGAGCTATCCACTAAAGTTGCTTTCTGCATGATTTCCTCAAATATGCAGTTCTACCCTACAGAAACTGGTCATCATACTTTTTGAAACACTGGTAGGAAAGTCATAGACTACCATCAGCAGAGATGAATATCCATAGTCTTTCCAGGGCAAACAAGGTAGCCAAAAGGTAGAAGACTTAACAGAACATACCATTTTCAGTAGAGATGAATCCAAGTAGACCAAAGGACATGGAAGAGCAAATGAATGCAAATGTGTAGAAAGAAAATTAAAAGGGAAGACATAACATGTCCTAAGAAAAAGATAGAAAGATAGATTAAAATGATAGATTATGAAGTTGGTAGGATTTCCAAAATTTGAGCAGCTTGGTGACAAATACAAGATGATGAGATAGTTAGAAAGAGACAGATGAATATAGGAGGAATGAGGCACTCTGGGAAAGAAGTTCTCAAGGGAAATAGGAAAACAGTAGAACTGCTTGTGAAGTAACGCATTCATGAGCATGAAAAAAGAGCAGATTTAGATCTCTGTGACATTCACAAAAGTGGAATTTATCAAAAGTATAAATGGACTTTCACAGCAGTGGAATTTCAGCAGGTTCTGAGGATGTCACTGCTCTGGGTTGTCTTTAAAAAACTCTCCACATTTTTGTACAATTTAATGCACTTTTCTACAACTTAGTATAGTGTTTATATTTATATTTGATCATTCCGTTTACATAGCTGCATACTATCTAAGCTCTACTGAATTAAGTAGATTTATTTTTATTCTAATGTCATTGAGGAAACAACTATGAGCAGTGTTTTTATCTAATGGTTTGTCAGTAGAGTACTCAGTCATCTTTAATATCAGCCCTCTTTTTAACAATTAGATTTGAGGGCTAGTATGTGGGAATTTTAATGAACTGCTGGAAACAATTTTGAAATTATGAGTTTACTAATGACAGTTGCATAGTAAAAGGAAAACATAAATCACAATAGATTCCCATGGTGTGCACATGCTAATAGAAGCATTGTGTGCTCCTAAAAAGACCAAACATATATAAATATGAGCAAAATGAAAGGAAATGATGGATGATTCACAATAAATGCTTGAAAGTAAAATTTCCAGGCTGTGCACAAGAAGACAGACCAAAGTCACTGCTATTAAAATAAATAAATAAATAAATAAATAAATACAATCACATCTAAATATCACCCATGCTGTTGTGAAAATTTTATCTCTGAGGCACATTAATAATTAGGATACAACTGATATTTATTGCCATCATAAACATCAGAAATAGTAGAAAATGTGGTGAAATGGATGTTTTATTATGTACATTTATTATATTTTATTAATCTTGAATATTTGTTCTTTAACTTCTGGTTTTGGCTTGCCATTTTAAGACCTTTACATTTTGAATTTTATGGTTGTTTTGCATTTACTTGCCTCTCATTTTTCTTTTGAACACATATTTATCAGCAATTACATTCTATGTATTTCACAGGTAAAGAACAGAAATGTATGTCAAAAACAAGAATTTCCAGACTAAGACTTTGTATTCTGGTTTTGTGTTGTACTTCTTGTCTTCTAAGTTTTGGAAATTGATTTAATGAAGTACTTCACTTGTCAAATTAAAAGCCCCTTGGAAGATCATATACTTTTTCAGGAAAATGGAGATTTTCAACTTCATTTGTCTGCTCCAGGGGGACTGGCAGCACTTCAGGAAATTTTGGCTCCAGAGCTCCCAGTGTTTTGGTGCTCACTTGCCAATCCCGCATGTCTCTGACTCACAGCCTGAACTCCTTCTGCCCTTCCCAGGACCAGTGCGCTAATCAACAGACATAGGTTGTGTTTCCAGGAGTTTCAGGTATGTCTGGACCCATCCATACTGATACCACACAATGCTGAGATCCTCACTAAGCTGGCTACAGAACCAGAAACAGTGTTTGCATTAGCAGAGGAGGCCGTTCTGCTTCAAGATATCACTGATGCTTTCCAGGCCAAGGTGGACCGCCTGCATGGTACTGCCATGTGCCAAACTGACATGCAGGTGATTTTGCATCCTACCCCACTGGGGAGCATAGGTGTGCAATATGCCTCTGATCTCATTTTATGGGCACTTGAAATCGCAGAAATTCACTTGCAAGAGTGACAGAACTTTGCCAAATGCACAAACATAATTACAATATTGTTACCAAGCCAATGTTGGGCCGGGGAAAGCCCTTCGGTTGAAATTCAGTGAATGCACTAAAGGACACTGGGAAGGGGGTTGGAAGGGTTCTCTTTTTCTGAAACAATTTATTTATAATTGGGGTAATGCTACGTTACATTGCCAAAGCAGAACTTCATAGTTGGTGATACAGCTGGCTAATGCAACAAAAAATCCCATGGCTTTAATCCTCCAAGGGCTCTTCTTTCTAATTCTGTTATCTCACTGGACATTCCAATGCAGAGTTAGTACCTAGAGTAAGGTTTTCAATGTTTTGTGAAGCTGATTCTATTTATCTGCTGATTATAATAGACATGGGGAAAAAAAACAAGCAGTCCACTTAGATGACTATGGGTAATGGGGATACATTATTAATGACGTTTCTATTTTTTCACATGTTGTTTAACTGAAACACATAAACTAATGAGATCACAGCGAGTGTGGAAGATAAATGTGGGTAGAACACTAAATATTGTGAAATGTATGGTCTAAAATAAAGATGTGTTTATAGTTATTGCACATAATTTACCTGTAATGCTACTTGAATGTTAGTTTGGAACAAACTATTCTCTCCTACTGTGGGACTGAATACTATGAGGGTTACTCCACCTTGTGCTACTGCAAATCATCATTTCATATGAAATATTAAATCTGCTATTTTTGTTGAGGTAAGTTTGCCAAGTGTCTGTTATAGATAGTAACAGTTATACTTTTAACTTGAGCCAATATCTCAGAAACTTTAAAATATCTAAATTGGGAGTCTGCCCAATTATAGACCTTTCCTATAAACCAGGAGACAATGCCAGGCTGATATTCATAGATATATGATCATTTCCCTCTGGAAATTCTGAGTCAGATACCTAGGATGTGTTGATTTAAGCAGAACTAAAATGATATAGGCCAGCTGCTGATCAGTGCCAATAACTTTAAATAGTATTCTGTGTTCTCTAGAACTTGTTATTCAAGATTTTCTTACAGGCTAGTACATAACCAGTACAGCTTTTTAAGCATGAAGTGAGGTAATACTCATGGTTGATGATTTGGGGATGTAAAATGAAAAGTATGATTAAGGTGTTTTTCTTTCACTTTAAGAGCTTTCTTTCCCCTCAAAATAGTCTGGAGCATAGTCATTTTCACCTGTGTCCTTTTTGTATGTAATGGACAGCTATAATTTTAACAATCTGTTCATTCCCTTTGAACTTTTTATTTTTTAACCTTATTTTGGTCATTTAGTTCTGAAATTATTCCTCATGATGTTGTTAAACAGTTCCTAAATGTTCACTGGATTCAAGTTGCTCTTTGATCCATCCACATATTACGATAACTTATAATTACTATCCTTATGCGTTGCGACTTTTTTGTTATTTCATTTGGGAGTTATTTAGTGCTTTTTGAATATATAAATCAAAAATTATTGGCAAACAAAACACATTAAGAGTTAGCTCATCATTAAGAAAGCAACTGAAATAGAAAGTCTGCACTGTAATTAAGTGTTTTCAGTAGGGAGGAGAGTTTGACCTGATAAGTGTTAAAATGGTATCTGCCCTACAATTAAGTGATGCAGTTTTTCTAAGCAAAATTTTCTGGGCCAAGTTCTCACAAATTACTGTAAAAGGACTGATTCTCATGTGTAAATAAAATTGCATCTCTCATCTACTACCTCATCTTGCTGAGCATTCCCTAGTCTTGCTTCACATTGCTTTATAATGTGACTAACATGGTATGCTCCAGCTATTGAATCATACTCAAACTTCGTGGTTGTTTGGCTCAGTCACAAGCGGATACTTATATATATTGTCTACACTCCCTAGCTATTTGATTTAGCTTATTTTTGTGTGCCAAGATTTTCTGTTTTCCTACCCTGCTCTTTACATGTCTGGTTTTGGTTATAATGCAGGGACTAGGTTTGCCATCAGCACCTTCCATTTTGTTATGTTTAACTGTGCCTGCATTTTTTGCCCAATTTTCTTTCTTGTATCTTTCCAGTTTGCCTTTGCTCTTTACAAAATACTCCCAGTGCATTAAAAGGTTGCTGTATTTATAAGGTTTCACTGGGGCATTCAAATGTTTCTTACTGTCAAGTATTCTGTTATTGCAGTATCAAGCAATTTAGATGAGCATGATAAATGACAGCAGGTTGGCTTTATTAAGGTTAATGGCTTGATGATTTACAAGTGAAGACATATTAGAGTCAAAATTATTGCATTAATTGTTCCATTAAACAATGTGAACTTTGAATATACTGTTTTGGAATGCCCTGGAGAGGTGTCATTACTGTTATATTAATTGTGACATGGTATCTATTTCAGATGTGCTAACAATTTAGAAAAAATAAGTTCTGCTGCTTATAGCTGTCCAATAACTTAAAGGTTATTGTCTCCTGCTGGCCATTAATGGCCAATAACAAACTGGAAATTACTTTAGACAGAAAACAGAGCAGGCCAATAGCGACTTAGACCATTGGACCTCCTGTGGCTTTAAGCATGGTTAAAGCCTGGGGCGACTGGGGTTTGGAGGCAGCTGCATGCACCTGTAAGCTGCAATAATAGCAGTGGCGATGCACTGCTGGCACCTTGTCCCTTTCTTCATTTCAGGCCAGTCAGAACTGCTCCATACAGAAGCCTCTGCTGTCATCTGTTGGGTTGCAACCAGATAAAAGAAGAATCAACAAAGCCGTGGAAAGATCATCTGCATTTTATGGGATCAGAGATGTTTTTGAAGCAGAACAGATTCCCAAGTGGTACAGTTAATTAAAGAAAAGCCTTACTTCTGGAATTAATTCTGAGACAACAGAATGAGCACCAGGAAGCTCTTTCTGGTATGAAGAACACCGTTTTTAACTTTTGTTGATGGCACCTTAGAATTTAGTAATCACATATCAATAATTAAGAAGGGACAATAATACTAAGTCATTATTTTACTTATTCAAGAATCATGTTTTCTTTGCCATTATTGTTTTTTTTTTAATAGCAAAATACTCCAGTGAAGTCAGCTGATGAGTACTCTCATCTGAATTTTTGATTCACCAGGGATATATCAAACTGCTATCTTGCAATGTTGTTTTCAGAAGGAACTTTTTCATAGTAATATTTTGAGTTTCAAGGGAAAAAGATCAGTAAAATTCAGAAGAGATTTGAAATGGTAAATGATCCTTGAATATTCCTATACTCAGAAATCCAGCAGCTATTGTTTTTTTCATTAACAAGAACAGTGGTGCCCAACCCAGCTATGTTAGCTGTAAGCTGGCCTATCTTCAGAGACCTCAGCAAAGCTGCACCTTTTTTCCATTCTGATTAAGTTGATCAAATCTTCCCCCATTTTAGCTTCCTTTCCTTTTTGGATGTGGCTATAAAATGCCAGGTGATTCTGCTGACTGTTTTCAGAACTTGGTTTTAGATTACTAGTAACAAGTAAAGTAAAGCAAGTAATAGCAAGCAAATTAGTCTATTTGATTAATAAACCATTTACTTTACTAAGTGATGAGTGACATTAGGATTCTAGGGGGATGGAAGGGACAGGGTTCAGCTGGAAAGCAAGCATAATATAATTTAGTAGCAATTCTAACTGCAGTTCTTTTTTTCCTTTCTTTCCCTTTTCCTTTGCTTTCAGCAGTGAAGAAGTGCTGCTTCTCTGTTCTCTCTGTCTTTCTACCCTCTTCTCTGTGTTTTGGGTGATATGGGAAAGAACAACAATAAAGCCAAGCTGGAAGCTGTTGCTGCTGATGCTGCTACTGATAGCAAGAAAGGACCTGATAATTAGATTCTGCTTAGAAGCAGCACATGGGCAAGGCTTTCGCATTGTGCTCTGAGTGGCAACTAACAAAAATTCCCAGGTAAGACGTAATCTTAAATTGTTTATCTGGACCTTGGAGTGGGGAAGGAGGGCTGGAGGAAGGGAGCAGGGATGGGTAAGCATAGCTAAGCTTAGTTCTTCAAAGGATGTGCTGCCAAATTGGTAAAATACATTGTGGGGGTTTATATTTTCCATCCTGAGTAAAGACTAGTTCGTACTGGAATTTTAAGATTAGATTCAGGAAATGGTAGCGTGTCTTATTGGGTAAACTTGGTCTAGCTGTGGTTTCTGTAATCTGTTACTGTTTGGGCATTAGTCATGGGCATGGCACTGCATGATAAATGAGGTGTCACTCTTTGAAGATCCCTTCATGAACTTGGACTTGCATATAAACTCTCCCTGCACCCAAGCATCAGCTTGTCCACTAGGTGAGGAGTGTCAATCTTTATTAATGACAACTTGATGGAGTAATGACGCTCAACAGCACCTTTAAATTGTTTATGGCTCTTATGAACTGAAAATTGGTTATTCTACCTTATGTTGAGCACTTCTAAAATTTCATTGCTGAGAAGTAAGGACTTATGCAATGGATTCAGTCCCTGGTTTTACTATATAATTTCCTTCTTATTACAGGATGCAAGTTCAAGCAGAGTAACCTAGAAAAAAGACTGAATATTCAGATACACTGCATTTAGGATGTAAGCAATGGAATCATAGGGTTCAATGTATTGGAATATCCAGATACACCCTATTTTATTGCAATGGCCAATTCACAAATGAACCTTGTTGCTGTTTATTATTAGGGATGACATCTGAGCTTAATAACTACCTGACACAAAAGGTAAAACAATGTCTCTTCTCTAAGACATATATTATTTAGATTTCAATATCAGAAATTGAAAATCTGGTGAAAAATCACTAGGAAGGATTCCATCCTGTCAGGAACATATGGTAATTTTACATTAACTGATATTTTTTGTAAATGTGACAGCAGAAGCATATGTGGAAATGTTTGCATGTGGAGGGGAGCAAAATGTGTTTTCCTGAAAATAAGACTTCAGCAATTGTCACAGTGTATGTGATGGTTAACAGTGTTGATGTGCAAATGATTTGCTGAAAATTGCAACACAAGCCCTATAATACTCTGAGAAGAAAGACAAAAGGGATGCAAAGGGAACATACGGGGTTTGTTTTACTATGATAACACCTAGGTTTGTCTGCAGCACCCAGCTCCAGCATTGCTGCAGACTGAGAATCTAAAAATTGTTAATACATGCAAAGTCTCACCTCTCCCTCCTTATTCATTTATTTTAACAAAATAAATATGTCACTGTCTCATATTTAACATCTGCTGAGGAAAAGACTATTTGAAAATAAATTGCAAAATTCCTATGTAGAAAGGGCTGTTTTATAAGAAGATAGTACAGATGATGATGCTTTACTAATAAAAATGGACCGCTTCTTTCTATTTTCTGGGAGGCATCATAAGCTTTATACATCTGTTCATGGGGAAAATATTCTTCAGAAAAAGGAGGCAGATCACTAAACTAAGGGATGATAATAGTTGCATGCAGCAGACAGGATACCTATCAGAGAATAAAAAGAAGAGGAAAAAATATATTAAAATATTAACCATTCTTGCAGTGCAGTAAAAAGAATAGTGATGAAAGTGAGTTTTTGTATAAATACATATGGCAAAGGATGGCAAAAGGTTGAAAATTACAGATGGTTAAATTTGAGAAAATGTCCAGGTAGGGAGAAAAAAGTATTCACCCTCCTATTCTTGGGATGTCTTGTTCTTTCTGTTGTTTTTCATCACTTACTGAAGAGCCAGCTTAAAAAGGCTGAAGAGCTTGGTTGCAATTTTCATATTCAGCCAAATAGTAAAATACATTTCCAAAGCTTCAAAGTTTCCTGCTTTGATGTTTTAAAACTGGTATAAAAATGACAGAAGAATCTTAGCAGAGTTTCCAGCATTTAGACAGTCAAACTAGTCCAAAAATATTACATATTCAGCATTTTTTTAATTGTTTCACCATTTATTGATCCAAACAGAAAATAATATTTTAGGTTAAAACCTACTTTAACTTTTTGAAACTATATAAAAGTTGCACTCAGATTCATTAGGAAGATTTTATTTTATGCAACTCCATCTGTCAATATCTTTTGGAAGCAATCATTTGATGTCACAGTAGGACAACTCTGCTCTAAAAACACCTCTTGCTGCTGAGTTTGGATATGACAGCACTAGTTCCATGTGCCTGCAATTTTAGGTTAATGGTTGGACTCGATGATCTTCAAGGTTGCTTCCAACCTAGACAATTCTATGATTCTATTCTATGAAAATCCTGGATAATACCAAGGCAAAAAAAAAAAGTTTGTTTCTGCTTTTGCCACTCAGTTCCTAATAATTCTATCTCAGTTTTCTCTCAGTCCAGCATTCTTACATGTATTGTACTTGAGAAGACCTCAGATACTTTAAACACTTTAAAACACTAAAATTTAAAGACAGCATATTGATAGATGACTCTGTGAAGTTTTTTTCTGCTTTGTAATGGAACTAGCAAACACGTGTTCAAATGCAAACTTCCAAGTTTTCTTATCACAACATGTAAGTATATAATCAAGTTGGAATTGGTGTGTTCAGTTACCAGTGAATTGTTTTCTGTTAGAAATGGAAAGGCATACCTGGTCAAAACACAGATTCTAGACTGAATTTGTAGTTTTCACTCTGAGTGTTTGCTTACAGGACCGTTTTTCAATTCGTTTGAGGGCCTCTGTGAGTGCATGAAAGAAGCGAGGCTGGCTGTGAGTAATACGTAGGTTTAAACATCGGAAGACGTGACTGCTACATGTGAAAGGAGGTAGCAGAACAAGCAGACTACCTTAACAGAGCAGAGACAAGGAAGGTAGACTTAGTAGGGTTGTGTTTTACAAGACTAAAACACTTCTGCAAATGCAGCACTTGTGACTGTTCCTCTCCTGATCTAAAATGGGCTGCTGCCTTTCATTTCTATCAAAATGTCATCCATGGTGGGGGTAAATGCATGAGCATCTGATACCTCACTTCTGCTATTACGTAGAAGAGCAGCGCACATTAGATGAAGCTCTAAAGAACTATAGTGCACTCTTAGGCTAAGTAAAGTTACTGGCATTGTCTTTAATGGTGTAAAGTTTCCACCAATAAAAGTTTATGGAGAAACTAATTTCCTGATATGTACTTTGATCATTTGGGAGGGGCATCGACGGGGTGAAAGCAGGGAATAACAGAACTGGTTTCTGCAAATGCTATACTGAAACCTTTTCCATAATGTTATAATGACCAGTAAATATTTGTCAGAGAAGCATCTCACTTCCACAGATTTAGTGACATGCCAAATGACCTTCCATATTTCTTGTTCATTTTGAAATGCTGAAAATATCTCTGTCATCTTTTTGGCTGGCAGCTTAATCAAAACAGTTAAAAAATTCTGCCCATCCCTGTTACCTGTTTGTTGATTCCAACCATATTCTCTGGGGTAAATTTAGGCATCATGAATAGCGCTCAAATGAGACACAAAATCAGCAGCTTGTAGTTTCCAGTAGAATCTCTCATTTTTCTTCTCAGAAGATACATTTGACTTCTTTGACATTTTTCTGTTAGTTGAGGAACTAAGGCTTCTTGCCTCCTATGCATTCACTTAATATCAATAAGAGCTTTAATAGTGTAGGGATTCAATTTGAAAGAGAAATGCTGTTGCAGTGCACCTTGATGAGGGAGGGGGACTAGATATGCTAGCTCATCTGTTGTTTTCATGAGCATTTAGGGAGGTAATAAATGAAAATTGGGAAGATTTTTTTACTTGTATTTAGATTTCACGTCATGTGCTTTTGACATTATGAGCAGGGGAATAGATTGTAGTCGTTTAATTTTAATTCTGTGATTACCATGCTTAACTTTGAAAAGGACTACCAAGTCTAGATGGATGCTCCTGTAATCTGTACAGGTAAATAAATCCTTCTGTTCATGACATCAGCTTTATATCAACTTGCTCATATACTATGCTAAAATTATACTTTTGAACTAAGTCTGAGTGGTTGACGTGTACAGTCTAGCTGTAGAGAAACAAGATAAAAAGCAGAATTATGAATAATATACTAAAAATCCTCACAGATAGGGATCCTAACTTCAAAAGTTGGAACCTAAGTTTTCCTATCACTCTGGCTTATTTCTACATTTTTACTTGTGAATTTAAATTGGCTGCATTCACTTTGACTGTTGAAGAGGGATGAGCATGCATACATAAAGACATAAAAACTTACTGATGATTAATTATCTGATGACAGCATTCTCAATAAATAAGAAAGTTGTGTGCATTAAGTTGTGTGCTTAGTTATGTCCAGGAGTAATCATAGGTTGTATAATCCTGTGAAAATAGAGACATTGCAGGAACAGAGCATTATATCCTTGAAGTGAATTTAAAACTGTACTATAGTCAATGTGTTTTCAAAAGTACTGAGAGCCAGGGACTTTGACTGGATGAAGCCTAGACGTGCAAAGGAATTTGTAATACTGAAACCTGCCTGAGCTGTGACTTAAGTGCCCTTATACAAGGCACAGCAAGAGAAATACCCAAGATGGGAATTCAGAGGGACGGTCAAAATGGACAAGGAGCCTCATAAATTCATAAGGAGGAGATGTCAAGGAGAAACATTACAATTCATACCCCCTTTCAAAATTTGTTAACTATATTAATCCTTCCAAGAGGGTATGTGTAGAAATTTCATGCTGAATCTGATCCATTTTGTACAAATACCTTTTAAAAAAAAAAAACACAAAGACTTAAATTAAACTCCATATATCCACATAAATGTCCTCCCCATTAGAATCTGGAAGCACTGTTTTATTAATATAAATAAATATCATTTCTGCACATGCAAGCTTTTTCAGCAGTGAAAATGCAAAGACACTCACAACAGGGCAAGAAATGACATTGCAGTGAGAATCTGTATGTCATTATCTGGGTTATCTGCACGTTGCAGACTGAACTGGTCACTGACAAGTATCGAATAATGTAGACATTTGAACTGGAGTCTTCCATAGGCTGGGATACTGACATAATCATTGACTGATGAAGACACATGTATAAGTCAAAAATTTTGTTCTTTATAGTCCTTTATGCAGGTCGAGGACTTTTGAGCATGTACCTAAGACAATGCAATCCAAGGAACACCTATCTAGAAAATTCTCTAACACCTAAATAGCATTACTCTTTCCCAACAAAATCTCTCATATGCCCAGGGAAAATTTTGGATGTTTTAAGGCATAGAGTCTTTTCACATTCAGAAGCAAAACCAGTCTTTGAATAATACGGGTGCATGAAGAAGATATTTGGAACCAGCTCTTAGTCATACGGTTCTCCAGAATTCTCTCAGTTTCACAAAAAAGAACCGTTTTTGTCCTGTTGATAATAGTATATTAAATTTTCAGTTAATTTAAGTTATATTTACAAGCGTGCTTAAGCACAATAAGAACCATTAAGAGAACCAAAAGACCATGTTGAGACGGCCTTTGACCTGAAGACTTCTCTGTTGTGTCCCAGATCCACAACAGCACAGGATATGGGCATACACTGTTCTATTAACCTTCCTTTCTCTTCTTCCTGCTCCCACTGCTTCTTTTCTGTGCAGAGGAAACCCAGGTCCAGAACAAGTGGCAATATGGCTCGATAGCCTTCTTGGTGCAGACATTAACAGCCTTGTTAGCCTACAAGTTACATACACCTTGAAATATTCAGTCTTGCAGAAAAAAACCCTCTATTTCTGTTAATGCAACCTGATTTATCCTGTAGGTAGCTGTTCTGTAAGCACTTAGTACTACCATAAAGCTTTGTTATGGAAGCCATTCCCACTTGACATCAATAAGCCTGTGGAAAGCAGTTTCGTCAATATATACGTGTAGCTTAACCCAGAAATTAATTTCTGTAATAATTATCTTAAATGCTATTTCCCAGTCTGACTTCCTTCAGAAGATTTCCTTAAGAAATGACTACAGAATTGGGTACATTCTCTTATTTGTGAGTACTGACTCCCATTTTAACTTGTATGTGAATCACGGTGTCTGTTCAGTGCAGTAAAAAGTTCTTCATTCTCTTGATTCACGCTTGCATCTCTAAAGAAATTTTTATGAATCTTTGCTATTTCAGTCACATTCTTCTACCTTGTTCAAAATTCAATGACATGCATGTCATAGTACACAACATATTGTGTGAAAGTTGTCTACAATACAGTCTGTTCCTTTTAAAGTGTCTGCCATCATTTTTCATTATAGATGCTGTCAAAACTAAGTTAGACAATATACTGTTTGACAAAACATCTTATTTCAAAATATACCAAGAATATGCAGTTAAAGCCAATGTAAATGGTTCTTGAGGAAGTAGCATTTCCTCCTCGTGATAAGAAGGAGTCAATGTTTTGATATATTTTTGGCAATGAATTCTAAAATCCAGACCATGAGTGCTAAAGAGCTTGTCAGTTTGGGAGCTAATCCATATGCCAAGAAAGCATTAAACAAATATGTAGCAACTTATTTCAGGGAATGACCAGATATGTATAAAACTTTCACAAGGAAATCAAGCCCAACTACTGGTAAGTGTAAGGTGAAAATTTAAATCACTTTTGACAAGGCGGAAAAGCAGGCATGGTCATAGTGTAACTGCAGTATAATGTGCATGATTAACTTACTGTGGACCAGTTCCCCAGCAGCAGGGTTTTACAGAGCCTGTATTGTAGAAATAAATAATCGTTGAGAGAAAACATGTAGCTCAAAGTGCAGAGGCATGCAGAAATTTTTTTAAAAAAAGAAAGTTTGGAAGAAGTGGACAAGGAAGGATTTCACTTTCTAATCACAGGCCTTGGCAGTGGGCTCTACAACATAGTTTTATGTTTCCACTTAAAGCCATAGGTCTGTCTTCTCTACTCGAAAATAGGCAGAGGAATTCAACTATCTTCACATACACTGTTTAACAACAAAAATTTTCTCCTCTGCATGGATGATGTATTTATTCATACCCTTAATAGGATGCTAGATACAGCTCTCCTTTTTAAGTTCTTACATCCAACTGATTTTTTCACTTCTACCAGAGGATGGTAGAGTCTCTTAGCATATCTGAAGCTCAAATGATCAAAGAAGGAAAAAAACCCACCTTCTCCTGCAGTTGCTTTCAGTTTTCTCATGCATAGTTAAATGACTGTATTGAGAAGTGATATTCTACAGGGATGGATGTAGAATTAGCCCCTGTGGTCTCACCAGAGTTTAATGGGTGGTCTGATGATAACAGCATCAGTTTCTGCCATCTGTTCATAAAGGGACCACTGGCTGTTCAGTGAGCCCCTTTGTTAGTCATGACTAAAACTGAATTGTGTGAATACCCTCACCTAGCAAAACCAACAGTGCAGTAAATAACTGAAGATAGGAAAAAAGCAAAAATTAGAGCAATAAAATTATTTAAATACTTAGAGGATGAGTTCCATTTTCTCAGCTCTTTGATTTAAAGAGCTACATGCCAAGTACTGTAGTAGAGAAGCTGTATTTACTCACAACAAATAAACTGTCCAATAAATTTAGACGTTTCTATAAAACCAATCCTGGTTTCAAAATATGTTGGTTTATTTCATGAGCAGTCTACATACGTCTGTGTAGTTTGAAGAAATATATTACTGCTTATAGTCTATTTTGAGCCAATGGTCTTGCACAGGTATTCTTCTAATTTCTAATATATCTATTCTTGTATTATTCCTCATACCTAATAAAATGGGAGAAAATTATAAGACCAGATTATATGCAAGAACCAGTGATAAAACTAAGAAAAGTACATATTTATGCTTGTATAAGAGAATACTTACTTGTATAAAAAGCTATTCAGGAAAAAGATCTATACAACTTTAAAAACAGCTGTTTAAATATTTATTTTAAAATCATAACATGGTTGAAGAAAACAGTTCTTTTAAATTCAAAGAAATATTCATACTTACTAAGTTACAATATTTGCCCGGATACAATTTTGTAGAAATGCATTTCAGGAGACTTCTGCAAGGTATTAAAGACAGACATGAAGCAAAGATAAGGATTAAAGCTGATCAAAGCTAAGCATAACAAAAATCAGGGATATTTAGACATATTGTTAATTATATAACTGTTTAAACATGAATTCCCTGAAGAACAGTCAGTGTTAAAGACATTCCTGAGAAATGCATCTACAGGAAGGAAAGGCTTTTTACTCTAAAAGTGTTTATTTGGATGTTCTAATTAGCCATTTAAGCATACTTTAGCTTGAAAGCGACTACAAATTATATTGTTATCAATAAGAACATGCCTTTTCAAAAATGACCTTCATTGCTTCCATTTTTTCTTTTCTAATTAGAGTCTGGGGAAGCATCTATTCCAGACTAGTTTCCACATCAGTGCTGAAACAAAGTTAAATTGTTTTCACCTCTCTTTACAAGAGCTGAACAAGCTCTAGGCTACTGTCTTGCTCCCCCCTCCTGCTTTTATTTATGTCATACTTAATTCCAGCTTATCTGGTCTTCCAGCAATTAAGAATTATATTAGGAAAGTTTGCATGGAAAAACTGTGAGTTAGAAGTTGAGTAGAAAGATACATTCAGCTATTATTTATTATTGGCAAAGCTCTCAGTGCACTGAGTTAAAAAGAGGATTTCTTGGTGATCTTGGATCTGAAATGTATCTGGGCTCAAATTGGCCAGCATCAGTGATTTGGACAGGCTGGATCAATGGGCTGAGGACAATGGTATGAGGTTCAACAAGGCCAAGTGCCAGGTCCTGCACTTGGGTCACAACAACCCCATGCAGTGCTTCAGGCTCGGGGAAGAGTGGCTGGAGAGCTGCATGGTGGAAAATGACCCAGGGGTGTTGGTCGACAGCTGGATGAATATGAGCCAGCACTGTGCCCAGGTGGCCAACAAGGCCAGTAGCATCCTGGCTTGTACCAGAAATATTGAGGTGAGGAGGACTAGGGAGGTGATCGTCCCACTATATTCAGCACTGGTGAGGCTGCACATCAAATATTGTGTTCAGTTTTGGGCATCTCAGTACAGGAAAGACACTGAGGTGCTGGAGCATGTCCAGAGAAGGGCAATGAAGCTGGTAAGGGGTCTAGAGCACAAGTCTTATGAGGAACAGCTGAAGGAACTGGGATTGTTTAGCCTGGAGAAAAGGAGGCTGAGGGGAGACTTTATCGCCCTCTGCAACTACCTGAAATGAGGTTGTAATGAGGTTGGTGGGGGTTGGTCACTTCTCCCAAGTAACAGGCGATAGGACAAGAGGAAAGAGCCTCAAGTTGCACCAGTGGAGGTTTAGGATGGATATTAGGAACGATATCTTTACAGAAAGTGTTATCAAACATTGGCTTATCAGAACAGGCTGCCCAGGGAAGCGACTGAATCACCGTCCCTGAAGTTATTGAAAAGATGTGTGGATGTGGTGCTTAGGGACATGGTTTAGTGATGGTTTTGGCAGTGCTACATTAACGGTGGGACTCGATGGTCTTAAAGGTCTTTTCCAACATAGATGATTCTATGTTTCTAGGATCTACTCTACAAACATCTACGAGCATGCAAGTATTCCTACCTATTGAGTGCACTGCGTACAGAGATGAAATGCAAAGAGGAAAAACTGCTCATAGGAATAAGGATAGAGAGATTTGTACCTTTCAACTGTAAAATTATGCTTTGGAAATAGACATCATTCATCGAGGGTTAGAATGAGAGTTTGCTCTTTGCTTCTATTACATAAAAGATCTGTGGTGCCACAAATCTGTCCAGAAATAATTTCTTAGTTCACAGTATGATGTAGGTAGGGGATGTATTGGTTTTATGTGGCAAGGTTTTCACAGTGGGGGGGCCTGAAAAGTGACATCTCTAAGAAGACACCAGGAGCAGCCCCCATGTCAGACGGCCAGTTCTATTTGGCTCCAAAACAGACCCACTACTGGCCAAAGCTGAGCCTGTCAGCAACGCTGGCAGCACCTCAGGGACAATGTATTTGAGAAAGGATAAAAAACCACTATGGCAGCTGTGAGAGAGAGGAGTGAGAAAAATGTGAGAAACAGCCTTGCAGACACTAAAGTCAGTGAAGAAGGAGGGAAGCACGTGCTCAGGCAGCAGAGCAGAGATTCCCCTCTGGCCAGTGGAGAGACCATGGTTGTCCCCCTGCAGCCCATGGACAACCCCACACCAGAGCAGGATGGAAGCTGCAGCTTACGGAGAGAACATGTAGGAGCAGGCTCCTGGGGAGAGCTGTGGTCTGTGGAGAGGAGCCCACACGGAACAGGTTTTCTGGTAGGAACTGTGGCCCATGGACCCACACTGGAGCAGCCTGTTCCTGAGGAATTGTACCCCGTGGTAGGGGACCTAGGCTGGAGCAGTTCTTGAAGAACTGCAGCCTGTAGGAAGAACCCACAATGGAGCAGTTCATGAAGGACTGTATTCAATGGGACAGACCCCAGGCTGGAGCAGAGGAAGAGTGTGAGGAGGAGGGAGCTGCAGAGAAAAAGGATTGTGAACTGACCAAAACATTCCACATCTTCCCTGTGCTGATAGCAGAATGGGGATGAGGTAGAACAGCTGGGAACAAAGGAGTGAAGTTGAGCCTGGGAAGGAAGAGTGGGGTGGAGGGAAAGCACTTTTAGTTTTGTCTTTGTTTCTGCCTATCCTACTCTAATTTATTTATTTTTTTTAATTGGGAATAAACTAAATTAATCTTCTGCAAGTCAAGTCTGTTTTGCCCGTGACAGTGATCAGTGAGCGATCTCCCTGTCCTTATAACCCACAGGCTTTTCTGTCTAATTTTCTCTCCCTGTCCTGATGAGCAGGGAGAGTGAGAGAGCACCTTGGTGGGTACCTGGCATCCAGCGTGGGTCAACCCACCACAGAAGTTTATAATTTTGTCACGTCATGTGAGTCCCTTCTCCCTCTTCCCACTTCTGCTATATTATCTGGCATTCGATGGGGGCAGGTGGTATCGATTTCCTTAATGTGCTAATCCAGTCTCTGTCAGTATCCTTTAAAGCTGATGTCTCTTTCGTGCTATGATCCTAAGCCACAGATGCCCCATGCTTCAACATGGGGAAGGCATTCATATAAAATGTTCTGAAACGGCAAGCTTATTTCTCATCAGTGAGCAAGAATACTTTTTTTTAGATTGAGCTCCATGTTTAATATTTGCATCCAGCTTATGCTGATTTATCTGGAAGTAACCACCAAAGCCTTTGCACATTCATTTTCAGAGGGGTATCAATGAATTGCTTATGTAGACATTCTGTATCTAGAGTTGCAGATTTTGCAGCTACCAGAGTTCACATTTTAAAATGTGGCCCTATTAGTACAAATTATACAGTGTTAGCATCTGCTGAAATTTCAAGGCAAAACAATATATGTAATAGCTAAGATTCTAGAAAACGACACAAGCTATGATGGCATTTATAGTGTATGAGAAAGTAATGTTGATAACATAAAAGGTAACAAATTCTTTAGAGAAAGATCCTGATACATCTTGTAAGCGCATATGATCGCAAACTGGAATTGGCATGTAAAGGTCAAAAAATATAAAATGATAGATTCCAGTGGTATGAAGTGCACCTAATAGAGCACTTGGCAGAAGTAGAAGTAACATCTGTAAATTTGACCATCAGTGGTGAAACAACAGACTAGACTACGTATTATGAAGGCCTTGCAAATAGGATCTTTTATTTTTTCACACAGCATTTGGCATAGGAGTGGTTTCAAGATAAGGGAAGGTATGATTGTTCAGTTATAAAATTTTGAATAATAATTAAAAATGTACGCAGAATACCTAAAGCACAAGGTTCAAGCCTGCAAAGGCTGTTATATGCACAAAAAAGTGCAAGGAAAGACAATGTGACCACACTAATGAAGAAAAAGGTACTGCAGATGGTGTAATAGCATGAACGTTTGCAACAAGCACACTGTCAGGGAGCAGTTTATGGAAACTATTAGGTTGGTGCTCTCTACTCTTACACTCTGCTTCACTACACTACTGGGTGTGTGGTTTTGGCTGGGATTGAGTTAATTTTCTTCATGGCAGCTTTCATGAAGATATGTTTTCGATATGTCACCAAAACAGTATTGATAACACACAGCCTTTTTTTTTTTTTTTTTTTTTTTTGCTTCTCTTCTTTTTCCCCACCAGTGAGTAGACTGGAGGTACATAAGAATTTGGGAGGGGGCACAGCTGGGAGAGTTGACCCCAACTGTCCAAAAGGATATTCCAGACCACGCGATGTTCATGCTCAGCAATAAAATCTGCATGAAGGGGGAATGTTTGGAATTATGGCATTTGTCCTCTCAAGTGACCATTATTCATGATGGAGCCCTGCTTTCCTGAAAATAGCTAAACACCTGCTTGCCAACAGGAAGTAGTGAATTTATTCCTTATTTTCTATTGGCTTACCTATTAACTGCCTTTACCTCAAAGCAAAAGTTTTCTCTCTTCAATCTCTTTGCTAAACAGAATGGGTATGTTGTTTCTCATTTAGAGGACTGGGAATCTTATGCTAATTCTTTGATAGTAATTAAATATATTTTCAATTAATGCTACATTTAGAATTGCTTTTACCACAGATGTTTGTAAAAAAAAAACTACAAAAATTATTGCTATGATATATAGATGAAATGCATGTTATTTGCTCATAACACTGGATAAATTGACAAGAAAGATTTTACTTATGATAATTATATATTTTATAGTGCTAGAAGTTAAAATAGCTAACAGTAGTAGCTGTAGATTTCAACATAAACTTAGAACACAGATCATAAAAATATGCATTTTTACAATTTACACCAGCTTTTCCAAATATTTGAGAACTGCTTTCAAACTTCCAAAGGTCAGTTTTGTAAGAACCTTAATGACTGCTATTAGTATGACCTGCTGGAGTGCTTCTTTGCTTTTGATGCATCAGTTTGTTTATAACATTGTGATTATGACTTGACCATTTAACTACAAAAAATGTCAATTTGTATTTTGAGAATCAGCAGCTGATGGCTATTTGCAATAAGATCACCTTAAGAAGAGTTCCATAATTTCAGCATTACAGAAATATGATTAATTTACCTTCTTTCCTATCAGCAAGAACTTTAACAATGAATATCTGCTGTGGCATTTTCTGTACAAACATAAATCTTTCTGTCAGAAAGATTGACTAACCTTGTATCTTGAGTGCAATTTGAACTGAAAGGACAATGCACCAAGGACGTATTTCTTAAGATAAACAAATAATCAAACAAAACCCTCTAAAACTATAATTTCTTTTCCAAAAAACAAAGCAAATATTTCAAATTTAGAATAAATGCTTCAGAGCTATGTAAACTTTATTAAAAAATGTTGCTGATTTGAAATTTTTTCTTTTATGTATTTTTAGATAGAAATAACAGGTTTTGACCTGTCCAAAATGACATATACTGATTATCCAGAAATCTGTGCCTTTGACAGCCTACTGTCTTCATACTGTATGTGTCACAAGGCAAAACAGTCTGTTAGGCATGTTCCCAAATTTTATTAGTTCTTCTGAAGAGCACAATGTCAGCAGCAGATTAACCAAGTCCTGTTTTCTTTTACTATCCCCACTCCCAAGGTAAAAAAAATATTTGTAAATTACTTAATGCAGGGATTCCACTTCTTGAATAGTTTTGTAAAGTTCCTTTATTTGTCATGATTTCCATTTTATAAGTGCTTCTTTGCATCCCTCCCATTCTTGCTATATATTGAAAAATTAAGCCTATGTATTTTATTTGTAAAACTACAATGTTTAAAAAAAGATCTTTTATTCCTGCTATTGTTCAGCAACAGTGGTTCCAAACTCCAGTCCAAGAATAGCTGCTTGTATCAGCTTACAGGTTGTAACATCTCACTGCCCATTAAAAAGAGTATTGCACAAATATACAGCGATACAAAGGTCTTTGAGTTCCTGCAAAAAATACACACTTTACAGCTCAGATGAAAGTGTTAGTAGTGGGAAAACATGTAAGCATCTTGACCATTATTCTGTTCGCTAGATCTAACTATAGTTTTAAATTTCTAGTACCCATTTCAATACCCTAGAAGGTTATCTGCATCAAATATTCAAAAGCTGCTTCCACTGTGCGTCTACATGAGTTATTCTTTTATTTGCAGTCCTCATAAATGATCCATAGGGCAGGGGGAAATGGTCATAAATGAACAAATAATACTAAGGGCTCTACTGTAGGTAAAACTGTCAAGGACAGGCTTTTACATAACCTCTGAGTCCAAAAGACGTGTTAATTGCATGATGCCTGAGTAACAAGGAAGCTGTCAACAACACTTACTAGATATTAGTGGGAGTCAATGGGATTTAACCTTATTTTCGTAGGTGGTTAAGTTCTGTTCTTATTCTGTTTCATCCAGGCTTTACAGTGCTCGTCAGAAAAGTTGAACACCCACCAGTAGGATTGCGACACAACTAAGACATCATCTGCAGTTTACCATCTTTTTTCTTTTTTTCTTTTTTTCCAGGTGGAGAAATGGCTAATAATATTATTGCTTTGTGTAAGTTTGTTGCTATGGATTTCCAGTAGAAGCCCCAAAGAAACACAAAAACCAGACACAAAAAAAACCCAACCAAAAAACCCCACCAACTTTATAGAAAGGTGCATTCTGCTTGGAGAAGATGAATTTTGTCAAGGATTTTTGTCTTTGTTGCAGTTCATTCTATGGTCTCAGATGGTCCTCAACCTTCAGTCAGATTTTACTTTTCTTGCATATGGTTTATTTATATTATAGGAGAAACTCTGTCAACTAGAGACCCTTAAATGGTGTTATCCATATGCTCACTGAATATCTTGCAGATTGACTACAAGATTTTGAACCTGGTTCTATTTCCCATTGTATGAAAATGTAAAAAGTTGTGGATCCTGTTGATGAGTTCATGATATTTAAGGTAAAATGGAAAAAAATACAAACAAACTATTTCATTACCTTTAAAAACCTTTTCTTTCTCGTAACTTCCTTACTTTCTGAGCAGCCTGGCAAAATGAGAAATTAATCTGTATAATTGTAACATTTTTACTACACAATGTGTAAGCTGGTGTGGAGAAAGTGGCTTGGTTGATGTCTACAGTTAACCACTTATTTCCCAGATGAGATTACAGGAATAAAAATGTGTATTCCTTTCTTCTTATCTTCCTAGCCTTTTTTATATGTTTATCTCAAAAGCCACTGTTCATAAAGCAAATGTCTAAACTGAAGAAAAAAATCCTTTGTTAAATATCCTGACAACCAATAATCCACTTACACAGTTTCAATATTTAGTTAAAGGAAATCACTTCAGTTTTCTCATGTTTTATGATCAGGCCTTCCTTCTAGCAAAGGTATTTTAAGGAATATTTCTGTGGATTAACATTGGAACACCATATTACACAAAATGGAGCCCAGGTATATCAGTCTAAATGTGTGTATGTGTTCATACATGTATGCCAATTATAAGGCACATTACAAGGTACCTTTTACATATTTCATATATGGAACAATTTTGCTCCTTTTACGTGAGCAAAGTTTATAAATCAAACAAAAGAAGTCAAAGAGTTTTTGATGGTGAGGCATTGACCTTGGTAAAAGGTGCAACAGTTTTATAGGGATCATCTGGTTGTCTATACTATGTTTTAACAGAAAGTTGTCAAAACACAATTTACAATTTGGTCTTTGTTTAAGATACATATACTGTTGTCATTAAAACTATATAAGGTTATAAAGGTGAAAATTGTCAGAGCAAGGCAAGAACAAAACTCCAACCAAGACAAATTTTTTTTCAGAGCAGCAAACAAGAAAGCGAATAGCACAATTTAGCCCAGACAGAAATGTTACCAGACATGTTGGGGTCTTATTTCCATTACTTGGAAGAACACAAAACTCAAAGATCCCTCTGAATCCCCACCTAGAGAAGGGGGGCAAACCACTGCACAGTTGTACTCATTCTCTATTGTATAGCACCAGCTGAAGTGGAGCAATAAAGTCACACAGCCTTAATTGTCCCTGCACACATTCTGATGCACAACAGAAGATACCTTATTTTCTTCACCATATCCCTCTGTAATATCCATATAATACCTGAAATTATTCTTTTTCTCCATTTGCCAGAATGACATTTCATTGTTAGTTGGGTTTTTTTTTTGTTGTTGGGTGGTTGTTTTTTTTTTCCTTGAGGAGTGCAGCAGTGGGTCATCATTTAAAAACAGCAGACTTAAAAAAAAAAAAAAAGATAACATTTTTCTTTCAAGACCTGAGAAAAATATCATATACTTACAACACCAGAGAGATGAATAAGAAATACTCTTACCACAGTTATTCCCTGAACTTCTGTTTATAAACACCCACTGTTCTCATGAAATTGTTGTCATTGAACTTTATTCAGAATGACAAAGATATCTATGAAATGAGCCTCCAGCTGGAGAGTTGAAGGATAGGACACAGTTACAGTAAGGAAAAATTATTACAGGTAGAACTTGTGACATTGAGTGCCTTTTACTAAGATTGCTCAACACTTTCCATTATAAGGCTTTGCTTTCAGTTATTTACAAGGTTACTAAGCTTAAATTGTTTGAGTTGAGTTTTTTCATGCTAGGTATCTGCCTCTGGCTGAATTTATTTATTTTTCTTTGACATGTAAAAATGTGGCCAGCCTTTTCTGTAAGAAATACATATCATGAGAGCAAGGACTGGGAATGTGAAAGAGCGAGTGGACATTTTTTGTTCTCCTAAGACTTCATGTACCAATTACATGGTGATTTCCTAGTAGATGTTTTAGTGGTTTATTAACTGTCAAAACTGTCAGAGATTTCACATGCTGTGAGATTTTCCTTTCACTCCATCTTAGTACCTTGTATTGACCATCTCACTCTCTCTCTTCTGCTTTCAGTAACTCTACTTAGTTACAGACACCAAGGAACAAACTATCTTGGTAATTATAATAACCAAATATACATGTGACAAGAACTAAAACAGCAAACAGGAAATAAACAATTTTGAAAAAAGAGCCTGGAGGAAAAAAGACAAGGGAAGAGATGATGGAAACTGCCTTAAGATAGATACCGAAGGGACCTGCATTCCCAGTAAGGAAGATGGAGAGAAGACAGTAAAATAGTAAGACATGAGGAGGACCCCAGAAATCACAAATTTAATCTTTGTAAATCATATTTTTAAGACCTTTACTACACTTGCTGTCGTTCTCTGAACATTGAGCCGTTGACCACAACCCTTGAATGTGATTAGATTATCCTAATCTTCTTGTTCAAGCATAATCATACAGACTTTAAAGTGGTGATAAAATTATATTTTATGAGAATTCTTGTAACTCATTCAGTATTCCACGTATATCTACTCTTTACCCCCTCAGGGTTATGAAGTACAAAAGTATATGATAGTTTTCATGCCCTAACCTGTTTTTTTGCCTTTAATGAAAGTCTGCTAGACATAGCTGCTCTTAGGACATGATGCTGAGACCACCTTTAGTGGATCATTTTGATGATACCAGGGCAGTGAAATTATAAGAAACTCGCAGCCCTGCTTGAAGCTCCAGTTGAGAATGTGAATTTTTATAGAGCTCCCTTCTATAAACAGTCTCAACTTTTTGTTATGTCTCTTACCTGTGTGATGTTTAGCACATTAGAGCTCTGGTTTCAGGCAACATGTACATGTATGAACTACAATAATTAAATCTATCATTATTGTCATCAAACAAGAAATTTACAGTAGAGCTCCAAAAACAAGATGATCCAATTTATTTTGGCCTTGGTGTATGGGAAAAAAAAAAAAAAAAAAAAAGCTGTGCAGTGATTGAATTGATCTACTTGCTGTATTAAGACAGCCATGTGAAAGTCTATGATCTGATGCAATACATGCAGATGATCTGTCTCCCTGTCAGCAGATGTACCTTACTGAAAAAACATTATTCACTTTTACAAATATTCTACTAATGGACGTAATGTTCATAAACACTGAGTAACCAACATTAGCTCCAATTTAAATAATAATTGCTTTTACACAGATAGTTTTTATCAAGTAGTTGTGTATCAGCTGAAAATTACCTTTTTATCTGTGTTGCTGTTACTTTTGTATTAAAAGCTCATACATGAATAAAATAAGCAATAGAAACAATGATCTGGTAGAAAGAGGAAATGCGGATGTGCTAAAAATACGGCTTTACGTTACAAGCAACGACTGAGGTGAAAAAAATCACAACCAATCCAGTCTGTCATTTGCAATAATTGTATGGCAGGTATAAACAAGCCAGACTGAGTATTAGGTAATAAATGTGTGGTCCCCTTTCTATGAGTAATCAATAAGCTTCCCTGAATCTTTATTGGCACAGTGCCCACTGATATCACTGGAATCACATTCAAGTAAAAACTGAAAATAAAATTCAAATCACATATAAAATTTCTTTTAAAAAATGTATTCATTGCTTTAAAAAGAGCAATGGAAGGATTTCTGTCAGTGACAACCAATTTCTAGGCAATCAGAGGTTAACGACCCAGAATTGTGCCCTCATTAATATTTTATTCTGAATTATTTTATAGATGTAAATTCAACATTTTAATTACTCACATTGCTCCACACCCTCCCGAGTGTACTGCCTGTATTTAAATTCCCAATGGGTTCTGTTCCCTCAGCTTCTCTTTTTATCTTCAAATATCTGCTGAGTTCTCTGGCTGCCCATTCTCAGAGGTTGTTAACTTCTCATGTTCACATCTTTTAGCTATTCCTGCCTGGGTTTTTTTCAGGTTTTCTGACATCTTTTGGCTCCTGGTGTCACATCTCAGTGTCAGCTCTCCAGATTTCACTCACTTTCATCAGTCAAGCTTTTAAGCAGTCTCTGCCTTCCGCTGCAGTCCTATCATGTTCCTGCCTTATTGTAAATGCCATTGCTAGGTCCATACCTGTTTCCCTTTACTCCTTCAGTACCCAGATCTCCAGACAGCAGCAATAAAATAATAAGCCCTACTTTCAAAGGCTCTGTAGAACCTATAGCTGCTAGAAACACATCTGCATGACTGCAAATGTACCTATTGAACTAGATTCTGCCCTGCAAAATGCACAGGTAAATGTGATCTGGGAGGTGCAGTGTCTCTGAAGCCCAATTTTCTCTCTGTTTCACCCTTGCTCTATGGCAGCAACTATTAGAGGAGCTATAGCTGCTTGTGAGTGCTAAGTCTGTTGGGTATGAGAAAATGTGATACTGCTTGTAAGACTGATGTGCCAATAAAGCTCATGTTGACATGCACTGCAAAAGGCTCCTGGGTGAATCTGCTTTCCAATTGTTATTTAGCATTGCCTATGTGAGTGCAACGATGGTGTTTATCCCGCTTGCCTCAATATTCAAGCCAGGAGCTGAAATGAAGCCAATGTTCTGCCCATTCCTTGTTTCTCTCTGCTCCCACATCTTAACTCCTGGTTACTTACGAAGTAGAATGTGGTTGGGAACTGCAAAAGTAATTTGTTTTTCCAAGTCAGCCACCCAACTGGAAAATAATCATTGTAAACGATCCACCTGGATACTTTAAAACACTTTTAAAATTTATTTTCATTAAGTTATTATTAAGGTAGAAAAGCAGGAAAAAATGGAGTCTAATGAATGACTTAAGCATGAAATTGAACTTTTCTTTTTCGTAAACTTATATTTAGAGTGATCCCTTTTTGATGTGTAACTCTGAATTATGTTGTAAGTGGGAGATAATTTGCTGCAGTTTAACACCAATTAGCTTCCATTTTTTTCTTCTAAGATTGCTTGCATTTTGGTGAAAATAGTAAACATATTTTTTACAAACACCATGGAAAGCCTCTGTTCTTTGCTGTGCCAGCCAATGAAAGTAACCCAATGAAACAAGGAAATACACAGAGCTGACAGCAAGCATTTTTCCAAATGCAACTAAGCAGTAAACAAAAGGACCTACCAGAAACAAACACCACAGGAACACACCTTCTGATATTGCCATGTTGTCTAACTGTTTTGGCATTGGCTCAGTCTAATTGATTTTTTTGGAGGCCTCAGGGGAGTCGGTAAGTATTTAATCCATAGCACCCCGAGGAATATTTACAAAATAATATTTTAGCCCATGGATACATCCTGGAATAGTGCCCAAAGCCAGAATTAAATTCTATCATTCTTCAGGAAATTCCATCTTCCCAAACACAGAATCACAGAATGATATGGGGTTGGGAGGGACCTCTGGAGATCATCTAGTCCAACCTCCCTGCCAAAGCAGGTCCACTTAGAGCAGGTTGCACAGGAACGAGTCCAGGTGGGTTTTGAACATCTCCAGAGATGGAGACTCTACCACCTCTCTGGGCAGCCTATTCTAGTGCTCTGCCACCCTCAAAGTAAAGAAGTTCTTCCTCATGTTTAGATGGAACTTCTTATGTTCAAATTTGTGCCCGTTTCCTCTTGTCCTGTCACTGGGCACCACCGAAAAAAGACTGGCCCCATCCTCTTGACACCCTCCCTTTAAGTATTTATAGGCGTTGATAAGATTCCCCCTCAGTCTTCTCTTCTCCAGACTAAAAAGACCCAAGTCCCTCAGCCCTTCGTTGTAAGAGAGATGCTTCAGGCCCCTAATCATCTTTGTAGCCCTCTGTTGTACCTTCTCCAGCAGTTCCCTGTCGAACTGGGGAGTCCAGAACTGGACACAGTACTCCAGATGGGGCCTCACCAGGGCGGAATAGAGGGGGAGGATAACCTCCCTCGAGCTGCTGGTCACACTCTTCCTGATGCACACCGTGCACCCACGTGTACCCCATGTATTAGGGTACACGTAACACTAGTACCATAAAATGCTAAATTTTTTGAAGCTGTGGTATGGACAACAGCTTTGTTAAACAGTTTTTTCAGCAATTCTTTTGACCTGAGCACAATGAAAACCTTCAAATTGGCAGCTTTGATGTTTCTGACTTCTGTGTCTTCAATCTCAACAATTGTAGACTTTACTTATTTATTACATTGAAAATTAACTTAGAAGTGTTAGCTGGTGATATACAACAAGGCCTTGGAATCTGACTCCTGAAAGAATGTTATTGTGTGATTTCAGGGCATCATAACCACACAAGAGAGGCCAATAGTCAGAAGCAACCATTAAACGTCGTTATATGTCAGAACTTCCTCATACTGTTTTTTGCCAGACTTACAAAATCTGTTCGGTTCTTGCATTCAGACAGCTTATAGGGAAAACCACATCTACATACTTTAAAATATCATTTTCTTACCCCTCCCTCACACTGTGCACCATTAGCTCAATGTCCAAGCTATTGCATTTGGTGGCTTTCACATTTCACTAAACATACTATTTCCCATTCTCTGTCTTCCTAAAAATTGGCCATATGATGCATATGCTTAATGATTTTACTTTCACTTCTCTCGTGAGGAAATCCAGGAGCATTACTGCTTGTTACTCCAATAGATCAGTAAACTCCTGTAACTTTAAATGTCACTGACAACATTCGAGAACTTGAGCCATTATGACATGTTTATTGTCAAATGTGCCCATAGCAACACCCATCAGTGTCATCTGTTTCAACTCTTACTTTCTCAATTGACACAAAAGAGTCAATACACCAGTCACAACTGTTCTAATCTTAGTATAAGTTGAAGAATGGTAATGTTCATATATTGCCTGTGACAACTTGTGATGCACTGGAAATTTCAGGAATAAAGAATATGGTGGTATGTTTGTGTACTCTCTTCTACTGCTAAACAAGTTTGTTGTCTATTACTTGTTTCTCTTCTTCCTTACACTTTTTTAAGACAGTTAACAAAAGACAGGAGAGGTTAAGCAAGAGGTTAACAAAACTCTGTTAAAGAAAAGCTGGAGCTCTGTGCTATTGGACTTTTGATGTTTATCTGTTTTGGTGTGAGTCTAGATGTCTGTATTTTGTCTGCAGACAGCAGAAAACTGAGAAATAGTGCTAACAGAGTATATCTGTGTCTGATATAAAACATAACACATTAGACCCAATCCACTATCTGGATCAGCATTGCCACTGCTTTTGGCACCCAAGCATGTTTTTCTTATTAAATTTGTTTCTAATGCTTCAGCACTTGAGGCCAAGAAACTTTAGTCTTCCCAGACCTGAATGCCTTGGAATGAGCATAGGCTCCTCCATGTTTATGAGTGTTACAAAAACCAGAAAAAGAAGAGACACTTGTTAACATTCTTCCAAATAATAGTTTTATTGTCTGCTCTTTTTCAGTCCTTCTTGGTTGTCATTGTCTGCATATGATGCATATTAAAAAGGGAATGATATTTGTCTTGCAAAACAGTTACCTTTCTGTCACGTTGACAATGTATAAGCATACTTTTGGCATGGAGAATAACCTTGCAGTGGCAGACATTGCTTGGCACTTGCACCTGGGACATCATGTGGCACACAAACGATAAATTATCCTCTGAATATAGGAAAGCACTCAACGAATGTTCTTTTAATAGAGACAGGAGGATGACTCTCACTTAGGAATCAGTACAATTAAAGCAATGTCTAATTCTCAAAGCAGTATATTGACCTGAAACTCAAATGAAACATATAAATTCCATAGCAATTTTTAATTCATATTTATCTAAATATTTAGCTAGCATGATATGTCCATTGTGGGTCCAAGCCTGCATTAAAAGAAAAAGACTCTTCCCATTCTTTCCAAACTCTTTCTTCTTTTTTTACTTACAATCATCAAAAGGCAGCTACAGGAAACTGCAACCATGCATTTTACTCAGAGAAGTTTTCAGGCCGCTAATGGACAAGATGTTACCTTTGATTCTAGTTGATCATGCTGAAAAGCAAATCTCTGTCTCTCATAATAGCCTTCACCTAAGAATTAAACTTTGGTCTTGAAGATTTTTTGCAGAGCACATCCGTCACTCAATATTCCAGACATGTACCGCAAGCTGGACTTAAAATGCACATGAAGCATGCATCAATAAACCTTAAGTTTCCCAGAGGTGTATTTAATAGTCATTCTGTGACTGCTGAGTTAGAAAGTCAGGGAATTCTTGTGATGATTTAGATGGTCAGTCTGCTTTTTCATAAGTCAGGGAGGCAAAGGTTTGCTGAGTAGTGGGGAATTCTGCAAGTTTTAGTGTCTGTCCTTTTTCCTTAACTGTTTGCCACCTCTTAAGGCAGAGGTCAGAAGCACTCTCTTAATGTGCATTCTGGTACAGTAAATGGTATTGATGCAATCCCTTCAAGCGCCATGGAAAAAAATTTCTCAGTGACTTGTGGTTTCTGAGAAGTGAAAAGGGAATGAGTGCACTCCCTAATGCACTTGTGGGATTCACTGTGGACCCAGGCAGTCAGAGAACCACAGGGAATTTTTAGGATTTGCAATATGCAGGCAAGTGCTTTCCGTAGCACAGTATACACACCATGGCTTTTAACTTGCTGTTACACTATGCCTCAAAACCCCTTAAGAATCAGGTATCCTTTTCCTTCCCTCACTGCTCAACTTAATGCCTCATGCAGTGAAAAAAAAAAAGGAAAAAATTATAAAACCACACATTGCTTTGGGAAGTGATGAGTGAAGATCCTTCAGGACAACTTTCTATGTTTCTTGCACCTGAATCAGTTTGCAATAATCTATTTTGAGTTTAAGAGTCTCTGCATAATGTGGCAATTCTTTTTTCTTTTCCTCTCCAGGTAAACAGGAAGAGCACAAAGCAAAATCTTTAGCCCAACTTTTATTCCATTCTAAACAATAAAGCTTTTCCCATTTGTCTTTCATGTGATATTGTTGCTGTTTTTCCTGGGCTTTGGCACTGTGACACCCAAGGCTGAAATGCTCTCATTTCTCTTTTGGTATCTCCAATGTCTGTGTATATATATCCAAGATGCTTATTCTAGCTTCCCCTTGTGGTCAATGGAGTAAAAGAGACACTTCTAGGGAACTGTTTATCAGGTTTACTTTAGACATCTACGTCTGGATGAGTTGAGTTTGCACAAGAGGAACCATTTGTCTACATAAGCTATGGAGTCTAAACAACAAACTAAAATGTAGTTTGCACAGTAAACTTCTGCATTTAGCCAGATAAATCTGACCCCAAATTTCTCCCCACCCTCTTCTTTGGATTAAACTGTATAATTTAATTAGTAATTTCCTGCGTTTAAGCTGTTTTGCTACCAGAAGAAACATTGTGAACATGTATATATTATGATATGGAACAATAAAACAGTGCTTTTACATGAATCATAACTATTTTCTTTGCATGAAAGAAGAAAGACACCATTGATAGCACTTAAATTGAGTAACTACTTCTTTGCCCTTCACGCTTTATCTTATGCAGACTGCTCCTGGGCACTCTCACACTTACCTGTGTCTAACAATGGAATATAGACTGGAAGATGCTGAGTAGAGCAAAAGGATTATATATATGTATCTTTATATACTTCCTGGCCTTACTCCTGTTTTGCTTTGCAGTACAGAGCAGAGGGACATTGCTGATTGTGTAGCATGTGACCCTCTGCCACACATTTCATATCCTTCTTAGCAGAACTGGCATTCCTCTGTTAAATGTAAGTACTAGGTTGCATTTCTCCAGTTCTTTGGAGATTTCCTCATCTCTAGAGAACGCCGGTAGTTCTGAGAGTGCTTTAAGCATTTAAACAAGACCCATATCACTAGAAATATATCATAGTTTCTGAGACCTTTTAAACGGTTATTTTCATTATTTAAGGTTGCATTTTTATCGCTTGGTTGCTAATACGTGACTAATATGAAAAATGTTGCTGGTATATGATGGCAGTAAATCTTTTTAGTGAGAACTGATACAAAAAGTCCATTTAATACTACCATTGATTTGTAGTTTGGTATCAGACCAAGCCTTTCCTCAGTCCTTTGTTTGCATTGGACTACTATGATCCTTGTAGGATGATTGAAAGATGCTTTTTTTGCCCCTTAATAGTTGCCTCTTAATCTTGTTACATACTAATTTTCCTTTATAATTTGTCCCTACACATCTGTGCTATAGTTTTTAATTCCTTCTTAATAACCTGACCTCTGAGTTCTGTGGAGGGTGTGTGATTTAATCAAACTGCTCTCTTCGTAGTTTCCCTATTTTATAAACAGACACCACTGAGAGAATGAAAAAGAATCCCAAATGCATTCACTATATAAATTTCAAGATTTCTGAGGGATATGAAACATGACATTTAAGAGTTTGAATGCCCTGTATTGAGTAATCAGTAACAAATCTTAGAAAGATGAAGTGAAGTTTTGTTAGTTCCGAAGCAGGGAGGCGATATTTTAAAAATGGAGAACATTCTTATTATACATTTGTTACCTTAAGAATAAAATCTTGGACAGCTTTTGTTTGTTCGTGTTTAAAAGAGTTTAGCAGAGAGTTTAGGTATCCAGTACAGAACGTGTTTCTCTGCCTTTTCTGGAAGGTTACATAGCCTCATCTTAAACAGTATGAAGCAGCAGAAGTTAAGCACTTGTCTTGACACTTATTAGGATTTTATCTTTGCCAATGTACAAACAGATACAGAGGCTCAATGGCTTCCCAAGAACCAGTACATCAACAAGGCATGTACTGTCAAATATTTCTTAAAATGTAATGAAGCAAACAGTGAAACTGTAATGTTTTTATTGCTAATAAAATCTACGTAAGAAAACTCATTAAAGGATCTGTTGTTCATCATGTGAATGTCTCTGACAACCTCCTGCACCTGAGCAGAGTGAGCGGAAACTGATTTCCTCTTGCTGGAGCAAGGACACTTCTCACTGAGCTGAGCCACCTCCACGCACCATCATTCCCCTCCCCTTTGCTCCCTGTGACTCACATCACACTCTCCAGCCTGTGGACTTATAAAAACCTGCAGATACTCTTGGTTTAGCAAATTGTCTTCCTCCATTTTTTCTAATACCTCCTGAGAGCGTTATCAAAACTGTGTTAGAATTGACATTACCTTTTATAAGGTTTAAAAAGTTAAATAATAAGTTTATTACCTTAGCAACATACCTTTCTATGCACAAAAATCTGAAAGAAAGAAATCCAGAAGAGGTCTAGGCAGGAAGAGTTTCATAGAAATATGGAATCAGGAAAACAGCAGAGGTTGTGGGAGACTGAAGTTGAGGCAAATAAAATTGAGGTAACAGGAGTATCCTAGACAGATGGCTCTGACTTCTTTCATAACAATCTTCCACTATAAGAGGGAACAGCTTTTTCCAAGTGGAAGGATATAAAGAAGCTCTTTGGCAGAAATATCAAAATATTTTCCTTTCTTTTTCCTGTACAAGCTGCTTTTTATTTCAGTTTTTCAAAGTACTGGAGAAAGTTATTTAACTGCTGTTATCTGCCACGTGAAGATAAGAAACTAAGACTGAGGGTTCTGAAGTAGCCTGTCATTACATAAAAAGTTAGGGAACAAACAAGGAATGAAAGTTTGTTAAAAATGTTACCTCCATTCCTCTTCCCCCCCCCCCCCTTCATTTCTCCTATTTCTGCTTTTCTTTCCCCTGTTCCTTCCTCTCATCCTCTCTCTCTTTTGCCTGTGCTCGCTTTATGTTAAAGTCTGCATCTTCCTGTCAGCAAGAATCTACCATAATTTAAAAGTGATAACAGTAATGCAAGTGAACAAATACTCAACCATCTCATATGGCATAAATGTCAGGAGTGAAACGCTCAGAAAATTGCATGCAACATATAAAATGCAAATGTAATATATAATGTCCCATGTGGAAAATGAAAATGCTGAGCTCAATTCTTGCCCTTTACCTGCCTTTTACTTTGACTACTACTGCTGAAAAACTAAGTCATAAACTCTCCTGAATCTCATCTTGCCTTCACTACACAGATAATGGTGAAGTACTGAGGTAGTTGGTTTCTCTAAGAACCAAGGGAAAATGAAGCTTGATAATAACTTTTTTTATCAGCCCCACCTATTCTGCAAATCCTTTAGCTTGTATTGACTGGCAAAGAATATACTTCTTTCAGTTGTCTACTGTCATTAATCTCTCTTGACCCTATCAACAGCTTCTCCTGCAACTTACCATTAACAATATGAACTTGCAATAAGAATTAGAAGTTTTTTACTTTTCTTGTGAAAGAAATTTATTTTTCCTTCATTCGCTGTTATTAGCTGGTGTTTCTCCCCACTGTCCCATCTGGTATTATAATGTCCCAAAGCTCCTAGTAAATTTCTGCGGCTGTTTTTTCGTTTGTTTTCTGAGTAAAATAAGGAGCTGATTGTACACTATACTTTTATAACTTCTGGAGAATTCCCATTGGACTGCCACATTTTCAGTTACATTATAACTTTATAAAACTTGTATGTTTTAGGCTGATTTCTTTTTAATGTCCCAAGCGCCTGCCTCAGAACAAACTTATTATTTTATTTTATTTTTTTTAGCTTAGCCAGAGCAGTTCAGCGATTTCAAAAAGTAATGCATGTTAAAAAATTCTGGAGATCTTAGTCCTTAACAGCTTTAATACTCTGTGGTTTGCCAGACGGCTCGGAAATGGTGGAGGGGCTGCTGTGTGTCAGAAGAGTGCTTTTTATACTCATCATGAAAATCTGCTTTGCTGGGTCTTCTGAAAAATTTCTAGTGCAGGAATCATTGGTGGTAATTAAAAGCAACCTTTAAAAATTCTGTTCTCCTGGATGGAGCCTGACACAACCATAAAGCAACATCTTCAATGGTGTGTTCTTTCCATCACAGAGTTATGGCTAAAGCCATGGAAAGATGATCCTGAAGAATGACATGTAGATACATATCTGAACAAAAGAAATGGGACCGAACCAGGGCACCATGAACACCTGGGCAGCTTATGTGGCTCCCTGCACACTGGAGCATCAGGCTCAGACTCCTTTCCTCAGGAACCTCATCATCCCTGTATATTGTGTAGAGACTCCAGAGACTTACCTCTGAGCAGTAGATTGCATTTGGCATTAAGATGTTGAACCATTAGCCTTTGCAATTCCTCCAGCCTTCCCACCAGAGCAACTGCCTATTTTCCTTTTGCCTGTATTTACATCCCCCACACCAGTGTAACCATCTGGTGAGTTGGAAAGTCAGTGTATTGTAATGGACAAATCTGGATTTATTCCAAATTCAGAACAGAGGGCTTGTTCTGGAGGCAGTAGGTTTAAGTTCACCCTGTTTGGTATGGCAGGAAGGAAAGACAGAGTTAGTTTAAACAATCTATAGATTGCCAGTTGAGGCAATTTATACATAGCCTTTATACGAGCTCTTTGTAAACATCTTCTTGTGCATAAAAAAAAAATCTCCCTATTTGACCAGAATTCATCATCTGAGTGAAAATAATTACAGCATCATAAGTTATAATGCTTCATTGGTCTTCAAGCCCAGAAAATATTGGTCAAATATAAACAGAAGCTCATAATTCAGTGTCCTTTTCTGAAGATATGGCCTTCAGTGACTTAGCACTTATGAGCAGGATTTGCAGTATACATTTGATTGAAGAAAAGATGCTTATGCAGATCAGCTGGAACTGAAAAAAAATGAAAATTTGCCTAAAAGTCAGGCTTTCTTCTTGATATAGCCCAGCTCCAACCCTGAAATATGCAGCTTTCTAAAAGGATGAACACCTCTAAATCCCAGCTGTCTTCCATCACAGCAACTGGCTGTCTCTATGACTTTTTAAAATCTCCTTAAGAAAGGTAGTAGCCCTAACGAAAATGTCCTACTAGATGGAGCAAGTCCCAAGGCTGCCAATTGACCTGCCTAATTATGTTGCCAGGATAAATTCAACTCCCTCCTGGACTTAGCTTTAAATTCCTTATTTCATATTTCAGTTGTTTCTAGGGAGGGCTTTAAAACAAGTGCAATTAATATTTTTGGAATGACAAACATGTATTCTTTCTTGACTTGAAGATAGCTGGCTGGAGTATCATTAAACCTAAAAAAAACCCACAAACAAAAATAAGCTAATTTGGACAGAGAACAATATGGAAAGTTTCCCCTGAAAGGGACAATTTAAAATTTTATGCAGGTGTGAAAATTAGAGGTTATATCTGAAACCCTTTTGGATTCTTAACTATTATGTTTGTTACCATGGAACAAATGTGTTAAGATAATGTATTCTAATTCAGTACATTTTATTGAACTATTAAGTAATTCAACTAATCCCAGCAGTTTTCATGTGAAGAATTTCCACATAAGAAAGCAGAAAAAGGTCCTTATATTTTCATATTCTTTTCACTGTTAGGTTTGTGTTTTGTTGGGTTTTTTCCCTCACACAATAATTTCCCATTCACTTTTAATCCAACATAGTGGCAACATTTGATAAGACAATAATAAAATGCTTATTTTTTGAGGAAAGAATTTCAATATTGAATAGAACCTCTGTTCACATAATTAGTCTAACAAGGGAAAGTGATTGTTCTCTTACCTTGTACACCACGAAATCCAGAACTCTTTAAAAGCAAATCACGAATAAACATTCAGCTACATATAGAACAATAGTTCTAGCAATGCCACAAGTGATAAAAGCTGTTTTAACAAAACCAAAATGTCATCTTTAATTTTCTACTCTTTCTGATTTATTACAGCATTCCAGGTAAAGTGTGGTGATCACAACTCAACAGTTATTTAAAAACCTCTACTGTGTTTATACCCAGCAAAATTATTTTGTTTTTCTTTAAAGTGATGTCACTAGAAAAACAAAATTCTTTTTACAAATAGAACTGTGTATATCTCATCAGCAGTTCTTCCTTCTTTGGTACCATAAGACTCTTCTTAAGTAACGTCATTGTTTAGTAGCACAGTTTTAAATAATGTATTTTGAAACCTAGAAATTTATAGTTATTACCCTGCCCAGGAGAGCTTCACCATACCAATGTGACACAGACTGTAGCCTGAACAACTTGTTTCTGCAGTGTTGTTGTTGCTATGGGAACAGATGTGAAATGCTTACTGCTGTACTATAACACAATTAAGCATATTATGGCCTCTTTAATTGCATTCTTTAGGAGTCACCACAAACAAAGAGAGTATATCAGTCTGAATGGATCCTCACTTATGTTCAAATGACCATTTTGAATTATTACTGCAGGATATTCTTTCACCTATTTTAACTGTTTCTTTCTCCTACAGTTCTCCCACCAAAAGAAAAAAGTCTTCTAAAGATACCCAACAAATCACTACATTTAAAAGACCGAAAGACAAAAAATTGAGTTTAGGGGTTTTCCGAGTGAGCAGATCATATTATTTGGTCTTGAGAATTCCCAGCTACAGTGGAAAATTCTTGACTGAGAACATGCCAGTTTCTCCTACATCATGGATTTACATATTTTTTTATCACTTTCTAAATAGCTGGGATATACTGAAAATAAATCTAGATATAAATATTTCTGATAATGGTGATTCAATCTCCTTTTTTGTAGTTTGTACTATAAAACGGCTGGTCTCTTTTTTTTTTAACTTTTCCCCTGCTAACATTGATTCACCCTTCTAGTTTATACACTACATAATGAGTTACTGAGCTGTTGTCTTCAAAAGAAAGCTCCATTTTTTCTGGGAAGAGAAAAAAAATAATAATAAAAAACAAAAACAACCCCCCCCCAAAAATCACAATGTTTTATAAAGAGAGACAGAGCTTGTGAAGAAACAGAAGAATGAGGGGAATTTTCAAGGCTCCACTAAGTCTAAATCCAGTATACTGAATATACTATATATATTTTGTATATATAGATATACTGAATATACTATATATACTATGTATATACAATATACTATGCTTGAAGTACTGCACTGTCTCTGACATAATTTTGTCCCTAATCTGTTATTTCCCACAGTCCACTTATTAAACCTTAGCCATAGATAAAAGATTGTTCTGGAATTGTCTTAAAGAAGGAAGCAAGCAAACAAGCAATAGCAAAGCCAAGCCAAGCCACTCAGTGCAGCAGGTGAAAAGTGGAATATCAGATTGAGATTCCTCGCTGCCTCCCAGCTAGTGAAAACCACTGCAATAGTGAATCCTGCTGAATGGAGATAGCAAAATAAAATACATGAATTCTGTCAGCTGAGGACAAGTTCTCAGCTTTGAAACCCTATATTGAACCAGGGCATTCATTCATCAGGAATACTAAAAGGTTCATGCAACATGAGGACCTTTTGGGGTTAGAAGAACAAGGAATAGCAGGAAGAAACACTTTGAACTTATCATAAAGGCATAGTTGAACTGCCAAGCAGATTGGCTTGTGGTGGATATGAGAGAAAAATTAGGGACGGAAGGTTTAAAGAACTACCAAAAGATGGAAATACTTGAGAACCAAAGACAGCTGCGGTATTTTCCAAGCACCATGATTTTTTTATGTTCAAATAAAGATCAGTTTTGTTCAAAATATTATTACTAGTACCTCCATTACCATCAGCACTGTTATAGATCTTTACCATTATTAAATGCCTGTGTGCTTCTGTGTCCCTGCAATCTAGCTGAGGCATAGGCTGTTCCCACCAGGAGCAGCCAGCTGGACTGACTTCTCACAATCACTAGGAGAGCCAACAAAAGCCAGGTAGAAGCTATAGTCATGGAGACTGGCTGCCTACAGGCAAGGAGGCTGCAGGTATTGTTCCAGGGAACTGCGACAAAAGGTGTGCTGTGATTTGTCAGAGTTGTTCCAGTCAGTACAGTTGTACAGTAACTATTCAGGAAGTTTTTGATTGTCTGATAGCCTCGATGTCAGCACAAAACCTGTGATTAAGTCTCCTCAAAGGCTCACAACATTTCAGGTGCTGCTATCATGTCAATCACCTGGACAGTTCCCTGCTCATGATTCTTTCTGAGGAAAGCATTGGTTACATCCATTGATCAGAAGATCAGTTCAAAACTCTGACCCTAGAATTTGGAGGAGAGAGTACATAAACACAGAAGGCTATGGAGGGGACAGCAAGAGATTTCAGCTTCAGATTATCAATGAATGCTTAATTCGTTTCACACCAACGTTTTTTCAGCAATGATTCATGTGTGTTTGAACAGAATAACTTCAAATTGGTGGACCATCTGTTAGGATGAGAGAAATCAAATGGAATTGGGAAAGAAAATTAAGGAATAGTTATAAATTATTTCTATGTATTTGTTATTTCTGAACTGATATATGACTCATATTTATTAATTTTATTTCTTGCCTTTGGGAACAATGCAATGATCCTCTTATAGGAGGACAGTTATTTCAACTGGTATGTGACATTTGTTTAAAAGATTAATAGGGTGGGACTAACCCACAAAAGGACATAAGCTCCTAAAACTAGCTGGAAAACTCCTTTTGGTGCCTGACTAGAGCAACCTGCTAGGCAACTGGTTCTAGGTGGCCCTGCTTCAGCTGGGCAGTCGGACCAGATGATCTCCAGAGGTCTTCTAACCTCTAACCTTCTAACGTCTGTTCTTTTATCCACACTGTGTGCTAGGCTAAGTTCAGAAGACGTTCACAGCGCACTTACTGACTGACACAAAGTATGTTACTGTCACAAAGGATATTCCAGCTTCATTAGTAAAGAAAGGCACTTCTCCCTATTTTGTGGATCTCCCATGTAAAAAGCCATGCCATCTTTGTCTCCCACTACCCATGCCAGTGTTGTTAACACCAGGCTTTTTTCTGTTCTGCAGCCTGGTGAAACAAGAACAACACTCCAGTCCCTTCTGGCTTAGCTATTTCACTCAGTAGAAAATGATTACATGTTCAGTATTCAATATTTAAGCATGACTTCACAGGCTAGTGGATAGAGAAAGAATCTTTGATTATCTGCTCTACTGAATACTTCACACGGTGTAGTGATCATTTACTGGCACCTGGTCTCTTTGTTCAAAGGAAGATGCTATACACTGGAAGGAAGTTGTTCCATTTATGTTTGCTGGTCCAACAAAAATATATTTATTTCATAGGGGAAAGAAAAGACAGGAAGTTTCAACAGGAAGTAGTGATGGAAACTGATTTCATTATAAGCTGCTGTTGTATTGTGTGGAAGCTTGGAGGGAACAATGAGAAAAAGGACAGAAAACAAAACTTCCCCTTCCAGCCATGTTCTGTCAGAAAAGCAAGAATAAGCAGCCAATGTCAGGAGTACTTGGAAGGGTATCCTGTAATTGGGACTGAATTGATTGGGTTCAAGCCCCATTTTCACTGTGGTACCATTAGGTACCTCAATGTCTCCTTTTGCTACTTGCTTTCTTTTATGGATCTTATCTTTAGAAATGAGCTCCTATTTATTATGGGCTTTATTTCTGTGAACTGAATTTTCTCTCGGCATTTATGTAAAGCCTAAGCACTGGAGCTGGGATGGGAGGGTTCCACTAGGCAGCAAAATTCTTTTAAAGAGTCAGTACAATGCTACCCAGTGCAATACTTAAATCTTTTCATGGATTAAATTCCAAATTACTACTTCTCCTATGAGAGACTATAATTTACAATAAAACGGGAATATGAGAGATGAGGAAGATATTTTATTGCTCTTTCGTTGTGCACTTGTAAAATGTAAGGGTTAAAAGTGTCTTGTTCTGCCTCTAAGCGCTATAACAGAAAAGGAGAATAGCTTCAGAATTTTCTCCTCATCAGATAATTTTATCTCCCTGGACTAAAGTGTTAGCTTTCTTCTATAATTCAAGACTTCAGCCCTCATGTTCACTTGCTTTCTGTATGTATACTTCAGATTACACCTGTTGATACTATTTGTGGTCACATATTCCACGGTTCCGGTTAGCTAGGATGATCAACAAGATCAATGCAGGGGATGTGGTGAAAAATAAGAATAACGTTCGTTATTAAAACCATTACATTCAACAATGACTACCAAACTATAAAATAAAGTTCAGATCTGGAGCCAACTTTTGTGGTTTTACATATTCTAAACATACATAAATGGGATCAGGATTTTCTAACTGTATCAACTAATTACAAACAGGTTCACTTCTATGAATGGTAAGACAGGGTATGCTATATACTTTTCTTCAGAATAATTTGGAAAGTCATTTTTTGTCTCCTTACTGTCTTTCTGTCCTTATATGGGAAAATCGGACCTCTTGTATATACTTGAGTGAATTTTTTCTGCTGTTTCCAAAGAATAGATTTATTGTTTCAAAGCAAGGATTAGACTTTGTGGATATTTCTGTGTTTATACAGGCAGGTGTGTCTGATGAGTGAATCTAGCTGCAGCACTAACTTTGGCTCTGAAGTTAAGAGAAAATTTACTCCCTTCGATTGTCTCAGTTTGAGGCATTCAAACACCAGTGGATATTATTCAAAACAGATGTTCTTTATATTAGAAATACAAAGAACAACATCAATTTAGGAAACCATAAAAAAGAAAATGAGTGTATTCTGTCACCAACCATTATTGATTACTTTTATTTTAGTGAAATGAATGTTTAATTATACTGATACTTCATATAAAATGGACAGCCAATACTTGTATAAAGTAGAACAATGGCATTCAACTAGGTTGCTTTTCTATTTTCTTCCTTTCTTCCTTCTTCCCTTTTTTTCTGCTACAATGTTAATGTTAATGCTGCTATAAAATTCAGAACACAATCATTCCTTTCATGCAGAATCTTTGTTTGTTTCCTTGCTAACAGCTCACATAATTTCACATCTGGGTTTTATTTTCTATCTAAAATAATTATGTAGAAATTAATTTATATAGCCCTATCGAAGGAGAAATCTAAGGTAAATATTTTGATTTGCGTATTGTATGCTCATGTTTTTTAAATATTCATTTATCTTTTTATTGTCACTGCAGTGAATCTAAAGTCTATATTACAAACTTCAGTGTTAAACACCATCCATAGAATCTACTTGCTCTAAGATCATTAGGCTGTGACTATAAAGATATCAATTGCCACTTCTGTTAGTACACAGTTTGAACAACCACGTACTAAGAAAACATGTAAAACTCTTCACTGCTCTTATCTTGTATAGATGTCTCAGTTTTCCCTAACAACTATGTGCAGAGAAAGGACAAAGGAAGTAATGACATGCTAGAGACTCAGGAGTAAGGCACTTGAAGAGGCATCCTCTTTCCTGCATTGTGGTAGATATAATTTTCATTTAATTTTATTGCCAGTCATGCTCCATGTTATCACAGGGTCTCTGCCAGTGCCACATTTTCTATATGTGTTACCTATACAGTGACTATTGCTCAAATCTTTCACTTCTTTGGCTTTTTCTAAAGAACATCTTTAGATCAAGGCCACAAATATTTCCTTAGATGGTCAATCAATTGTAAAAACCGCCTTATTTCCATTTTGAAAATACATGAAGAAAAACTGAAAGGCATATGGCATTATCCTGCTGTCGGAAGAAGCAGAGGTGAAGAAGGGGAGGAGGTAGGATTTTCCTGGTGCCGTCCTCTTGCTTGGAGCCTGCCATGGCTGGGGGAGTTCCAGGGAGGGCAGAGCTGCTGGCCAGGCTTGCTCTGGGACCAAGGGTACAGTTACTAGAAGGGGGAATCAATGACTCTGGGCTTACAGACATCTTAAGGGTGACTGGCAATACAGATACGCTTGTGGAGAGTGCTTTTCAAAGGAGGCTGGAAGTCAATGAACTGAAGAAAAGATCCAGCAAAGAAGAGTAGTATATCTCTTTTACAGCCCAAAAAAGTAACTGGAGAGCGAGACCTCGGTGAAGTAGTTCATTGAAGAGACCCTGGCTTAGGTGCAGAATCCATAATTCTATGCCTCTAAAACTCATTAATTTAGATCCATGATGTGGTAGTTACGACAGCAAGAGGTGTGACAGACCATGTGTTCTCTTTATTACAATGTTAAGTGGGTGTCTTCTAACAAAGCTTGAGTTACTTACAGTGTTTGCATCTGAGTTTGTTATCCTAGGCTTCCTTCAGAGTCAGAAAAGAGAAATCCTTACTTCTAAGGTGATAGTCACCTCACCCTAAATCAGAATAATGCCAAATGCAAAATGTCTCCTAAATTAGGGCCGTGGAAATGTTTGCTTCTATGCACTGATTGCCTCAAATGTAAAAGTCTATGTGGTGTCTATGGTGTCTGAATGAGGCAGATTGTACTGTATGTCTTTGATGAGTTGAACATATACTCCAGTATTGATTTTAATATGTACTTTATTGTATGAACTCTGGTTTGAGAAGAATGAATACTTATCTAGATATTCAGTTTAATGAAACATGCTATTCAAAATTCTGTGCAAGTGTCTAAGTAATATTTAAGTATGCTAATCGTGGAAACTGCTTAATCATCATTCCTATTGATCTACTACAGCTTGGTTTCCTTTTGCCTTAGCTTCAGATAATCACTGCAGAAAATCACGCATTTTGTTGCTCAGTTGCTGTCATGTGTCCTTCCTGGAAGCCTCCTGCCTGTGTGTTGCCTGCAGATGCTTCACCTCATATCTCACATTCCCTTCCTACTTCTTCCTTGACTCTTCATCTCTACTTTGGATTTTTTTCGATGAATGGACAGCTGTTGTTTGATCCCAGGCAAATCAAAAACTTGTGAATTCATCTCATTCTTACTCTTTACAAGTTACACAACCTAGCAAAATGTTTCTAGTGCATGAAACTCGAGCAGTGAAAGTGAATATAGGTACACTATAGGGAATTGCCAAAAGAATGGAGGTGACAACATGTACCTGCTATGCATTATATGAGTTTTACATAAAGTATGATTCAGCTGCCTTTAGTATATAAATGGATGGAAGTGTGGGGCGAAATAAACCGATATTTTTCTATAACATCTTCAGCACCATGAGCTGTTCTGAAGAATAATAAAAAAGGAAAATAATCCCCCAGTAAAATGATTTCTGATTTTATGGTGTCCTTTTTGTTGCAAAATATATGATCCTGAACATAGAATTTTCATGTCAACCTTCACCCTGGGGCTAAGTTTTATTGATGAATTATAAGCCCCTGAAAATAGGGAATTATAATGTAAATCCTGAAAAAATCCTTAGCTATAGTGGTAAAAATGACAATACTATAATAAGTAGCCTCACACCTATTGTTATGTTAATAAATATGCACAAGCTAAAACATGCCATTTTCATATTCTAAACTCATATAATCAATATGTTAATATATTACAATACACTTCCCTGAAATACAGCAATGCACATATAGATCTGAGGCAATAGGCTGTTATAATGTCCCAGCTAACTAGAAATAAGTAAAATGCATAGGTGATATTGGTATAAATGCATTGACACAACAGCTCCCTCCTTTTACCTTTTGACCTTGTTTTTATTAAAACTTTGCTAAGCGTCTGGGTTTTTTACTTCTAAATGCAAGACAGAAATGAGCTGAATACTAAAATAATTTACAAGTCTTCGGGAATTGTTGCCTGGTATCCAATTACATCAAAATATAAACTTAATGCATAGAGTCTTGTGAGTACTGTTGATAAACAGTCAAATACAAAATAATTACTTCAGTAGCATTTTATAATTTTGGTCTAATAAAATGAAGAAGATATTGTGGAAGTCTCTATAGAAGAGATGGAACAGATGAAAACTGAAATATTAACTAATTTTTGTAACCTAAAATAAGGTTTTCTAATGCTGTGATATGAAGTTGCGAAAGAAACTGAAGGTGTAAAATAATATATTTCTAAATGTTTTAAGACTCTTCAGAGTGAAAACCAACCTATGGTTTTAATTTGACCATTCATTTGTTTAGTGTAAAGAGAAGTTCTCATGGCCGTGAATATAAAACTAGCAATAGAAATTCAGGACTTTCATTTCATATCTCAAGGGAGTAGCTTGTTTCTCTACTTCAGTTTTATCATACTAAAAAATCTTCTTGTTTATTTAGGAAATGCTCGTACTTGATGCTTATCACATTGGACACATTATATTTTAACAGTGATGATGCAGATTAAATGTATTTAAAGCTTCTTAAAGCATATACTTCTAAAATTCTATTAATTTAAGTAATTCAGCTAGTGTACTTGGAGAGTTGTCTGTAAAAACTGTTGAAGACTGTTTGCTGTACTGAGCTTTTTTAATACCTTGCTTAAAGCATAAGTTTCCAGTGTAGGGCATGATCCACCATATCAACACATGTGCAAAACATATGTACAATATTTTCAGTTTAGTCAGTGAAAAAGTAGACTGTGGAGTCTACTAATGTGCTTTTCACCCCAAGGACCTCATTTCAAATCTATCAGCAGAGTCCTACAATCTAAGCTCTCCTTATAGCCTTTTGTAGTCCTCAGTCTTGTTGTCCTCAGGAAAGAATCCAGAATCTGAATCCTGGAAACTTAAAAGCCCACTAAATCATGACAGGAGACAAGCTGGAAGACTGGCACTGAAAAAATGGGGGTTCCACTTCTTGCATTTTACCTTTTCTCCAGACAACCTAAAAGTCTCTGTCTCCTCGATAGCTAAACTGTATGTGTTTTAATTATTCTACTAACAAAACCCCATTTGCCGGTATCTTGCTCTTGTTCAACTGGCAACCATAGATCATGCAGTCTCTTTCTTTCCCTTCACTATATTAATTTTATGGATATGTGACCTTCCTAAAACAGAAAGTCAGAATAGGAAGCAGTAAAGAAAAAGCACTCTACCCAAAGCTGGGCTGCTAGATTTCTGCCTGGGAAATCCTGTGCAAAAATGTACAGTCTATACTGTATACTCTATATAAGTATAGAATCTATACTCTGTATACAGAGTATACAGTCTGTGAAACCAGGGAACAGGATGCAACCCTAAAAAAAAAAAAAAGGGGGTAAATAGATACATTTATTCTGAAGTGATATTTTGTTAATTATTTATGCAAAATATTCAGATGATCTGTTAATAAAAGGTAATTAATAAATACACTGAGACATTGTTTTGCTGTATACTGCTGTTTCCTACCCATATTCTTCTATTTTGTGTATTGTCTGAATATAGATTTTTCCCCAGATACCTTGAGAGATCTGTGACATTAGAGTCTTCTCCATCCAAATAACCTTTCTACAACTTTATTTGGCATATGAGCTTTCGTTAACCCTATAAGAAGAGAGTCACTCAGTTATAGGAATACAGGACCACAAGTATAAACAACTTGTTTGTTGGGAAAGTCACGAATGTGTCAAGAAGCACAGAGTATGAGGGCCAGTGCTGGTGGCATTCAGTTGATGCTCACAGAGAGACTGTTTGGTCTTTCCTGTGGGGTAAAGAAGCAATGAAATATGTAAAATGGCATATATGTCTGATTAAAGAGTTTTGGTGTCCAAGCCCATTTTATTCTCTTCACTGTCGTTTGGTCTTGCACAGCGAAAAAGAGTCGGCATGGGCTAACAAGTGCTTACTTGTTTAGTTATATCATCAGTCCTTTGGCTTTTTTTTTTTTTTTCACAACATGTTTCTCTGTAGTTGATTTCCTCTTCATGCTGAATTTTCTTTTTAATAGTGTAAATATTTCAGTGTTATCTTTGACAAGCAAGCAGATGTTTTTATTGTCATAAAGGAATGTGTCTGGATGAAAGCAGGGGAATATCTGCTCAGCTTCTCCTTAGGCCCTTAAGGGCTAAACGGCCGAAGTCGTCTTATCTATTTCGTGAACAGGTAAGTAATTTCAACATTTATGGAAAGCATAAATATAATACTGGAACGCATGTTTTACTCCACCCACCTGAAATTTGGAAATAGAAGGAAATAGTATAAATGAACCAGATCTCAAAGAATTAAAAGTTACAGAATTAAAAGCTGTATCTTCAGCAGACTAATGAAAGAGTTTGTGGATTTTGGGGGATTTGAAGAAGTTAGAGTGAGAATTTAGCATGTTATCCTAGCTGAATATGTGTTTTTATTGTCCTGTGTAGCATGACTGTATTATCTGAGCAACACAGAAAGGACCACAGAGCTTTTCTCGTTCAGGAACTGCAGAGTGGTCAAAAGGGAAAGGTCAGCAATTGATGAAGTTCTGCTTGACAGTTTGACAGCCCATTGACTTAATTTCCTACCACAGTACTCATTTGAATTTCTGATAGCTACATGCCCATATTAACTACCTACCTGCACATGCAACAGCCTCATTGCCTGTTTTTGCAGAGATAGATATAAAGGTAAAATGTTTGGAAATCCTTCTCCATATCACACATAAGACACACTGTTGCTTCAGGGGGGACTCCTGTTATGCTTCTGCCTTTCTGTACATAATCAGTGACAATAAATAAGATTTTCATTCTGTACCAGTCAATTTTATGTATTCCATAGGCATTAAATCCATTTGAAAGTGTGCTGTTCTTTTATGGAACCACAAAGGATGATCTTTTATTATAGTATTTTAAATCTTCATCCAAACATGTTAATTCTAAGCTTTACAAACAAACACTGTATTTTGTATTGAAACCTGTTCAGAAAGAATGTGTTGTCTCTCTACAGCTTCTGCTATGCATGAAATGCATTTAAAAGAAAGTCATTCCTAAGAATTTAAGCCCATAGGATAAAAAAACTGATTTGAGCATGATCTGAAGAAAAATACATAGTTGTTACAATCAATTTTCATTAATGTACAATTCCTTTTTCTATAAATCATGCCACATTTTCTGTTTTGGTTGTAAAATACTCTATACATGGACATTTCACATTTTGAAAAGCATAGTTTGTACTTCACTAATGTAGTTGTCAGTCCAAGGCACAAACAATTTTAGAAAAGCTAACATTTTAAACTAAAGGTCTTACACACAAGCCTGTAATCAGCCAGTCAATAAATATGCATCTTACATTTCCTTGCTATTTCAGTAAGAAAGAGAAATAAAGGACAAAGCCAACCGCAATCAATAACTAATTTCACTAAGAAGAATAGACAGTAGTCTGGTATCTGTACGTCTACGTGTTGTGCTCACTTTGGATGAATCACCACATTGGAAGTTATCGTATAACAATTGGCTGTACAGAATAAGTTAGTGAAAAGAGAAGGATGGGAGAATTTAATTTATTTTGGAACTCAGAGTACATAATGAAAAGTGTAAATAACAGAACTTACTCAGAGAAGCTTAAAAATACAGCAAAATAGTACAGGGTCCCAAGAAAAAGTTTCGAAAATGTCTGTGGTACAAAGACAGCTGTGAGATATGAATAAAAGAAGAAGCTGACATTTCTTGCGTCAGTAGGTTATGACGTAACAGATTTATATAATTAACCCTTTGTACATTCAATTGGACAACAATGCTAACAGGAATACAAGAAGAATTTTCTAAATATAAGCATTATTTTAAAATAGTATATTTTTTTTTGAGATCGTCATAAAACAGCACTGTTATGTATGTTACTATAACTTCAAACTCTTTATACTGTCCTGCAGCTCTTATCAGAGCAATAAATGCAGATGTCCTCATTTATTAAAACAGAAGTACCTTTTATTACTAATATAGATTCTTGCATTATATATTTTTATAGCATAAAGAAACCTGTGTTAAAGAGGCATAAAGATCAGAAATTCATCACGATTCCAAACCTAGTGATTGATTCTCTCCCAAAATCAGTTTTACAATGAATATAAATTGAGAAAAACACAAAGAGGTAGGACAGCAGGAGGTCTCAAATGCAGGTGAAATTAAAAATAAATACTGAGGTTTCAAAAAGTCCATTTTCTCCTTCTCACTCTGAAATAGATCCATTGGAAATACAGATAGCAACTGCAATTTTCAATCAAAATCTCTGCTTATAGTTTTTTTTGATCCTAAATTGTAAAGTGTTCTTTGAAGGCTAAAAACAGACAGAGAAGTTGTACTTCAGCCTAAACTAAGCAAGCTGATTTGTTTATTTATCATGTGTCTGAGACACAACATTATCCACTCTGATGTAGGTAATTAAAAAAATAAAATTAAATTGATTTTCATGCTGAGAAGGGCAAATTCGCGAACAGAACCCAAGTTCTGGACAAGTTCTAAAAGAAAAGAGTTAATGAAAATATTCACAGGAAACCAAGACAAGAAGTTTTGGCATTTTTGCCTGCCCCATCACACTAACACACATCACGTACCGAGCCTGGAGACAGGGAGTGCAAAGCAGCTCGATGCAATAGAGCTCAGGTCCCAGAGCTGAGCACACATTCAGATATCCTGCAGACACAGACCACCTATATACCAGGAAACTAAATATGCCTAAGAATAACGGAGAATTGACGGAGCCCTGGAACAGGCTGCCCAGGGAGGTCGTGGAGTCCCCTTCTTTGGAGATTTTCAAGACCCGCCTGGATGCCGTCCTGAGTAGCATGATCTGACATGCTCTGGGTGGTCCTGCTTTGGCAGGAGAGTTGGACTAGATGATCTCTATGGTCCCTTCCAACTCTAAAAATCAGTGAAATTCAGTGAAATTCAGTGAAATAAGCAGAGGCACTGAGGTCATTCACAGAACGGCTGGCATCTACACCAAGAAATTGCCAGGACTGGGGCAGCTGAAGGCAAACTGCCCATTGGGTATTCTTCTGAGCTGGTCTGACTGACCGACCACGTCAGGGAGTTGATGGGAAACATCAAGGGTTGAAACAGACTAATATTCATCTAGGGAGTGTGCTGAGGGTAGCCTAGCAAGTACAATCACATTCCCGTGCCCAAAGCATTCCAAAACATACTACAATTGACTAGTATTAGATGCATGCAGTCAAACTGACACGGACAATGTTACACTGACACAGGAGCTTCAAGTCCTTAACTGCAAGACTTGAGCTGGGAGACAGACATGAACTTCTAAAACTGCTTCTTAGATCTAATTTAGAGCAGGGTGTCATCACCCAAAATATTTAATTACAACGAGCTTAGAATGTTTTACTGTGAGGGTGACTGAGCACTGGAACTTGTTGCCCAGAGAGAGACTGTGGAGTCTCCATCTTTGGAGATACTGAAAATCCACATGGACGTGGTCCCAGGAAACTGGCTCTAGATGGCCCTGCTTAAGCAGAAGGATCTTCACATGCCCCTCCCAACCTCAGTTATTCTGTGATTTTGTAAAACGTTCCCTCTTCCATGCGAAAGCAGTCTACGCCTTCTGTGGTGTCAGTTCAACTGCTTGTGAAGTTTTGCTCTGCGCTTATCATAAACCAGACCCAGATTGCAAACAAAAGAACAGTTTTTATTTTACTTGTACTGCAGGGTTGCTTGTAATCCAGATCACTTTAGCAGTGTGAACTAGAGCATGGACATGATCTGGGTTACAAACAATCCTCCAATACAAATAAGCAACAAGGTATAGGGCAGGACTTGGACTGAGTGGCAAGGGGTGGTGAGGCAGAAAAGCTGTAAACTTCAGTTATTGCCAAAACTTCTGCATCATGAAACTGTGGCTCTTCTGAGCATTTGGGTCCGTCTCACATAAAACAAAGATATTAGCTTAAAATACTTCCTTCTGTTCACCCTCACCTGGTCTATTTTTTTGAAACAGACTAGGAGCACTTGCACAACCATGCAAAGCTGTTGAAAAGCACTTCAGGAATCTGTCTTGTCTGAGCACTTACTTACTACCTCATTTGAAGCACAGTACCTCACTGTAACAATGTGGATACCTGAAACATATGCTTGTGCATTAGAAGTGAATGTAAATTCATTTCATGAAAATTCCTGTCTTGAGGAGGGGGCCAAAAGGAAAAGCTGAACAATATTTGTCATTCAAGTTTGGAGATCAGAGTCCAGAATTTGGACTCCATTGTAGATGGAGGAAATATAATCTATTATTTTCCATCTTCCAGGAGTGTCTGACTATATACCCAGGATATCCTCTCTAAGGATTCTACACAGGTACCTCTGGTCAAAAGAGTTATGGTGTCAAATGCCAAGGATCAGAATAAGATGCAGTCTAATGGGGTACTTGGGTGGAAAGGGGAAGATGGAGTTATCATTCCCCTCATGAGGTTTCTGTTTGGTTATTTCAGCTTGCTGCTTGATTATATGAAAATGACGTTTCTTCCATGTAACAGAAAGGTTGTTGCTTGTTTTTATTATGTATGTAGTCCCGTGCATTTTATGTTGTTAAATTTGAAAACATTTTTATTATGGCCATCCACTCTTTTGTTTTTATTTTGGATATGACATTCCATGCCCAATATCAGAAACTTCCACTGGCAGTATGCCTGTAGCTTGCTCTCTTTGTGTCTACTCTTTGTCTGGTACCTGATCGCTTTACCGTTCTTCCACTAATATTTACATTCTGCAGCTAAACTAGTAGTTTTCAAAATTATATCATTTCATGTGACTTACTGAAGTGTGAGCATAGAAATTTCAGTAGAATTGCTATGTAATAGACTTGCAATACAGTAAGTATATGTATACTTACACTAAACATTTTATTTCCTTTATCTTGAAAATTATCTATTTTAATATGAAAAGATATGAGCTTAATCTGGCACCATTTCTTTTTTGGCAAACCCATATTCTATTTATAATTTGGATTTTTATATATAGGCCAAATCAATAGTTAATCTTACTATCTGTGCAAAGGAAAAATATGATGGCATCACAGTTGTCTAGACAGCAACTCAGTTCTAGCTAGAAAATTGGAACAGAAAAAACAGGCATAGAAAACAAGGGAGAGAAAGAGACTAATGTCTTTATGTTATCAATAATTCTATACTTGATAAATAACCTTCCTTACTGAGTAGATAATTGCAATCTTATAAGCAACTTGTGCTTTACATGCCAATTGAAGGCAAGAGATGAAGAAAAATTAATAAGACAAATGTTTGTTTCATAAGAATCTATGTAAAAGAAAATATAAACACATAAGTTTATGAATTACTAAATTTATTCATATTTTAATGCTAGATTGAAATACTTTTAAAATGGAATTTGGGTGAAAAAATATATGGAGAAAGGAATAGGTTTGTAATTCCATTTGTGTAAGAAAACACTTATGAATGATATTTATTATTTTTTTCAAGTGGAAATGGTTGCCTGCATGAAATGAAATAGTGCTATTGAAGTCAATAGGTAATTTTTCTACATAGTGAACAAATAGATCCACCAATGATGGTCAAAGAAAGTCTCTATACAAAAAAAATATCTTTTTTTGTTGGCAAAAATCTCTGTTAACATTTTTACATTGTTCTAATTTCTAACTTGTTAATACACATTTACTTGTTTGTTTTATTTCTTTGCCTTTTTCATCTTCACCAAGTAATCTTTGCTCGTGATTCAGTTTTCTGAAGTAATCTTGAATTGATAGTAATTTTCAATGCACTGAGAATGTACTTGCAGATTCACTGAATTCCATTAGATTCACTCAACAGTTGAAGTTTTTTTAACAAACTAAATAAGGCATCCAAAGTGTGTGGATTTTTATCCTTTTTGTCAGAACTATTTTTCCATGAAATTTCACAAAATAACTCTAAAGTTATGTATATATTTGCTAATTTGAAAAGTTATGAAATAATAAATAAAATCCTTATGTATATAAAGGCAGCTTTGGACACGTGCCAATGAGCAGGTTCTCAGAGCCTCAAACAAAATACTCAGTCACGTGAATACCAACTAATAAATCAAGTGGCATTAGAGGCTTTTAAAATACACAAGTCAAGGAACTGCAACATGAATAGGACATGCTTTGGGACTTACTTTTGCATCTTTAGATGATATTCAAAATAGAATATTTAATTAAGATGCAAAATATGAGACCTTTAAATTCTTCCCTGTTTTTCTGTAGGGTACATTCAAGAGCATATTTGTTTATTTATATGTATATACGTCCATTTTCTGTGAATATTTAGGGGGAGCTTGAGTCATAAGAGTGCATGTAGATGTTGATGGCTGGTGGGGAGGGTAGTGCATCCACAGAAGTCACTCAGAGAAAGACTGCACAGTACAAATCTCTCACAGCACAGGTGTGAACTAGCTTATACTCCTTCCATATTTCTGTGCCAGTGCTCCTGACAGTCACACAATCCTGACTCCATACTCCTACTTCTCCATCAATTTTCCTCTGGAGAAAACATTCTATACCAGCATAAGCTGGTTATCTTCTGAAGCTGATAAAAATGCAAAGAATGTTAATGATCCAGATTTAAATAAGATAATATGATTACATACCATCAGAGCCAAATAGCATGCTGTTCTTACGTGTGCTGGTGTCAGAACAAGTTAGCTTCCCTCCTGGATTTTAATAGATTTCATTCAGAGAAAACAGTTTTATACAATGAATGTCACAATTTCCTGTCTTAGTTTATATATATTCTATTCTATTCTATTCTATTCTATTCTATTATTATACTAATTACGGAAAGGTAATAACCTAGACAAACTTTCCAGTGGACAGATTCTCATTATTCGGTCAGGGAAAAGAATTAAAGCAGAACAACTGACGATGGCAAGCTGCTGACTGAGATATTCTAATTTAATTAAGAAACAAACTGTTATCAAACTATTTTCTAAGTGCAACTGTTGGCTCCTTCCTAATTCTCGTGTCTAAGTTTACAGTGACAGGAAAGCATGTCTCAAAAGCTGGAGTAGTCTATTATGCCTGGTGACTTCTTTCAAGAAAGAGTTTCAGACAGGATCACTTGTTATAATAAAACACTAGGAATAAAGGTAAAGAATGAAGCATTCATGACAGCAGTTGATAGGTTTGCTGAGTGCTGCAGATACGTGGGCTTCAAAAAGAGAACTAATAAGAGAAAGAATAGTCTCACATATAAAGGGAGCTCGCTTCTGGGAAGAAACACTGTCACCCAGATTCAAGCACAGGCAATGTTACTTACCATTCCCACAGCAGAAGTCCTGTATCAGGTGGCCTCAATACACGGAAGATGAGCCACACAGAACAGAAATAGCAACAGGAGCATTCTCATAATACAAAAATAGTGCACCAGTAGGGACAGGGAGAATAATATCTCTTCACAAGAGAGAACAGTAGAGCTGTAAAGGATGGAGCACGATAACAAGCAACAGCTGGAAACTATGAACAGCAGAGAGGAACACTGATGGAAGTATCATAAAATAGGTACTTTCCAAACAACACGGAGGCTGCCCAGTGGATCTGGAGATAACATTGCTGTCATTAGCAAACATCACATGATGATTTTGCATTCCAAGGGACAAAATAGGCAGGAAAAAACATACAGTAGTATTTGATGTTGAACTGAACAGACTATATCTTACATTTAAAACTACATGAGGCAAGTGCTGCAGTATTGCTAGGCAAAAAAAAGCAAAACAAAATAAAACAAAAAAAAAAACCCCAAAGCCAATTCAGGACAATACAGCAAGACAGCTATGAAGATCAGGTAAAATAATTTATGGGCTCAGAGAAACCATGCTTCACTTTTGATTTTAATTCCAAATGTAAGGAGATTTTTTTTCAAATAATTTTATTAAGAAACAAGGATTGAAAGTGTGCCCTTCTGTTCCAGACATATTGAAGAAAACTGGTTCACCTTTGTGATAAAAGATGACTTGGCACAGGCTGTTTAAACAATTCACATGAGGAGGAGGGCTGCTTAGGCTAAGTACAAAAAAGACTTAATCAGCAACTCCAGGTGTGCTCTGATATCTGCATCTGGGAAATTAAAACAATCGAAGAGGCTGATAATATGGAATTAGATATCACTTAGTGGAGTGGGAGCAGATTTAGCAAGAGTGTTAAGAAAGCACTCTTCACTCTCTCCTATCCAAGTCACATCCCATGGGACAAGGGCTGACATGCAGCTGCACAGCTCCTGTATCCACATGCAGGCTGAATTGTGCCATCAAAACACAACAATGGGTTGTGGCAATGGCAAAATGCCTCCTATTTTATATTTATGGAAGAATATTTATGCATGGACAAAGACATATGCTTTCTACAGCTAATTAAACAGTTATTCTGGTACCAGACATCAAAGTATTCTCAAGACAAGAAGTCCCAGCAGGTCTTGGAAAACTCCTTCTTGTAACAGTCCTAACCATGTTTGGAAGATACTGCTCAATGAAGAATTACTGTCAAAGGTTAAATAGGTCTCATCCTTACATTATTGACTTTTTTTCTAACGCACTCTAAGGTGCAGTAATGGATTACTGGATGCAACTTCTCGATTTTTCCAAAAGGCTACGTTTACCATATGAGTAGACAAGGGGTGGGTAACCTAAGAAGTAAGCACGTAATCAAATATTTAGCAAGAGACAAGCAAAAGTACAATAATATCTCTTATATTAGTGTTAATACATTTCTGATATCCAAAAATTCATTAAAATATCCATTTATTTAGGAAAGTGTTATTTATATAATGCCTACATAATAAAAACATGAAGTAATTTCACAATAATTGTAATATAGGGGTTCTGAGGAATTCACAAGGAAATAAATGGGAGAACAGGTATCCCTGCCTGTTTTGACAGTGCTAAATGCGCTCTCCATCTACATTAGCAACAGATACATGCCTTAATGCTTTTAGAGTAGTGCTCACCCACACCAGCTATCAGTAAGATATGAAATTCTTTCTGTTTCATTCATGGTGTTTCACGGGTGATCTTATTGCATTAATAAGGACTGAAGAGAGCCACCATTCAGGATTTACATCCTAGCAAGGACAAAATGCTAAGAACACATCTAAGCCAGTAATTTCTCAGAGGTCCTCTGCAGCATCGCATTCTTGTCCCTTTATCCAATAACTGAGTAATCCAATAGCTCCTTTTCACCTGAGATGCATTAAAATCTCTTGTTGGTCAGATAAATCTGAGCTTGTATCTCTACCCACCCAAAAGAAAACAGTATGGATATATGCCTGGCTTGCCCTGTGGAAAATGTTTCTCCTTGAATAAATTCTTAAAACTGAGTCAGACAAGAGATTGACTCTAGGTTTTAGAGCTTAGACAGGTGAAAAAAAAGTGTTCTTGTCTCAGATAAAAGTTTTGTTGTACAAGTGAAACAAAATTAAGACATTTGAGAGGCAGACCCAAAGAGACTGTCATGGTTCTATCACTCTCTTGGAAAAGATGCACTCAAACTCTCTGAAAGTGAGGGGAAGGGTGAAAAAGAACTGATCTTATATCATCTGCATCCATAGTGAATGCTCTAACCAGCCTCTTTTGGCTATGCTGTATGCAGAACATACTCTTCTCAGCATGCAGTAAATAATTGCCATGTCAGAGCGTGCAGAAAAGCTAAAAGAGGTCCTTACATTATGACTCCTGGTGGGTAGTGGTATAAGAGAAACATCGATCTACTCCCCACTATGAAGAATTGATCAAGTTTGGAAATTTTACTGCAGAAATAGAAGACTTTTAGCACCTCAGGAAATGTTATGATAACATTAATATATAGGGTAGTTATGTGCTCATGTGTTCTAAATTTGAGACTAGTCTGGCAGAGAAGTTAGAAAAGCCCATATTATTTGTAGCTGTAGTTCATGCCATACTCAACTGGATGTTCTACTACATACATACATACATACATAAAAGACCACAAACCCTCAGGTGTTACCACTTCACTCCTAACTAGTTGGTGACCTTCTGCTACAGATGTAAATGGCCCAAATGCAACAGCTGCAATTTTCTTTCAAAAACCGAGCACATCCCAGTCAGAGTAACAGACACAATATGAAGTGGTTCAATTAAAGAGTTGCTAATGGGAGTTGAAAGAACAGTGGGAGTCAAGCTCCATACTGACTTAGTGAAAGCAACAATATCAGTATTAGCCGGCTAATAAAGAAACTACCAGTAACTGAGATGTATTCAGTTAAAGGAAAACAACAAAAATAAAATAAAACCAGCAAACATACAAAACCAAAATTACATTCATCTTTGCCGTAAAGGTTTGCATCAAAGGGAATAAATTTCTGATAGACGACATGGTTGGATTGCAGTTACCTGTACACAGCTGATTGCATGCCTGTGGAAGGACAGCACATTTTATTACAGCACCACATCCTAAAAGCAATTATTTCAGAAAAACAGAATCTAGCAACTTGTTTAGTAGTCTGCCCTGAGCAGGTAAATTCAGGCTCTTGTACAGAACTGTGAAATATTTAACATGAAGAACAACTACTACACAGCATAACCTGACAATGTTTTTTTGTTTATTTGTTTGCTTTCTGGATTGAAATACATACGTTCATTGTGGCTGCTCATTTCTCCTGATACATAATTCGCAATGTTTACAGAAACTGTAGATATTCAGGCCATATAGAAATGAAAACTGATATTTGCAAAGCATACTATTTTTCCTGATTTGATTTCTCATGCTGGTTTTCAGTGTACAGATCAAGGCCCACCATTTTTGCACAGAACTTTGACAATAACTACTGCATTAACTGAAAAGCTGCATTATTTACATAATGGTGGGGATACATAGTGAGCAACAAAGACTTTATAAAACGACTTATAAACTCAGTTTGTTTAATGTCTGTAGGATCTTCTTGATTTTCCAGAAAAAACCCAAATTTTTATCAGAAGGCAATACAGAACTTATTTATCAGATTCATTAATTTAATATACTTTTAACTACCTCAACCTTCAAAGCAGTTCAGTGCAAGAGAGACACCAAGCTTCTGGAATGAATCAACAGGACCCAGTCTGCACAAGTATCAATTTTAAGGCAAAAAATCACTTCCCCAATTAAACCGAATTCCTACACAGCAATGAAAGGCACCAGATCTAAAAGCAACTTCTAAACAGGTCACAGATAAAAGCTCTTGTATGCAGACACTATTGAATTCTTAGCATGGTCCCTAAAACAGCTTATACCTGTGCCAACCAGGACAGTCCTACACAGTGCCCAAGCAGCATTTGTGGAACAGTCAAGGGAAGGGACTATTCCCAACAGGTTGGATGCATGAAGCCGCTGAGTGAAGGGAGAAAACTATGTGCAACTTGCCACTACAGATTGATTCTTGCCTCATTTTACTTGCTTACTAATACAGCTGCTACTAAGAAGCATTGTGTTGGGAAGATCCCTACCTTTATCAGGAAACACTCCTGAGAAACTCTTCAAAACTTAAACATGCACAGGAAGACCATCAATTCACCCCAGAAGGCCTTGGGTCAGACCCTCATTTAACACCGATGAAGAGAGTTCTACTGATTTCGAATTAAGTTAGTAGTACTATGCTGATTTCCATCTGGTAGGGATTTGGCCCTCTGCTTCAGAGTACAAAATCATCTTCCTCAGTTTAAACAGTTCTGAGAGATTTCATTTGCCTGGAAAAATCTCTTCTGAACTGTGGATGGTTTGTTGGTCTGTGTCCCTAGATAAAAAGGGATTAGAGCTTTAAAGGCAGAGAGAAGTGGAGCTAAGTTAAAACTATAAAGCACTTCATCCATTTGTTCCTACAGAGGATCACAAAATGCAGTAAATCAGATGCTATTAAAATCTTGGAGGAACTGGTTCAGAGAATTTCACTGACAGAAGCATGATGCCTGCTTCTTCCACAGAGTAATATAATAAGAAACAAAGGCAATGATGCAGACCAGAGCTTTAAATGGAAGAACACAATTTTAATTTGGTAATAAGGGTAAAATATATAAAATTAATTACTTTTCTCTATATTTTTAGATATCTGTGACTTGATATAGAGTTTTAATCTCTTTTCGGCAGCTAATGAGAGGAGAGGTAAAATGACAAGCCCTTTTATGGAGTTTCATATCCAATGTCCAGTCATTACCTACTAGGAAACACATGACTTCAAAACTACTTTATCACTTGGTTAGTATCTTAAAACTTTCCGACATCATAAACACATTAGAAAACTAGTGCATCTGAGCCCTCTATGTATTGACTATTGCCACTCTAATACTATTACATAGCCTGTAGCTTCTCTATAGTTTCTCCTTTTGTATTTTCTCCTTTTTTTTTTTTTCCTTTTTCAAAATGAAAATTACTTCATCTGTAAACTTTCAGTTGCAGTCTGTCACTTTCTATCCAAACTGATGTTATTCCAAATGCAGATTGATGCCTCTGTGAAAGAAGACTTTGGAAGGAAAAGGAACTTCCAAAGCTGACACTCAGGAGAAAGGAACCTAGGCTACGAAGGGGGAGTATTTTCTATGCATTGGTAATACATAAATTCCCTGTGCACATCTGTACATATAAGTGGTATAGAAGAATCCATGAGTGTTAAAAAGAACATGAATGAAGCTTAGCAGTTTTGCACTGAAATGTATCTCAAGTGAGAAATTCACCCAGGCTTCATGTGCGATCTACTTAAGATGAGGTGGGACTGCAATAGCTGGGCTATCATGACTTGACAAGTCTTTCTGTTGGAGCATCACACTTTGGGTAACTCTCATTTGGCCAGAATGACTGGACACGCACTTTAGAGGTTTCTGGTTGCAGTGCTTAGTGAAAAGGTTTCAAAAGCCCATCTAATTGAATAGTTAGAATTTGCAATTAACAATTCCAGCAGCCCCAAGTTTTCAGAACATTCTGATTCAAATTCCTGACTTAAGACAGAAGAAACAAGGGCCAGAGTTCCACATGCAAACAAATTACTTGATCATGGGTATATAACATGGATAGAATAAGGAAGGAGGACAAGGCTTACAAATGTTACAAATGTCTAGACTGAACATTAGAAAAGAATTCTTCACAGAAAGAGTGGTTGGGCATTGGAATAGGCTGCCCAGGGAGGTGATTGAGTCACCATCCCTGGATGTGTTTAAGAGATGATTAGATGTGGTGCTGAGGGATATGGTGTAGGGGAGGACTTTGTAGAGTAGGGTAGATGGTTGGACTCAATGATCCCAAGGGTCTCTTCCAACCTAGATGATTCTATGATTCTATGATTCTATCTCTAAAATATTGCCTTACAAGTTGCTGCAAAAACACTATTTTTTTTATTGCTTCATTTTAAAAAAATAATGCAACTATAGTTTGGGGGTAGAAAAATTGATTCTCACTCAGACTTCTTTGGGAGAGAGACTGCTGACATTTACTGGCATTCCCTAAACACAAATAACAGAGCTACATCTCCTAGGAAGTCCATTTGCAGCAGCTTCTACAGTTCAGCTTCACTGCATGCAGGGGTAGTATTTTCCCCATTTCATCAAGTATTCATCTACACACTTCCTAGGCTGTTGGTCAGATCGTGTTTGAATTTGCTTTTGCTGGCTGCATTAGGAAAATATACCCTGACACTAACCAATAGTTAATAACCAATGAGTCCTCTTCCATCATTAGTCAAAGGACTTATCTGAACTGTACTAAAGCACTACCAAAAAGTCCTGCAAAGTCACATACTCACCAACAGGAATATTTTCAAACTGGAGAATAAGAGCCAATTCTTGTCTCAGTTACTGATCTCAATTTGATTCCTCTAAGGTCAGATTATACTGGAATGTCTGGGAAGAGAATTGGTTCCCAAATGAGTTTTTTACAAATAAGAAAACTGGCATAAAAAGCTTAACAAATAAGTCTTCTGGATTATGCAACTATACTCTTCAGGTTATTTCAGAACCTTAATCTAAACCTTTGGATAGTATTTAACCCACAGATAGTGAAGAGGCCTTTGATAACCTCCAGATGATGCCACAGATTTCCAGTGAACCATTTGGGGACCTTAGTTCCCAGAAAGGATATAGAAACAACGCAGAAAAGCATTGACTACCTGGGAACTAATTGAGGCAACAAAACCCATTTAGGCCCTTCACTTATAAAGGATATTAAACCCACCAAGAGGAGAAACAAAGAGGATTTTGCTGGCCAGAAAGTAAGTCACAGAGCAGAGGTCTCAGAAACCAGAGCAGCAACCTTGAATACCTCAGAGTTTTTATTTTGGGGGAGGATTTCTGTTTGTCACACTACAAGGAAGAAATAGGGCTAGAGACATTTACGTGTTTAGTGTCAAGCTGGATAAACCCAAAATCCTTGCAATAAATCCCTAACTGCAAAATGAGTTCAAGCCTGAGCCTTGAGTGAATTTTCTTCTTGTTCTGCTTCTGGCTTGCTTGAAATGACAAAAAAAAAAATCATTGAAATCCAGCTAAAGAGAAATAGGATAATAGCAGAAGAATGAATACACAAAAAGCTTAAAAAAAGGATCTTCAAAAAGCATAGTGATACTTGGCTATGCAGTGATATTTTTCCTGAGAATTTAATAATGCCAAGATACAAGTTCAAACCTTCTTTGCATCTCGTGTAATAGAGAGCATTTAAGTTGAGTTTCCAAATAGGCTGTGGGATGAGCATATGAGCCAGAGGAAGGACATCAGGGGATCAATATGAAGGTTAAATTTGGATACATACTGACTTTTAGTAGCTGACATATCTATGGCATCTTATTTAAATTGGTTGTTCTCTATACTGATTCACTAAGGAAGTTCCAGTTGACGGGAAATTTCTGCTTCTCTGTCGCTTTCTGTCTCCTGGCCTCTAGAAGAACGGCATCTGATGAGACTTGCACAGACTGCACCAAGGGAACAGGCTTGCTCCTCAGCGCGTGATGTAGCTGGTAGCTCCGTCTGCTTTGCCACGGGAGTGGAAGACGTCAGTATGGGGAATGAAGATTTGGAACCGTTTCCCCTGCCTTCTGAATTGCTCAGGAAGCATTCAGAGCCAAGGCCATCTGACAGATGACTGTCGCTCAGGTCTAATACCAATGATCAATATGGCATAATATGTGTCTCTGCACAGAGCATCCATTGACTAGCTGATTTAAGATGTCCTTGCAGGTAGATCATCACCTATATGCTCCTAGTCAAAGAGAGCCATGATTATAATCAACTGTCAGCATTAGCATATTGTAGACTTTCAAAACCTATCTTATAAATGTAAAATAAAAGTTTATATTTACATTAAACTATTTTATTACATTACATCAAATGTTTATGTTACTATTTAAATTTATAGAGAAGAGAAATAACCACTGGAAGTTAATCACAATTCTAGACTAAGCTTTTATGCTCATAGAAACATGAAAGAAATTCGCAAAGTAAAATGTTCTTTTCCTTTTAGTAATGACTGAATACTAAGTCTTACACAAGAAAACACCCAGTCAAAACATATTACTCCATAGGCGACTTAAAAATAGTACTCTGTGACTTATTCCTTCACAGTTTCTTAATATTCTTGTGTTCCTCAGAATTAATTAATTTCAGTAAATTTCTACATAGGATGGGTTTCTAACTACCCTAATAGACTGGTATTTTCACTAGACTTTCAGCCAACACTTCTTCTGATGAAGCAAGATTTTCCCCTGTTGCGCTGAAAAAGTTCAATACAAAATGCATTTATCCAGGCAGATATATTTGATTAGGTGTCTGCATAATCAAACAGCTTTTCCTCCAAAATATTTCATACAACTAGTTTATTCTCTGGTCTCTGTGCTCCTAATCACTAACAAACAGTGTTAATACTGTTCTCAATAATAGAGTATTACTGAATCTACATATCACTTCAGATCTGGTAATGTTAATTTAGAAAAACACCTGTTTTACTTTTAAAAAGCGTTATAAAGAGAGGTAGCTATACAGGGATGTACCTATACAGATACAGATACACAAGCAGATTCTCTGGAAACACATACTGTCTAGCAGAGGGAAACTGATTTGGGACTCAGAAGATACAGAGTCAAATCTAACTTCTGACCCCGCTTTACTGTCCTATTTTCAGAAAATAATGTTCCTTTCTTATTTCATTCTCTATATTTGCAAGCCAGAGATAATGAGCTCTATTGCTGAACAGATATATAATAAAAGAACAAAGTACTTTGTGCCCTGACAAATTTCTACTATGAATGAGCTGGGACAAGTGATATGAGTCCAGCCAGCACGAAGTTTAATTTATCCTGAAAACATCTGGGTTACTTTGTAAAACTACCCTTAGTTCAATAAAAATATTCACTTACGTAAGTAAGCTCAGCACTACAGTGCATTAGCCACTAAAATCTCTGCACTGGTTGACGTTGGTGTCTTACAGGTTTCTATTCAGCCCTTTGAGTTCTGTGAAAAGTCACACTGCTGAATCGTATCGAACTACTGTAAGCAAGCAGATAAAAGGGCTAAAAGTTTATGTTGAGATCACTGTACCAAGCGTGTACCAAGTGTGAGTGTTTTGCTGTTGATGTATGCATCTAAGTAGATCCTTCCATGTCAGAGAAACTGCAGGGCCACTCTTCTCTGCCTTTATGTCATTGGCCCTTTCAAGAGGAATAGAATAAGATCTTGAAAAAATAAAATTGCAAAATTATATATTCTTTGCCAAAAAAATGCTACCTCATAAGGCCCAATTCTGACTTCAGCCATCTCACCAGTTTCTATCAGAAAAGGCTTTGAGGATGGGGATGATATTTTATGCTTCATATGCAAGAGAGAAAACTGGGGCAGCAATGACTGTGCCACAGAGCTGAGGGAATAATTCACAGTTAATAATTTATTTGCTGAATATAGCTTCCTTTCTTCCTTTTTGAACAGTTGTGAAAAAGCATCTTCCTTTCATCTGTGAGAGGCAATGGCACACTGGGTCACTCGAGGTGAGCGAGAGGCCATAATACATCTTGCACCTCTGTAGCCTGCCTCCTTGCTGGAATCCTTTGTGCACGTGATGACCCACCCCTTGGTGTACAGCCACCTGTATCTGCTGATTTGTGACCTAGCCAGGCTGATATGTGGGCCTGGGTCTGGGCGTTTGCAAGGCAAGCATCAGCAGGGTGAGTCTCATACACACTGCATGGTACAGCTCACAACAGGAGGCTGAGATTAGTTTACAGATTCGTAATATAGCAATACTATTCATTTATTCATTAACATTAGCCAAATTCTGTCTGCAAATATACTTGGTAATAGAGTAGTAAGTATTTTACTACAGGTATGGAATAATGGAAGACAGTGAAAATGAATTTTATTTTTATCTTTCATTATTTATCTGCAGTAACAAACAGACACAGGTCTTTTGTTTGATACACTTTATCATCTATGTGAATACAAGTCTTGCCCCAAAAGTCTGGCTTCATAGATTTCCCATTCTACGAATATTTTTGCCAATGTTTGGTCATATTATAAGACCATTAGGCTATGCATTAAGTTACAAATACATAAAATGTTTATAGGAACAATGTATTTGATGATGCTGATGTGTGACTATAACTGGAAAAGAAGAGCAGGAGATTACAGGTTAAGTATTGCAGCTAGCACATAAACAGCAGTCACTTTTTTTTTTTTTTTTCTCTGCAGGGCAGAGCAGAGCTTAGAACTAATAGCTTATTGTTCATTTTCAATAATTGCATATTAGAACTCTGAGTATGACTTTCACTGGTATCAACCACTATTCGGTAACAATACATATTTTAAGCAGCCTCTGAGTAAATTAATTTCCTAGAATATTCTTGCAAAGTGAGCACAAAATGAGTTAGAATATTGCCATGGAAAATTCAATGTTTCATTTAAATAAATATTTGCAGATTTCACCCCTCATTATCTGCTTAGCTATACTCATCTACAAAAAGGGAGCTTATAAGTATTGCTTTTTTTGTGCATCAAGAGCTGAAAATCTGGTTTAGAGTTTTTTAAGGGCTGAAATTTTTCCTGGAAAAGGAATGGGAAGAAGAGAGATATAAAAACTTGACCTTTATGAAACTCCTCCATTTATACAAATTTAAATGTGTATTTAAATGTGTATATAAATTATATATGTGTGTGTGTGTGTGTGTAGGTACACCGTGTAAAAAAATGTACGCCAACTGAAGCAATAATAGAATTTCCTTTAAAGACTTATATTAACTGCCCTGGTCTAAACAATACATTTGGAAATTTTTTTGAGAGACATAGCTATGGAATGGCTGCAGTGAACACAAAACTATTGTTCAAGTCTTTAAAGACACAATAAGGTCACAGCCAACTCCCTACCAGAGCATTATAAAACCAAGACAATGTCAAATGTTTATGGTAATAATATGCATACTGTTGTTTAGGCAATGAAGTAACACCAAAAGGTTCAAATGAGAGTTTCATGTTTCATTTCATCACTAAGATTATTGGTTTCATCCTCAGACTATATCTGCATACTGATTTGCATGACAACTCAGAAGCCCGAATAGAATGAACAATGTCTCTGATTGCCACTTCCTCCTTAGGGCAACTAGTGTGAACACCATCAGATGACAATTCTTGTTACTGATAAAATGGAGTTTGCATACCCAATTAGATAAACTAGGTGAGCATTTTTATTTCATGAAGGTAGCCCTTTTTCAATGACTTCATTTGGATTGTCAGAAGATAAGCATCTTTCACATAATATTACATGACAGTTTTTCACAAAGTGGGTGCATGGTGTTGTTCCCTCCTGATACATAAAAAAATGAAAATGAGGAGACAACTGTATTTACTCAAGGCCTGCAGAATCTAAGATGAGAAGGGGGAGATACACTTCCCCACTAGTTATATTGCCATAAATGCAAGATCAGAGGGGCACGTTTTTAATCCAAGTAAGACTGATTGGGTTCAGGAAAAGCTATGAAATAAATTTTACCAACGCAAGGAGGAGAGTAGACTTTATCAATTCTGTGATAACAACAAAAAGTTTCCACAAAATTTCTTCATTTTTTCTTCTGAAAGCTGTCAGATATACTTTACAATAAAAGAGAGTCTAGGTGACCTCATTAAGCTAGACTTCTGAATGGTCTGTCTTTCTTTATACTCATATCTGGACATTTACCTACCCCACCAGGGAACCTTTCTCTCTCCCTCCCCATTCTCCCTTAGGGGCTTATTTGCTTTGAAGTCCATTTTGCTCTCCTTTTCGTTTTCCTCAGGACTCCCTCTCTATTCACTCCCAATTATCCATAAAAAAATGATCTGGTCAGGAACTTTACTGACAAGATTTTCAGCATCTTTTCTCCAAGTGTTGAGTACAAAGTAAAGAGACAAGAATTAATCTTGAAAATTGGAGTGCCTTCTGCCCTTTTTTCCTTTTGAGGTCCTTCAGATGGTGAAGAAGTCTTCACCATCTGAAGCAGCAGCCTTCACCAGAGAAACGAACTCCGAATCTGTGTGGACTGCCTGCCTGAAAACAAGGAAAAGTGATCCCAATGGGGCAAAAGGCTATCTTATCAGGATCTACTACAAGCATCTGCCAGGTGAATACATCAGAGGCCTCTAGGAAGCTCCTTAGCTGCTTTAGAGTTGTTACTCTATTATGAATGTGGTAAATCGCTGTACAGACATAGGATCTGAAATCTGATCATAAAATAAATGACAGCCACATTGCACAAATTTTGGCCAAAAGTCGGGGCGGGGTGGGGGGGAAGCACTGTCAGCTTTAGAATATTTTTATCTCTGCTGTAATAAAATAGAAATTATTTTTGATCTCTTGATCCAATAAATTTAGCCTACCTGTGATCCTGTGATTCACTAACAGTTGCAGTATGATTCTCTGAAATTTTGATGACTTTTAAAATTCTATTAATCACAAATTGTTCCTATTTGAAAAATGTTCTGTTTTGTCTTTTATTTTCAATGAAGTTTAAAGTAAAAAACTTTTTTCTTTCTGTCATTGTTTTTGTACCAGTATCATTGTTGGTTTCATTAACGTCAGCACAACTCAGAAATGAGTTTTAGATGAGCTGCTTTTGCTGACTAAATTTGCAGCAGCAAAGCATAAAGCATTTCAGGCTCTTCAAAAGCACAGTCTTTTTAGTATTTCTTATTGAGAGACTGGTGGTTTAAAAAGCAAATAGATACATAGATTTCAAGATGTTCCTTTTTTTGGTTTTTTTTTGTTTTTGTAATCTCCATGCAATGAGGGATTTCTGTGCACTGGCAAATCAGCAGACTTTATATAGATTTTTGTCATTTGGCACCTGCAAAACATGCACAGTACCATATACCTAAATTGTACAGCTGTTACAGTCAGACAAGATTGGCTATATAATGAAGAAATGCCATACGTCCAAATAAGCAATATATATGTATATATGTATCATATATATGTATACATGTATACATACAGATATATACCCACTCACACAAAACAGTTATTTTGCAGTAGGAGTTTATGTGTTTTGTGGTATGTGACAATTCTCTTGGTGAAATTAAATGCCCATCGCACTTTGTCTTCTCAGCTGTTGCACACTGCCTAGTTTTCAATTTGGCACTGCCTAGGTATGCAGCCACAGATGGAAAGTCAGTATGTGTGACATGCTTTTCACCTGCCATGAAATGCTGAACTCCCTCCGTCATTTTGTATAAACAATTTGAAATCCATTTAGTTCTCACACAGGGTGTTCCAAAATAACTCAGTAAAATGTTTATACTAACAGTACTGGATTTAAAAGCAATGAGAAAGGAATCCACTTTTAGAAGTTTTACATGCTACAATTTCCAGATCTGTAACCTACAGCACAGGATGAGGGATTAACATTATGTATGAGGTTCTGCATTTGAGTCCAATATGACTTTTATGTATTGACATCTGGAACAAAAAAGATTAGATGTATAATTTAATCCTATCAAAGTCAATTGTAGTTTCCTTCTCTAAGCTGTATTTAATGCACAGAATGTTCGTGAAATAGCATATGACTATCTAACAGTGATTACATGACACGGAAGGGATGTTGATTTAGGACACGTGACATAAACAGCTTTGCGGCACATCAGTAGATTATTTCAATTGTGAGGTCATGTTTCACTTTTCAGTCCGCAACCTTTTCTACGACTTAAAGAGTAAGGAGCATTTTAAGGATGTCTCCTTGCTTTCATACAATGACCTTTGGTGTCAAAAAGCTGTACAGATATCTAATGAAAATCTCCTGGAATCTGTTTTCATATTATTCTTTTATGCACAAGTATTACAAATATTAAGAGTAAAGAAGAATATGCTGAAAGATACTGTAAATAAAGATGAGATGAAATTGCTTGCCTTTCTCTATCAACAATGAAAGAAGCTTAGAATACTATTTTAGAATAAATTCTTAATTTTTAGAATGGTAAACTCAGGTGAGATCCATACCTCCTTGCAATGGATGAGCCTCTGCAGCTCTCTCCAGGTTCCTCCTTAGGGCTGATTCTTTACTAACACTTCATGTTCCTTACAGTTTTCATTGTAACCTTGCAATGCTATCAAATAAGCCTATGTCATCCCAAGAATTACCTTTTGCTTAATTACCTCATAGAATTGTTAATATTTGTACATGTCAAATTCCCAAAGATTCATCGGACAATAATTCAGTAGTTCATGCACAATACACAATACTAAATATTATTAGGATTTCCTATTACTACCAGTAATAAAAGCTGCTCTTTATAGCTGATATTAGTAAAATCCTGTTGGGCTGTGGTTTTATTTGTCATATGTTGCTTTCCTGAACAATAAATAAGGCAATCTTTCAATCATTTCTGTTAGATACAGGCATATTATAAATGGGAGGAAGTAGCATATGGACATATGCTGTGTATAATTTTTTATAATTTAGGCCAAAATTGTATTCAAGACTCTACATATTTAGCCTACTTTGATCACTGTGGGAGATGTAACTAAGCACATAAGATTACAAATTAATCTTACTTACACAGTAGGAGAAAGATTTTATGTCAAGGAGTAAGAGTTACAGAAGTATAATCAAAACCCTTATTAGCTTATTACATATATTAGTTGTACTGTAAAACATGAAATACCCAGCTAGTACAAAAATAGAGGTAAACAGTGTCCAAGACACAAGTACGTTTTCACATAACCATTCTGAAACCAATGTAGATGTTCTGGATGCCTCTTCAGGGTCAAAATACTTGTTCAAGAGTGTAACATTAATCACGCTGGAGACATGGCAGTGGGAGAGAGTGCACCCTCAGCAAGTTTGCCAACGACACCAAGCTGTGTGGTGCTGTCAACCCACTGGAGGGAAGGGATGCCATCCAGAGGGACCTGGCCAGGATTGAGAGGTGGGCTCATGCGAATCTCATGAAGTTCAACCAGGCCAGGTGCAAAGTCCTGCACCTGGGATGTGGCAATCCCAGGCACAAATACAGGTTGGGTGGAGAATGGCTAGAAAGTAGCCCTGAGGAGAAGGACTTGGGAGTGCTCGTGGATGAGAAGCTCAACATGAGCTGGCAGTGTGCACTGGCAGTCCAGAAAGCCAACCACATCAAGAGAAGCATGGCCAGCAGGTCACAGGAGGTGATTCTGCCCCTCTACTCTGTGATCATGAGACCCTACCTGGAGTGCTGTGTCCAGTTCTTGAGTCCTCAAGACAGGAAGGACATAGATCTGTTGGAACAGGTCCAGCGGAGGGCCACAAAAAAAACAGAGGGCTGAAGCACCTCTCCTATGAAGACAGGCTGAGAGAGCTGGGGTTGTTCAGCCTGGAGAAGAGAAGGCTCCGGGGTGACCTTATAGCAGCCTTCCAGTATCTGAAGTGGGCCTACAGGAGAGATGGGGAGGGACTCTGTATCAGGCAGTGTAGTGACAGGACAAGGGGTAATAGTTTTAAATTGAAAGAGGAGAGATTTAGATTTAGATAGTAGAAAGAAATTCTTTACAGTGAGGGTGGTGAGACACTGGGACAGGTTGCCCAGAGAAGCTGTGGATGCCCCATCCCTGGAAGTATTCAAGATCAAGCTAGATGGGGCTTTGAGCAACCTGGTCTAGTGGGAGGTGTCCCTGCCCATGGCAGGGGGGTTGGAACTCGATGATCTTTAAGTTATCTTCCAACTCTAACCATTCTATGATTCTATGGAGGCAATTACTGGGAGGATCAAAGCCTAAAAAATGTTAGCTTTCCCAATTATACACTTAACTGATCAGCACAGCATAAAGCTGCAAGGTACATATGTACATTTTACTTCAAATAAATATGGATTTTCCAAGTGGCTACCAACCTTGCAAGTTCCTTTCCTAAGAAAACACTTATGGTAGACACGTTAACGTTTACAGATGGATTCTTACAGAGAATCATAGAACTGTTTTGGCTGGAAGAGACCTTTGAGACCATCCCACTGTTAACCTAGCACTGCTGTTACCACTAAACCATGTCTATAAGCACCACGTCTACATGCCTTTTAAATACCTTGAGGGATGGTGACTCTACCACTTCTCTGGGTAGCCTGTTCCAATAGTTCACAACGCATTAAATGAAGAATTTTTCCTAATATCCAGTCTAAACTTCCCCTGGCTCAACTTGAGGCCATTTCTTTTTGTTCTATGACCTGTTACTTGGGAGACAAGGAATCATCAATTTTAAACTCAGGCCTTGATCCTTCAGTAAGAATTCTAAACTGGACATCCCTGTGCCCACACAAAGCCCTCCTGAATTTCATGGCACTTACAGGGACAGCAAATTTTGTATTAGCTGTCAATATAACACGAACCCAAATAGAGAAGAAAAATTGAAATGTTCACTTTTCTAGAGAAACCTGTATCACAGCGTAAAGTAATTAATGAGTTTTGAAAAGTCTACAGCAAATAGTAAACCTGTGTTTTATCACCTTTTTTTGTCCAGAGACAGCCTATTTTCTGAAAAGACAGCCTTTGGGTTGAAATAACTTTCAATAGTTCAATAGTTTTGGCTGAAAGGGGAAATCTGAAAGTCTGGGTTATGACATTTTCTAGGTAAGATATTTCTTTTTCATTGTTTTGAAAGGACTTTTTGCTTTGTTAAATACCAAAAAACTAATGTAAAAACCCCAAATGAAATGTTTCTAACAAAATGTTATGAATAAGTCAATTTGTTTTCATTCTTTAAGTGGCACAATCAATGAATTTTTGCTCTGGGCCAACATACAACAGTGTTTTAGGTGTTTTAAATTTTTCTATTCAGGCAGTGAACTGGGGAAAAAAAAAAAAAAAAGAAAGAAAACCAATTATTTGTAGTTCTACTACCAACTATAAATTCTTTTATTTGACAAGCTACCAGCTTGTCAACTACATATCCAATACAAACCAAAGCAAAACAAAGAAATCTGAAAGCAATAGCAGTAATCTATCTTTACAGTTTTACCATGAAAAATGTACTTATGTATAGAAAACTTTTTTAGATCAATCTTAAAATTACACAAACATGTACATTTCTTACTTTTCTATAAGAGTGTATGCACATACAACTTTTTCCTTATGTCATTTTTATTTTACTTAAAGTCAGGATATTTACATTCCACCAAACCAAATGGCAAAGTATCTATTATTCAAACATAACGCTGAATTTTGTAAGTTCCTGAAAGGTTGAGTGCACTTAACCAGATACTGTATTTGAGCTTTCCATATGTAATGAAACATAGGAGCGCATCAAGAAGAGCAGGTCGAGGGAGGTCATCCTGCCCCTCTACTCTGCCCTGGTGAGGCCCCATCTGGAGTACTGTGTCCAGTTCTGGGCTCCCCAGTTATCCCAGTATCACTGGGATATCTTTTATCTTGGAGATACTGAACTCTATCCCCATCCAAACTTTCTGAAGCTCACTGAAATCTTTCTTATTCTGCCTTAAGTGACATGCAATGATAACAGAATGCAACAAGATTGTACAAAACAAGGACTGTATGGATTACTTGTTATCAAGGCAATACTAACAAGGTAAGACTATTCAGTTGTTATAAACTAGAAAATGGGGGAAAAAGAAAAGGTTACCTTCTTTGTAGCTACCTCTTCTGTGACCTTTTTCACACTCATCTGGAGCAAGGTGCCTATCTCTGCCAGCCTCAGGACAGCCAGACAAATCCCCAGTATGTAAGAAGCCACATCAAGTAACAGCTTTCCACAGGTATTGGTTTTCATTAATGTTTATGGATATTACAGAGTTTTCATATAACAGTTCACTTCCACACAAGCTCTTACTGGATATTTTGAAGAGACGGATTGTGGCAATGGCACAAAAATTACCAGGTAATTACAAGTTAAAGGCCTTTGTTTCCTCCCAATAACTACTCTACTACAAATCTGTTACAGAATTTTTACTTGAGACTCCCAAAAGTACATAGTATGATAGAATGGTTAGAGTTGGAAGGGACGTTTAAGATCATCTAGTTCCAACCCCCCTGCCATGGGCAGGGACACCTCCCACTAGAGCAGGTTGCTCAAAGCCCCATCCAGCCTGGGGGTCTGAACACTTCCAGGGATGGGGCATCCACAACTTCTCTGGGCAACCTTTCACAGTGTCTCACCACCCTCACAGTAAAGAATTTCTTTCTAGTACCTAACCTAAATCTCCCCTCTTTCAGTTTAAGACATGTTTGAGCTGACACGGACTCGGGTCTAAGCAGGGGATATGCCACTAAAGAGCTGCTGTTGAAGAACAGCTGCTGGTCTACGCACAGATCTGGCTAGTAGCTGCGATCGTTTATGTTAGCAGCTGTGGAAAAGCTGCAGAAGGATTCCTGCTTCTCAATTGGAATTCTCTGTTGCAGTTCAGGGGCATGGCAACCAGGCAACCTTTGTGCTATTCCTTGTAACTGCCCGATGTAAACAGAGTTTCACCTACAGGGAGAGAAATGTGGAAGTCCACAGTAAAGATACTGGAAAAAAGCGTGTACAGATCTCTCTTTTCCACAGTCAGATGGCTAGAAATTCTTAGAATTAACATATCAAAATAAGGAGAAATGGCAATTTGTGGCCCGGTTTTCTAGGTAATTGAGTAAATTTCCAAGTAATTGAGTGAATGCAATCATTTCCCATGTCAGTTTGTCTGTCAGCCAAACTCACAGTAATTCTTGAACATCATTTTTGAGGGGTAAAAAGAGCTTGAAGATAAGCAATTTTTATAATTTTATGAGAACCAGCAAGTGGATGGAGAAGAGACACCCTATTATTATTCTTTGTCAAGGAGGCTAATGAGATCACCCTTTCTTAGACATCAGAGACAGAAGGGAAACCAGACATCATTAGTTACGCTGAACACAGTGCTACTCATTTTTTTCAAAAGCTTTCCATGTTATATGAACTTCTGTTCTAATTGGTATAACTGGGGGATAAATTATAAGAGGACAGTATGGGGTTTGGAGGGACTGATGTCCCATCTAGACAACATTTCCATTCAGTATAACTGATAAAACTCATTGTGAATTTTTTGTCCGGTTTGCTGAAGCTGCAAACGGACTTTGACCCGTAACAGGACTTATCATTGATTCTGGGACCTTATGCTACACAAATGGTTTCAAGATGTTTCTTCTAACAGAGCTGTATTTACAGAAATGTCCCTACTGCCTGGTGTTTCACCCTTCTGCTTTCTACTCCTTTAACATGAATTAGATTGAACAGATTTTTTTTAAAATTCACATGGTGTATGTCAAATATCTAGACTGTAATTGCTGTAGTCTTGAGGCTGTTTTATGTTATATCATATAGCAGTTCTTTCAAGTGGCTGAGCAATGCTACACACACAACTGGAAGGAAATGAAAAATCTGACATTGTGATGATTCTGTTCCTTATTATCTTGTTTTAAAAAGGTTGGAATTCAAATTAGATATTTTCTAGCCTTTTGATTTATGAACGATGATACTACAGAAAAACAGCATTTTTAATTGGTAAACAAAGCCACAGCCTCCCTACGAAGGAAGTGTGATTTCATTGAAACATACTTCTTTTAACTTGGACAGCAATAATTTTTTGCAAGCTGTCAGATTGTCTTAGCAGCATAACTTATAAATGAATAACCTGTGCTGAAAACTGCCCTTGAGTTGAAGTATTGTTTATCAAGCAATAAAATATTTGTTTAACTTTGTGATGAAGCTAAAAGACTAAGCCTAATGTATCTCTGTGACATATTTCTTTTGGAAGCATGTAGAGCATAATGACCAGTAAATTTAGGACAGTTTTCAATTGTAACGTCTTGATTTTATGACTGCTAGGTCCAGATGACATCCACTAATACCATGACATCAAGACTAATTAACATATTTCTGAAGACTTGTCAACTTTCTACTCCTCTACCCTCATTTATATTCAGGGGAATAAAACTGTTTGTAGATGTTTTGAAAAAAATGCTAGCTTTTCTGATTTTTATTTTTTCAGCTTGATTTGGAGGTGTTCGAGGACAGGCTGGATGGGGCTTTGAGGGTTTGGAACTAGATGATCTTTAAGGTCACTTCCAACACAAACCATTCTATGATTCTATGATTTTTTAAAATTAATTTCATGCAAAAAGTCATGGGTAATGTTTCATTTTTGTAAACAGACTCCAAGATATTTTACTTCATCCTTTCTTCCTACTGGAAACTTGGACTAAACATTCACCACAGTAATGCCAACAGGAATGTCACAAAAATTCTACTTCATCCCTAAGCTGGAGAAGGGGCTTGCTATAGAGAACTGCTTTGTCACTGCTGTTTATGCAATTAGAAAGCAATCACTAAAATCAAAGAATATTTCTATTTCCTGTTCTGAACTGCGGTACAGGGGCTTTTAGCAATTACTGGCATAAAAAGTGCCCCGACAGGCAGCTCTCCAGATATTCTCAGGTTTGAAGAGTTACCAGCTCCATGCCAGTCTGCCTGAACTCCAGCTTCTTCCTTTGCTAAGAGCTGGCTGGACTAAGAAAGTAATTTGTAATGCAAGATAATAACTTTATTCAATCTACTAACTTCTGAAAAATGTTCTATATTCATTTATGCCAGTGAATGACACATTGTTTCTATTAACTATATTTTTGCACATATTCATCTCTTTCATATAGGATTCCTATAAAGCCACCAAGACTCAAAATGGTGGAAGCTTTGCTGGAACAGAAACCAGTTATTAAAAATGGGCAGGATGCAATTCCAGTCACTCTCAGTCAGAGCTGTATTACCCCTCTTTGGGTACCCTCCCCATAAGGTACTGAATAGCAGGGCCAACCTAGTAACAAAGCAGTTTAGAAAGGATTCACAGTGTAAGAGAAATGGGACTAATTAGGCAAGGAGCCATTGATCGTTGTGAGACTTTTGCAGGAGCAGAGGAAGGTGGCTGACATCCAAACCCTACATTTCCTGGAATACAAAGAAAAAGGAGTATATCTAAAATGATAAAGTTTGGATACAGATTGAAAGATTGCCACACTGAGAGTATGTTATAGAGTAACGATGAAAAAAAAATTGAAGTCAAAAACTGTGAAGTAAAAAAAAAAATCACTATATTTTTTATTTTGTTTTGGCTGATAAATCATTTTACGATACACTCTGTTGTCTATGAAGCAAACATCTTCTAAAGTGCAGAACACAGAAAAAGGTATGATAGAAAAATTACATATAAAGAAACTTAAAAAAAAAGGATAAGGAGCATCACATTTTAATTTTTATATAACTATCAAAACATTGTAATGATTAAGGTAAGAAAAGTCAGAATGAGAACTCCCGAAAAAAGTATTAGTTTTACCAAGTTTGCTTTGCTTATCTGCTTTTTCCACAATTTTACCACAATTTCAAAATTTTTAGCAATATTTCCTGTCTTAATTAAAGCAGAAGCAAATATAAAGGACACTGACATTTTCTTGCTTTATTCAGCCAACATTAGGCATCTATTCTATTAGGTATCATCCCAATGGAACAGACATTTCATAATTTCACTGATCAGATTACTTATTCCAGGTATAAGTAGATAGACAAGGATGGTAGGGCTATGGAGGCCTGGAGTAAAGCCCTTAAGAGAAGGGAGAGAAAGTTATCCTGCAACATTCCTCATATTCTTTGAATTTGGAAGCTACTGAAATGTAAACTAATTTATTTTTTGCCTTGGCACTTGTCTATGGACGCTTTCAAGCAAGAAAAGGAACAGGGTTTGAAAATGGAAAGGCTCACGTTTTCCAAGCTTGTGCAAATTTATTGTGTCCTCCGAGACTTCATAACCACCCCAGCAGAGTCTGTCTCATCGATGGTTACACTGGACCACAGACTGCACATGTCCCTTTCAGTGTTACTCCCTGTAAATCTGTTCTTGTTTAGCAGATCTTGCAGCTCTCCTGAATAAACATTTCCAGGCAAGTTCCTTTCCTGCTGATACTGAGATTCTCATCCGATTTACCCTTTTCACTGCTGTAAGGCTGGAGAATTCACATAATAATTTCATAATTCACATAATAGTTTAATGTGCAAAGTAGGATTCAGCACCCTAACTAAAATGACCTGGACTTTCAAATTTTATTTAAGTTTTTACCCCCTTTGGTTCTTCAGTTTAGGCAACCTTTCTTCTGAAAGCTTTCTTCTTTCTTTTCAAGAAGAAATGTATGAAGGAACGGTCATGACTGAATCATAGACTGTTAATTCTGCAGATACTGTCTGCCTGCTGCAATATGGTCTTAATGTGCATTGGTCTTCAAGAACCAGATTAGATAAAATATCTTCAATCATGTCTGATATATATTTTCCCCAATGGCTCAAGCAAATGATGTTAGAATATCAGCGCACAAAGCCAGGACAAACAGAAGTACCAAACTCTACATACTCAGACAACTAGTCAAAGTGACCTGTCGTCACGCACTGACGCAGAGATCTGTCAGAACCAAGTACTTTACTGGCACCTTACACTTCAGTATGAGGAGACAATGTTTCTAATCCGTACTATAAATTCTAACAGCATCTAAACATTACTGTGTTTTCTCTATTCTTTAAGTGCTTGTGGGGTGAAGGGTGAGTATCTGCTGCTACCGAAGATTCTGCATGTGATTAGAAACGTGGCTACAGCGACATGGAGTAAGTCCTTGTCAAAGAAGACTCCCCAAGGTGCTTCAGCGCTACCAGGGGTATGAACTCTGGTGGTCAATTAGTTTTTTGCATTAATTCACCCCTAGTTTCTCTTTCTAAGGATGTGACCTTAAAGACACTTGAAGTCCAGGGTAGTTTTCCCATTGACTTAGGAGACTGGCTCAGGCTCTCAATCTCAGGATCATCCTTCCTAATTCAAAGTATCTAAGACTCCTAGCTTAAGCACCACAGTCATCCCAGCCTGCCTTTTACAGTCAGCAGGTAACCTGGACACATACATTGAGATTGTAAGTAGGATGGATTGCTTTCTGGAGTTGTTTCTCTCTCTGTCGACTCTAGGAAGTCAGGGTGAGCAGGCTCTTAATTAGGTAGCACAGATGCCTAAAGCTAAATTGGTTGAAATTGGGCCTCATTATATAGACGAAACACCTATTCCTTTGAAGATACTATACAAGCCAAAACATGAATTCAAAATGAGAAAAACGTATTAATCTAAAGTAAAGTTTAAAAGTTTTTATTTACTATTTCATGATGGGTAAAATACCACTAATTTGAAGAGGAATTCCCAGAGCTTAGTATGACTAATACATAGTTTAATAGAATCAATCTTTATATAATATCCTGTACATCAAGAAAAACATATATAATTACTAAATCAGTATTTGTTGGTTTACAGCAGATAAAGTACAAATATTTGAGATTAAATGAGCCCCTCTTTGGAAGAATGTGAGGTTTTCTTGAGATGGTTCCAAGTACTGACTTAACCTCACCTTTAGAAAAAAAGAAACCACAGTGCTGATAGCTCCATCTTCCTCTTCCATCCACTCAATCTGTAATAAATGCATAAAAAATCTTTTCCACAGAAATAAGGGTCTTTTTATAGGTTAATTATGGCTATACTAACTCTCAGGTCATCTTCAGAAATTAAAAGAAATGGTGCATATTGTGCACTTCCCCCACAGTATGTCTTAATCCTTGACCAGGAGAGGTCATTTTTTAATATCCAGAGCAATCCATTTCTCCATATAGAAAGAAGGACCACAAGCAGTTGCACTGCAGAGTGACCTGAGCCTCTTTAGCAAACTCCCAGGAAGATGGTTTTTTTGCCTTTGGAAAATTATGCTCATATCAAAAGCCTCCCATTTATTCTCACTAGCCCATAGTACAAAAAGCAGCTAGAATTAGACAAGATATACCTATGAAGGCAAGGAAACTACAGACTAGGACTATATATATTTGTGTTGGTTGCATGTTTGACCAAAGCATTATTTATTAATTGGCATTATAGAATCAAACATTTTCCTCTGAAAGACATGTTCTTAATCTTGTGACCCAGTCCTTCAGTGGGGCTGCAGTCAGCGCTCTACAAATCCTTATACCAGACTCTTCCTACTTAGAAGGTCTTAAGAATGTTCCCTCCATTGCAAAAAAAAACAAACAAAAAAACAACCTCAAAACAAAACATCAAAAAAACAAACCTCTTTTGTTCAGACTGAGGAGCACTCAGACTTTCAAAGAAGGAATTCATGAAGCAGAGAGACAGATTAGTAGTATATTCTGCTAGTAATAACAAGAGTGGGTTTTGGAAGAAACTTTGTATTTTGAAGAAGAATAAGTAATTTTTGTTCCTATAAATAAAAAGAAAAAAAAAAAGCCTGTTGCATTGTCTGACCAAATAGTAGATAAATATATCTCCTTATGGAAGCCATTCTTAATAATCCAGAAGGGGGAAAATAGCATATATTCAGAAACCATTTATCTCTGCATGATTATATGCATTTGGTATTGAGTGTATAAAAATACTAGTATAAGAATGGAGTAACTGTGAAATTCTCTTCTAGACTAGAGGAAGGAAAGAAAAAAGACAGACGTAGAGCTGAATCTTGAGGTTACAAGATGGCTTTAAATATTCGTAGTGTTCTTTTCTCAAAAGCAAAGACCACTGGCTTAATAGTACAGAAATTAGGAAGAGGGGATGTACATGTACATTCAGTCTGTAAAGAAAATTATTTGTTGCAAACATTCTAAATACTTCTAAAAATATTAAAGAAAAAATTAAACACATTAATATAAATTTATGCATCATAGCTGTTATCTTCTTTAATCCTTAGAGAGTTCATTATGCCTCATGACTTTGGAAAGAATTAAGAAAGAGCTCATATTGGAGTCCATTGTGCATTCCCCTTAGTACCATTTTCTCCTTTTCCTACAATTACTAGGATTTATTTTCTTTGCTTGAAAATAGGATTTTTGTCTCATTTGAGTCCCTGCTACTTAATTCCTACTTGAAGTCATAATCCTCCCTGTCACACCACACCAATCTCCTGGTAGCTAATTCTGATGTCACAGGCAGGATTTTGACTTGGGAAGAGCTGATTATTTAGGTACACTTTATGTAGCAGAATTTAGTCTTTCTGAAATGTACAAAGTAAGGAACACTGCAGCCAGACAATTTCAAGACAATAAACTCAAGGCACAAGATGTGAGAGTTTGAGCTCCTGGTTATCACTTCTCAGTAGTATATTAATGGACTTCCTGTTAGAATAAGGCACTAACAGAGTATACTCCGTCTCTTCCTTCCAAGACGCTGTTTCTGAAAGATGCCTCTGATACACAGGCTGTCCACAAAAATTTAAGGTGAAGTGATAGTATTACCAAATAGTCAATGGTGTCAGAGGAGACTCTGAGCCTGGACTGTTTTCAAACTTCTGATTTAAAGCAGACACAATGCTATAACACTAGCTGATCCCCACTTATCCAAATGTATTGCGTTTGTTTGGGTTTTTTTCTGTTTCCTGTTTATATGTGTAAATCTCTGAAACAACTTTAAGATTACAACAAGAATCCACGTGATTCTTTAATGGAATCCATTCTCATCTCTGTAATGGGGGGAAAACCCTTTGTTGCAAGTGAAGAATTCTATTCTAGAAAAAAATGCAAAGAAAAAAACAACTGAAAGAAATCACCATTTTCTGTAAAGGTAGGAATGTTAAAAAATAAGAGCAGTTATTGATTACAAAAAGAATCTATAGCTGAAAACTGAAAATGAAACCTCTTTTGATTATTTGTCAGGAAAGGAAGTCCTGTGTTATTGTCTCAGCCTTGAGCTGACAGGACCATAAATTGGGGTTTATTAATTGCTACAGGACTGTTTTTTGTAGCACCAAATCAAAACCCCTAATCTTTCATATGGGAGAAAAATTTCTGCATCACTGAAAGCTCAATACCTGCAGTTGACTAACTAATTTCAAATTAATGGGTTAATTTATAGGATATAATGTACCGAACTTTTGAGTCAGAAAAAAAAAAAACAACAAAACAACAAACCAACAAACAACTTCAATAAAACTACATAAAGTATCCTTTATTTTATGTGATATTTTATTTCACATGATTTTCTATAGGCGATCATCATCACAAGTTTTCGTAAGTTAGGAATTGCACACAAACATTTTTAAACCTTTTCTCTCCATGCTTTCAGGTATTTCTTTTAGGAAGAGATGCCCCATCCCAGGAAGTGTTCAAGGCCAGGCTGGATGGGGCTTCGAGCAACCTGCTCTAGGAAGAGATGTCCCTGCCCATGGCAGGGGGGTTGGAGCTTGACGATCCTTACGTCCCTTCCAACTCTGACCATTCTACGATTCTATGATTCTACTACAGTACTGATAGCGTTTATCTTTTTTCATGGAAACTAAACCAGAAGCTAATATATATTGAAGTTGAGCACGTTATTAAAATACAGAAAAACGATACCTCTCAATCTTCAGTATATATTTGGGTTATTTTTGTTTCAAGTTTCTTTGGCATATGCCTAAAATAGGTTATTGGACTGGGAGGTATGGTCAGAAGATCTTCCAGTATACAGGAACCTATTTACTTTATGATTGCTTTGGAAGCCTCCTACTAGGAAACTGAAACAAGCGTAAAGTAGAAGGAGGAATACCTCCTGGTGTCGTGATGCGAGCTCTGTGAAGAAGACACCGAGTGTTTTCAGAATCTTAATTAAAAAATACAGGCAGTTCCTTGTATTTATCAGAGCCGCACGTAGAGCTCGAAGAATTACGTCCCCGTTTTCCCCTGGAGATGCGGCGGGGGGCGGCGGCGGGCCCCCGGTGCAGCCCAGCGGCGGAGCGGTGCGGTGCAGGGCGCGGGGAGCGCGGNGAGCGGAGAAGGAGGGGCGGGGGAAGGGGCAGCATCGCCCGTGGAAGAGGATCTCCTTCCAGGTGGCTGCACCGCTGCGCCAGGGCTGCCGGCCGGCTCCGGGGGTTAGCGCTTTGTGGAGCGTCGCTTCCATCCAGGGGCCTCGCGTGGACCTTGTATCCAGAGGATCGGGCTGCTCGAGTAGCTGCTTTGAACGCGTTGATTTCCCAGTGTCCTGATTCATTATCCTAACCGGCTAAGCAGCCCCTGGAAAAAGGATATTCTGGGGTGGAAAGGGGGAGGAAACAAAAGGGAAGCAAAAAGGTTTTCGGTTAATACTGAAAATCACAACAATGTTCAGAAATTCTGGTGCCTTGAAAATGCGTGAGCGTTTGTATTTTTCTTTTCCCTCTCTCTTTTAGTGGCTGGAGCAGAACTGTCTCTAGATTGAGTCTCTCGGCTGTAGTAGTTATTTGGGACCATGGCAGCAGGAGTAGCAGCTTGGTTACCCTTTGCCAGGGCAGCGGCCATAGGATGGATGCCAGTGGCCACAGGTCCCATGCCAGCTGCTCCGCGGCAGGAGAGGAAGCGAAGCCAGGACTCTCTGATTGTGCTGAATGTGAGTGGCATCCAGTTCCAGACGTGGCTGGACACCTTAGAGCGCTACCCCGACACTCTCTTGGGCAGTTCTGAGCGGGACTTCTTCTACCACCCTGAGACACAGCAGTACTTTTTTGATCGGGACCCCGACATTTTCCGCCACATTCTCAACTTCTACCGTACTGGGAAGCTTCATTATCCCCGCCAGGAGTGCATCTCAGCTTACGATGAGGAGCTGGCCTTCTTTGGCATCATCCCCGAGATCATTGGCGACTGCTGTTATGAGGAGTACAAGGATCGCCGGCGTGAGAATGCCGAGCGCCTGCAGGATGATGCTGACCAGGATCATGCAGCCGAGAGCTCCCTGCCCTCAATGACAGCTCGGCAGAGGATGTGGCGGGCCTTTGAAAATCCACACACCAGTACACTGGCTCTGGTCTTCTACTATGTCACTGGCTTCTTCATTGCCGTCTCTGTTATTGCCAATGTGGTGGAGACAGTGCCCTGTGGGGTGAGCCCGGGTCGCATCAAGGAGCTGCCCTGTGGAGAGCGCTATGCTGTGGCTTTCTTCTGTCTGGATACTGCCTGTGTCATGATCTTCACAGTTGAATATCTCCTACGTCTGCTGGCGGCCCCAAGTCGTTACAAATTCGTGCGCAGTGTCATGAGTATCATTGATGTGGTCGCCATCATGCCATATTACATTGGTCTGGTGATGACAGATAACGAGGATGTCAGTGGGGCTTTTGTGACACTACGAGTCTTTCGTGTCTTCAGGATCTTTAAGTTTTCCCGCCACTCACAGGGGCTGCGCATCCTGGGCTACACCTTGAAAAGTTGTGCCTCGGAGTTAGGCTTCCTCCTCTTCTCTCTCACTATGGCCATCATCATCTTTGCCACAGTCATGTACTATGCAGAGAAAGGTTCATCAGCCAGCAAGTTCACCAGCATCCCTGCAGCCTTCTGGTACACCATTGTCACCATGACAACACTGGGGTAAGTGCAGCTGGTGTTTGGTTACAGCCAACGTTTCAACAAGTGTGTTGGCACAAACGGAAAATACTCAATTAAAAAGAAGTGTTGGTAGAAAAAATGTGAGGGTAAGTTTTTGTTACAGAACTTTATGAATACGACTCATCACAAGTTTTACTCATGCAAGTGAGTTAAAAGTGTTGCTGAAGGTAAAATAACCCAAACCCCAAAACTGCAGATAAACTGAAAAAGCAAACAACAAAACCCAAACAATTTGAAACTGCTTGGGTTCTTTGCAATTTTCTCTAATTGCAATATTCTCTACTTGGAATATTTTATGAGTATCTGTGAGTTATCAGTGGATTTTGAATAGACTAATGTCTTTGCTGGGAGGACTTGTTACAGAGTTGCTAAAGTAGTGATAATTATAAAAAGAACCCAAGTACGATCTTTTAATTTGGTCATGCATAAAAGTATGTGGATCTGCCATTTTGTTTGAAGTGATGTATTGATGTAGACTTGGATATTGAGTTTGGTATTACAAAGTGATTTGTTTTCATTAAAGTAAACCAGGTATAGATACCTTAATCTTCACAAAAAAAACCCCAACCAACAACAACAAAAAAAACCCCAAAACCTGGTATTTAAGACACTGGATAAATTTCCATTGATTTCCACGTATGTGTAAATGGCAAGCATCAAACTACTTTGACCAGTGACAGACTCTGGAAAATGATCCGAAGAAGTGTGAGACATATGACAGATAAGTATATGTCTGAAAACATAATTCCAATGGCAATATAAAGCCTTCCAGAGAATTAGGAGTTAAAAAATGCTATTGTTGACATTAGTTCCCAATGCAGTTTAGTGGACAGACGGGAGATAGTATTATTTTATAAAGTCTCTGATACCAGAGTCATATTGTACCAGCTGATTCTGTGCACTGATTTGTAAAATGCATTTGTCTGTAATTACAACAGGGATTTAGAAGGTTGAATAATTTGAGGAGACAATTTTTTTGCCTAGTCTTAATTTTGAGCTGTAGGGTATCATCTGTCCCACTGAAAATTTGTTGAAACTGTCTAGTTATTTAATAATTATGTATATTAAAAGACAAACTTTTCACTTTCATAAAGACAAAGCCCATCATTTTATTAGTCAAACATTTTTCCACATCTTCTTGGGACTGTTGAGCTTTATGAAACATGTATAACTTTTAAATTTAACAAAATGAAAGTGCATTATTAAATTTGTGAAAAAGTTGATTTATTATGTGCAATTGTAATTTAGTTAGGAAGCATACGTACAAAATATTGAAAAAGATAAAGGGACTGTCCTATGCCACCATTTTTTATACAGGACTTTTATCTTCAGCATCATATAACAAATGAAGATAAATATAGTGCATTGTAAATATTTCATACTGCTTGTAAGGGCAAGTTATGCTAAAAAGGAGTGACAAGAGCTTTGGGGATTTTAATCTGGTTTTTAGGTCCCTGGGTTTTTTGGGTTTTGTTTCCTTCTGGTGGTGACAAACTGAAGGGGCAAGTTAGCAGAAGGAACAAGTTATGCATGCTAACTAGTTCCATAGTCCTGGGTTTTCTAGCGCTGATACTTTTAGCTGCATATTTTTAATTAGAACTGTGGTGATTTCAACAAATTAGGCTTTAAGAATTTAGCAATATTTAGAGTGCATAATCTTGTTATAAAAGAGCAGGAGCCGGTCTGTGTTTTTTGTAACGAAAGGTGTTTTCTGTAATGAAAGGTGTTTTTTGAGTGAGTTGTGGTTATGGACAGTTTGGGCAGTACCTGTCCATGGTACTGAACATGGTTTTGTCTCCGGTTTTGTGGCCAGTTTGCAATGGATTGTGACGTGGGTATGGTATCAATTTGACATTTATATGATTTGGTTGTTTCTTTCACACATAAACACACACGCACACACAAAAGAGTGTTATTATATAGTTCCAGGTTTTGAGGTATTATCGAGTAAACCTTCAAAAGTACTGATGAGATTTGAACATCACTAAAAATCTCTTTAAATAGAGCCTAAGAACCTATTTTTAAGTGCACAGCTGTACAATATTTAGGTCCTGAGGGGAAGGAAGAGAAAGGGTTAAAAAAAATGTACTCATGCTTGACTCCTTTTTCCAGATAGTTTGCACAGAGAAAGTTTTGAGCAGGTTGCACAGAGATCCAAAGTTTCACCCTTAGAAGTTCAGATATGATTATAAGGTGTGACAAACATCGCAGATTTCTGGGAAATCTTTAATCAATGCATTAGCTACATTATGTCTTTTTAATAACCTCATGATAACCTTATAAAGATTATTTTTAAATGTTAAATACTTATGAATGATTTAAATATAATTAACATAATAAAAGCTTTGAGCTCTTTTTAGTTGATGGAATAATTACACAAAAAGAGAGGAAAATTACAAGGAAAAGCAGCACGGGTCAGTGAAAGCTGATTGTAATTAGTACTGCTACCTTTGCTCTGTGGCTAAAGCTTCTCATTTGTTTACTCATATAGAACTCTCATTCATTTTTAGTTTTAGTTTTAGCTGAATTAGGGCTGTATAAATGGACTGTATACGAACAACCTTTTTCTTTTAGCGACAAAGCTAGGTGAAGTCTTTATGTTTTAAATGACAGTGGCACACAGCAGGTTATGTGAAACATTACAAAAACATGTGAAAGCTAATACTGAATAATAGATTAACGTAAAGTTGAGGTTTTGAGTTTTGGTGTCATTCTCATATTTTGCTAGATAGCAAGGGTATTGAGTAAGTGACCTTTGCAATTTGGGGAGTTATTATCTTGGATGAAGAGCTATATTTCTCAGTTCTGCATGATTGCTGAGCAATTAAAGTGTCTTTAAAAAACATAGATTACATTTTCCTCTGCAGAGTGCCAGTGACTTCAAATATTACTACATTTCAGCCTCCAAGGATATCCCAGCTATTAACATCTTGACTGTTCAACTCTAGTAGTACCTAGTTGTACATAGAGATGTTATATGAAAGAAATGAAGGAAAGAAAGAATGAGCGAGAAAGAGATAAAGGCTGAAGAGAAAGAGATAAGAGAGAAAAAGATTACTGTAGAATAACAGCATGCACTCTGCCAGAAACTGAACTGGCTGATTTCAAATTTCGAACTAGTGTTTTATCAGTGTTAATTGTAGCAAAAGTAAAGTAGGGACAAGGGACAAGATGGAGCAAGAGAATAAAATTGAAAGAGATCACAAAGCAGTTTGTGGAGAGTCAAGATAACTATGAAAAACATAGCAGTTAGGGGCATAAAGGTCAGGAAACAGGTTAGTGTAAAACCTGGCAGAGAAAAAGCTCAAGTCTATTAAATTGGGACTGGCAGATTACATGGGGGCTTCTGAATATCTGCATTCATAATGACACACTTATGTCACTTTCTGCTGTCACCTCATAACTTGATAATCTAATAACTTTCCTTCTGCCCTGTCAGTAGCCAGCAAATGATCTAGAGTAGCTGGTAAGGTTTTGATGGTGTAAGGGTAATGTTTGCTCCCAAATCAGACAGAGCTATAGTGTAGTTAATGTTTTATAAAGATATTATACTTTAAATAAGGAACACGGTGATCTTCTGTGACTAGTTCTAAAGCCTCACTGCTATTTTTAACTTCTATATTTATAGGCTCTATATTGAAAAGCTTTGTCAAATTGTACAAGACTTTTGTAAATGAGCACAATACTTTGTGAAGGGATGCTTAAACACAAGACTATTAATCTATTTGCTTTGATTGTATAAATTGGAGATGTGTCTTCCAGAAAAGATAAACCAGATATTCTTTTCCATGATTTGTTAAAATAGACCATAATGTATGAGGAAACCCATCTAAGATATATCAAATTCCCTGAAGTCTTTATATAATCAAGCAGGTGACTGGATGTGACAACAGAAAGCCCGAAATGGTGAGGGGAGTAGGGCGATAGATTTCATTTTCCTGTACGTTCCATTGTCTCCCATATTCACTCCTTTTCCATTCTTATTGCATCCCTATGAGTATATTCCATCTATTTTTTTTTCTTCACTTTTCTTTCAAACTACCACTTTCCATAGTCTTCCTGTTTAAGAATTTGTCTGCTGGCTTAGCGCCTTTCCTCCCTTGTTCAAGACAAGCTTAACATCTGTATTAAGACTATTCTGGGTTTATTTTTTTGCTTCTTTGTTCTAGATTCCTCATACTTCCTTCACCAGTAGATCAAATCTTTCATTCATCATCATTGTCATTCATTTGACCTGAACTTTCCTCATAGCAGGGTTTTTTCTTCTGACATTTGTTTGATAGATTTTTTCCTTACGAGCATCATAAAATTTCCACAGAATCACTTTTTTCCCCAAATGCCACACACATTATCTTGCTTTCCTTTTCTGGCATTGTGAGTGCCTTTAGTTTCTTAAACTCTCTGCATGTTTGTTTGAAAACATCCATCTCTTCAGAACTTGTATTAAAAGAGTTGAGTTCAATAAAATCTAACAAGAGAGCACAAAATTAGAAATCTTTGTTTTATGGACAATTTCATTTAAAGTTTGGAAACACTCTTATAATGAATATTACAAAGGTAAAGATTAGCAAAGTTTGAATATTATTTCTGTATCTCATACTTACGTCATGGCTCATTCATTCATTTTGTAGTTGATATTTTCAACCCTGTTTCAAATAGCGTTTTCCTTTTTTTGTATACTTGTATACAATGTAGTGAATTTTGTCTTTTACAAACATTTTTGATATCTCAATCTATTTTCCCTTCACAGCAGAGACACTTAGCCTGAATAGCTAGAATACTATATAACAGAGGAGGGACAAAGTGTAGTGTAATCACCTTCAAAGCACATTACTAGATATTCATAAAGGGCTCCAGGGAGAATTTGAAATACTGGCGGCAGTAGTTTGTGTTTGCTAAAAAAAACCAGCTGTATTGGGGTGTTGTTGGCTTGACAGAGAACAGAAGTCATTATATTCTTACTTAGTTGCATTTGGGACAAGCTTTTGTGTTCAAAAAAGTCCTGAAGATCGCTTAGAGGAACAGGAGTTACTTTACTTCACTCATTTTACTTGAGCATGAATTTTCTTACTTCAATTTTAAAGAGTATGAAGGTGATGTTTAACAAACAGATCTTTCTGCTCAGAATCTAATTTATTTTCTCCTTTCATGGAAACAGATAGAATTTTGTTTCCTTGCTGTTATTGCAAGTCAAGAATAAGAACAATGAGATCGGTCTGGGCCAGGATGTAGCAAAGAAATATGCTTAGTACAGCAGAACAAATCGACTGAGAAAGTAATTATGACTGGTGCCTGATCTATTAATTATGGCCTATCATTCAACTAATCCTCAGTGAATATTGTGATTTTAGTAAAAGCCTCAGTGATCGAACTGAAGAAGTTCAAACTGAGTGATGACAATCTGTACTTGACTCACATCATTGTGTCTGTCTAAGAAGAAAAATTTGCAATATAAAAGCCATATATATCTATGAATACAGTGTTAGAAATAGTGCTACTGTGCAAAAAAAAATCTGCAAATGGAAACTGTATTTCTGAACATTTTATTTCTGCAGAAATAAAATCATTATCCAAAATAAGTTGATGACATCTTACAACTTCGGGATGTCAATTAACTTCTCAGACATTTGAAAAAAAAAATCTAAAGAACTACTCCTATTACTTGATTTTTATGCCACTGTAGTCCACTGAGAGCAGTTCATAATTTGCATCATGGTAAGCTGATGAGAGAAGAATTTGGTTCAGCAGGAGTTAAGTGGATAGATTGCTCAAAAGAGGGGATATAAATTAGAAATATGAAACAAAGTTTAGATTCAGTTTTATCAGATTTCATCGGTTACCTGACAACAGCGCTGAAGTGTGATGGAAAAGATTCTGTATATTTCTGTACCTATCATTTATTGGGCAATAGATGGGAGCACAGATTTTTTTACAAGACATAGTCTTTAAAACATCTTTTTTTCTGCGTTGCTCATGCAGTGGAGAAGAGGTTTTTAAATTCATAGACAATGATTTGAAATGATAGCTTTATGCTACGTTTCCCGGAACAATAATAGTTACAATGCTTGTACTTTGACCCTTATCACAATTAGTAGCCTAAATTTTACCATTATTTCTTATGTATTTTTTTGCTGAAGCATATGATTTTGATCTTCCCATGCCTCTGGCAATATTTTATAATCCCCCTGTTTAGTAAAAAAGTTGTGGGCTTTGTTTTGACAAAATAAATCCATTTTCACTAAAGTACACAAAGAAATTTGATTTTTTTCCACAGCATAAACTTAAATAAATGTGAATTCAGATGAAATATAAAATACTGCTTTTGATGTGCAACAGGTGTAAGTGTTCCCTAGAAAAATACTGGATACAAATATTTGCTCAGGTATCTCGTGTATGCAGGCTCAGATTTAAACAGGAGCACATATGAAGATCATGTGACCAATATATCAGTCACCGATATATCAGAATATTTTAGCTTCATTAAAAAAGAATCCAAAAAGATTCAGCTCTATTATAATTCAAATGAGACTGCATCCTTTTTTTTTTCACACAGGCATAGACACACTTTATGCATTATTAGAAGGCATATCTTAATGTACTCAGTCATCAGTACAGAGTCTCTGTTACCGTCAGTTCACATTCTAGCATTTAAGTGAATTTACAAAAGCTAAGAAAACATTAAAAGACTGCTGTGTAAGTATTAAAGATAAAAAGATATAAAAATATTAAAGAAAAAAATTATTCATATAAGCAATTGTGTTCTTTGTGTATTTAGAAAAAACAGTTTCCTTTCCTATATTCCACTGCACGATATTGTTCCCTACTTATCTGCAGGTCTCCATCCTGAAGGTGAAAGCCTTTGGAGCCACTGTGTAAAGGTATTTAATTAGAGCTTGATCCCACACTGTAACAGAAAATGAGAGGTTGCCTAAAAACCTACAAAAACATTGCCAATATGAACAAAGTTAAATTTTGCATATTTAAAGTATTTAGGAGCTCTATTTTGCACTTCTTCCCCATCTTTTCAGTTTCATCCATGTTACTGGTTCTTTGATCCAGTTGACTTAACGGTGAGGTCAAGTCTTACAGACACAGAGATCTCCTGAGTTTATCAGTTTATAGGAGCCAAACACTGCAAGGAAGATTTTTAAAGGCATTTAGGTACCTAGAAATGCAGACAGGCACCCAGCTTGAATTTTCAAGACAGGTTTAGGTGCTGAGAAACATGAAGGAGAACAGTTGAAAGGAAAGCAAGGAAGCTGGGAAACTGGGTGCCCAGTCACCTTAGAAAACGTGGTCCTGTGGACACAAGAAAAACTGCTAGGATAAGGAGAGTACTGTACTGAGACTCTGGGTATGTCCTACCCCTGTCAGAATCAAATAGATCTTACAGGGTTTAAGGTCCTGTTAAAATATGATATGCCTTATATTCATGTAACACTGTAGCAGGAGGTAGAGTGCTGTGTATGGTATTCTTAGGAAAGAGGAATAAGTAATTTAAGGAAAAAAAAAAAGGTAATATGTTTGAAAGAGTAATGTAAAGCATCCACAGGAAAACAGATTTTTTGATCCTAATTTTGTGTCTCTGTGTTTTTCAAACCAACAGTTCAGCATGAAAAGATGTGCAAGAAACGTGAGTTATGACATGCAGATATTATTAAATTAATGAAAATATCTTTAGAAACTGGGTAAAAAATTACAAAACAGTGTGAGGGAGGAGATTCAATTTTTTCAAAGAAACATCCAGCCCGAGGATTGATTGGTTTCAATAGGTCTCATATTTAGCTTATATACAGTAAATTTGTTAAGATGCTGATGTGTGGTAAGAAAAGGTAATCCATAAGTCTCAATTTTCACCACTGCAGATTCATACCCTTCTCTGGAGTGCTGGCAAATACTTTTATTTTGTCTCTATTTCATTTTTTTATGTATACTGTTTGTAGACATAAGTGGGAGGTTTGAGAAGTACTTTGCCTGTATTTGCTTTTTCTTTTTTGCAACCATATGAGCTTTGTAAGTATGGTCTATAGCTCTGCTAGTTGATTTTTACCTAAATTTTTGTTCTTTAAAACAGTTTCCCTCATGTTTCCTGATTCTTTGTATAAAAGGTTATTTTCTTGAGGTAAGCATCTTATATCACAGTTCTTCCTTTTTGAGGAGACATTGTGTTTTGCGAGTTGACTCTTATCCAGATGGTGTCTATCTCAGCTTTGTATTAACTACCACTTGCACTAAAGCTTCATATCAAAAATTAATATATGAGCAGAACTCCCAATATTAGGAACACTTGTATAATTATTTTTTTCTAAATATGATCGAATATAACATAATATGAACATTAAAACAGAAAAAATATAAAATCTGTATCTGCATAGATAAATTTGGCTGCTTGATTATTGAAGACTGTTTTCTTTGATAGATAAAACTTCTTCTGGTATAGCAGACAATATAAACTTCTAGGAATTTATTTAATTAGTCTGAGTACTGTGGTAAATTAAAATAAAGTACATTCCACTACAGTTTTAAATCACCTTGGATAAAAAAATAGCTGTGAAACTTCATAAAGGTACTTATGATGATCTAATTTTCTGCTAATACATCACCATGCTTTGATTCATTATTATTTTGGAAAAAATTATTTTGAGGCCAAACCCCAACTTTCTTCAAATGTGTATCCCGAGACATGGGGTTTTTTGCATTGTACTGGCAGATTCTCAAAATATTTTGGCTGATACAACAGTCTTTCAAGTTATCTCTTGCAAGCTTGCCCATCCAGGCATTCCTTGTAAATGGCTGAGAGTCAGACTGTGAGGTTGTAAAGGACGTAATGTAACTTTGTGTAATGGCTCAGTCTTGAAGTGTCGGCAGCATCCTAACTCATCACTTCTCTCAGTAAATCAGTCAAGAGAGTTTTCTGGGTGAGAGCGTCTGCAACGTGAGTGGGATCCTTAACTTTTCACTGTTGTTGCTATTCATCTCCTCCTTTCTTTATAACCCCAAAGAGAAATTTTGTTACTGTGTTAGTGGCCTTACTTTCAGTTTCTGCAACTTTCATTTCTCCCACTTGCAGGCAGTTAACAATTCCCTGAGCATCCTTATCAGCTATGGACAGCTACTACTGCACTGTGCAGGGTTGCTTAGGAACAAAATTGATGCTCTTTGACACGGTGGATTACAGCTGCAACATGCTGGTCCCCAAACTCTTCTGCTTTCCACAGAGGAACAAAAAAGCAGAGAGCTTGAAGATGCTTTCCAAATCTGACTGTAAAGACGGCATATACTTTTTTTTTGTTTTCGGGTATCTAATCACTTCATTGTTGGTAAATAGCAGGTTAAGAGTTGTGGCCTTTCTGTTGAAAGCACAGCAGTACCAAAAATTCTTTAGCAGCAACTCTTTTTAACACGAACTTTGTAATTTGAATACCATGGCATCTTCTATCACTTACAGAATTGAGAATTTTTATATATTCCAAGCTTTTTGGTTGGCTTTGGTTATTGATGCATTTGTTTACATCAGTTGATCAAATCCATGTTGTGACATAGATAGCAAGGACCAGGGACAGGCAGAACTAGAATAAATACACCTATTGTCATACACTTAGGGAGAGCTGGATAAGCTATAGGTGCAGCTATTTCTTGTATCTGTTTCATATATATTTATATAAAATGAAACTTCAAAAATTTGCGTTATAAACTCTACAGTAACTGAGAATTTAGTTTGTATTTACCTTTTTGGGACATGGATGGAAAACTTCAAAGAGTACAAATTGAAGCTTCCCCACGGACAGATAGTTTAGAGCAGGTCTATCCATAAACCAGCTTAATGATTTGACAAGCTCAGTATTAGTTAATTTTCCAAGTGAAAGGGAAGCTCAAGTTTTATCTGATTTGCTTGTGAACACAGTAATCAACCTATAGGATGTTAATCTGTCAAAAGGTGCTGTGTTTTAGAGGTAAATGCTATAAAGGAAGATTCTTACAAAAAAAAAAAAAAAGTGTAATAAGTGAAACATATGATGTCCTTCTTGGACGATGTGCTACTTCTGGTACCTCTCTCCCTTCACCTCACGTCAGTCAGGTCATTGCAGAATTGATAGCTGCTGAAAGACTGCAACCGTTACCATTCATTTAACCTACAGTTTCTTTCCTTCCGAGGCTCAAACTTTTGAAGTGTAATGCATTAATTTACTCATGGGAGAAGCAAAGTTGCTAGTCATGCTGGTGAGCTCTTCGGCACAGTTCAGCCTCTTGCTGTACTGGCAGAGCTGTGACAGCCTGTCTTCTCCTCTGGGGAAAGGCACAGCTGCAGACCACAGATGATGCTGACTGGTTGTGTCTGGCACACACGACCAGTGATTTTAAAATACAGACACCTTTGTGCAGCAGTGCAAATGTGGGATAAAAACCTAGTTGTGGGAGGGGGAGATAGGAAACAGTTTTGTTTCAGGTCTGTAGGAGGAGATACAAAAGAGTGCCTGGAGTGAACTGCACAAATCCTCTTGGATGCAACTGCCTTCTGGCCACTCTCTGCCCCGAGCCCTCTTCACACCATGAGTGCACCACAATGTCTGTTAGGCAGTGATCCATGGAGTGGATTTACAGTGGGTTTGGCCATGCAGTAGGAAAGAGGTTGTGGGTTTTGCAACACTTTCCCAGAAGATATGCACGCTTTCCCTGTCTCTCTATGTAGCCACCACATTTAGAGTGCACTGTTTGCAACATTTTGCAAACAAATTAAATAAATACAGAGAAAAGTGCTAGATGATGTGGAATACTGGGCAGGACAATAATTTGAACTATGGATTGGGATCCACATAAGTGGGTTTAAAAGATGCTCAACCAGAAAACAGGCTGGTTCATCTCTTTAGTGTTTGTGGTGTATCTTTTGCCTTCATATACTTTCTGATACCTATTTTCCAGCTCACTAGCTATACTGAGAAATTCCTTTGTTTTCAAAGCAAACAAATCCAAATGCAGTAGAAAGGTTTCCTTAAATAAGCCTTTCATGTTGTCTGTATACGGTTCTTTTCCCAGTCCCTATGTTTGTGTGCAAGGATATAGCTATACAATTTATAGATTGTATCTTAGGCGTATGGGTTTTTAAAAGAGACAATCAAGACATACAACTCTTTTAAAGGAGACAAGTAGGACATCCTTTTTTTTTAAAGGAGACAATCAGGACATACTGTACAATAGAATTATTATAGAAGAATCTGGAGGTGGAATTCAAACTTATTTCTCTGCCAGTTGCATACCATCTCTGGGAGATATTTATAAGCCCTCACTTACTCCTCCTTCTGAACTAGGCATCCTTGTCTCACTTAGGAAGTAATGAAGAGAAGCAGGCATCTGGAGGTGCTCGTTCCTCTGCACTGAGTGTAAATGAAATTTATTATGATTAGCAGAGACTTAAATATTTAAATACCAAGTGAAATGGATGAGAGAAATCCCAGCCTTCATGTCTAACTAGTTTGGTCTAGTCTCCTTGTTCCCAGTTATATAACTCCAAGAGGCCCATAACATATTCTTTTCAGAGATCATAGCAGAGTACGTGCTTGGGATTTGATGACAATTCCCACTTTATCAAAAAGGCAATGTGTCTGCTACATTTACACTCAATTTTTTCTTGTTTTTTGTAACCTTCAAGGCCACTTCAGTGCTTTTGCCAATTTTTCTGACTTTTCCAAACACCACCAAAAAAGAATTAAATTAAAAAAAATATAATTAAGAGTTCTAATGTTTCTGCTGGTTTAGAATAAAACCTCTAGAAAACTGAAAGAAAAAATTAGTTAAGTATCCATTGTAATTTTCTGCAGGAAAGAAGTCATTCTCCAAATAGCAATGCTTTTGCATTAAGATACGGAGAGCTTGAAAACCTTACCTTCAAAGGATTGTAAACTATTCCTGTTATTTTTCCTGTTTAACTGATTCACATTAGTTTTGTTAATTTTTTCACCACTGTCCATTTTTAAAGTGCCACCAGGTTAACGTATTTATTCCCCGATGGGGACGTGTCAGGCATGTTCCCCCACGCCGTTATTCTAGCGTCTTCCAGGAGGTGTCAGAGCTCTAGACTGGAGTCAGGCATTGCCAGTGCATAACTCTGAAGTACACTGAAAATCACAGAGATACACTAAACTAAATTTCAGTGGAGACACTCTCCTCATTGCAGTATTCATTTTCATATTTAATTTAATTTAAAAATTACCATTGTCCTTAAAGCTGCCTCCAGACTGGAGCACTGCAGAAGCTTGAGAGCCATGTGAGAGGATTATGATCAAAACTGCTTCAGAGTTTATGACTTTCTCATTTGCCTTCTGAACTTTGTTCATTTCTCTGCAAATCATACTGATCTCTCTGGTGAGGAAATTCTGTAATTTGGTATGAAATCCTGTTATCAGCAATGATTTGGTTTAACTCATTTTAGTTAATCTTCATGTTCTGCTTTTCCAGAGCAGCAAATCTCAAATTTGCCAGCTAGTACATTTCTATACTACTGTGAAATAACCCCATTTCCCTCAGTATGTTTCTCTTTTGTGTAAGATTTCATGAAATTATGTTCCTTTATGCATTAAATGGCATATTAAACTCTTTTTTTTTCATGGAAAGAGATGGATAAACTGCAGAAGAAATAATAGTTCCTCTTTTTTTTCCCCTCAACTGGGAAGCTTTATCATAAACTTCCAAACAAGTTCTAAAGCAAAAGTACTGTCCTGCACCACTGCACCACTACAGAAAATTTGCTTCTCCTTTAAGGGGCAACGGTGGTTATTTCATAATTGGGGGAAATTGATTTTGATTTAATTATATTTAAAAAATTGTACTCCTCCCTTTTGTTGTTCAAGTAAATGCTTCTTACATTCTTGAAGACTGATGTTGATGGGTGAAAATGTAGCTTCCTTCTTAAGCTTCTTGCCTAGTTCTAAATTGTCCTTGGATCAAGACCTTGTATTTATTTACATAATTCTGGGACTTGAAGTGATATTTTTAATAAGTCAACTGTTTTGCCCCAGCATTAAGAAATAGATTGAGAACAGCGACTCACGCAACACATCTGCAAAGAAATTATTTACCTAACTATTTTACTGGAAATTAAGGAATAGCTGAAGACAGTCTTAGAAATTTGAATTGCTAGTCCTTCAAAAGAGTACCCTGATAATGACTGGTGTTCTGCACCAGGCTGGGGTGGTGGGATGGAAGGTGAGAGAGATGGTGCGGGATTCTTTCTGGATCTCAACAAGGAAGCCCTAACAACAAATGGCTTAATAAAAGAGCTGTTCTAATAAGGTAGAGTAAAAAGGGTAATATAGATAGCTAGTGAAGCTTATGTTCCCTCTGATGCTGGGCACCAGGGCATTCATGTAGCATTTGATGGATTTTGCCATGGCATGCTGCACAAACCCTGTCCATGAGGAGAAGATCCTCCTTTGTGCTATTTCAAAATTTTAAAAATTTTGCTCTTTTTTAACAATGAAACAGCTGTATTCAAAAAGGATGTTCTCATGAGAAGTTCTTAGCGCACTTTTAGATTGAGGCAGGGCCACCCAGGCAATGGCAAGCAGCCATTACTGAGCTGCTTGCAGGCTTCCCTGCTACAACGCTCTTTAGTCCTGCAGACTAGTTATTTGTGTGGCACAGCCCAGCCTGAAGGCTGGGACGGACATGCAGCACAGGCCTAAGACACTTACTCAGTTTCACTGGTATGTGGATCACTAACTTTTCCGTGTACTGTGGTCTTCCAGTCAGGTTCACTATGACAGATTTGTGGTGCAAGGTAGAAAGGCAATATACCTGTTCACAAGTTTTTGTTACTATAGTATAAGAAACGTTATTTACTGATTCTGTTACTGAATTTGATCAGAGTGTTATAAAAGGTGCAAAGAACTTTTGCAGTCGAATTAAGATAATATCAAGATAACATGAATATGTTCAACTAAATATCTAGAACTTTTTCCAAAAGAAACCTCATATTCCTTCTAGAAGTTTCACAATAAAACCTCAAGACCTCTTGCCACATAAGGAAATAGAAAATCTGTTCTGGAATCTATGAACTTTTATTTTTTGGGTAAGACTTTGATAAAAAGAAAATATAGTTGGAAAATATAATTTATGAATTTCCTGTTTCCAAAAATCTATGAATGAAAACCATTCATTTTTGTTTATAAATGTAGAACAAAAATTTGAAATGAAATGACACATTTGGATTGTTTGATGTGAATTTCTTTAGGGATTTCAGTTCTAAGCATTTTTTACTTTTCATTCATACATGGAATGGAGAATATTTTTAAGAAACAATGCTATGAGAGAACAATTTCATCTTGTGATGAAAAGCCACATTCCAGCCATTACTGTTCCATTCTTTTTTGACTGAGAAAACAATTAGAAAGATTAATGGCAAAATATCCAGCAATGCATATCAAATATGAAAGATACATCATGTGCCTTGGGAAGTCCTTAAGCTCTATTCTTACCTTTGCTTATGTCCTACCCGTGTCATCTGCTTCTGACCACTGATAGGGCATTGGGCTAAATGGCTCCTTCATCTTGCCCTCTCATGTTCTTAGTTAATGGAGATGACTTAAATGTGGGTTGGGTCAGGCTTAGATTAGGTAAATAAACTGTTTTATACTTTTTTCCTAAATTTTTTTGAAGAATCGTGAGTAATCAATAAAAGATAGATATTCTTAAGTACCGAAGGTTCAGAGCTTGAAAACTGTGCAAATAGGAAAAGAGCTGCTTTAAAGTCACAATTATTTCTTACATCTCTATTTTGATTAGCTATTTATATAATCAAAGATCATAATCTACGTAATCTATGAGAACTTATGTCAGCTTCAAAACACTGAAACTTAATAAGCATTTCAATGGAAGATGAATAAATGCTGCAGCACCTGGGAGTGCTGAATGCCTTGCAGGATTTAGTGCTATTCACTTGATCCAAAGCCCATGGAAATCAGTTAGAGACTTGGATTTGACCTAACAGGACTTTGTGTCAAGCATGTGTGTGAACAACTCTAGCAAGATATTGATGAGGACAACAATTATTTATTTGAATTATCTCAGACTCTATAGATTTAAACCAAACTCCATGGCAGTGCAATAGGGATTCCTGCAATACATGTGTTGCTATCAATACCTTATACAGAAGTAGAGTGAAAAAACAAAAGATGGAGTTTATTACATTTCTTGAAGCATAGTCTCATCATCAGAAAAACAGTAAGATAATAGATTCCAACTTCTGATATAACAGGTTTATTCTGTGCACATTTTATCAAGAGAAAGTCTTTATGGGAAGCAAATAATTCTGTATCTCCTCTGGTAACGTGGAGCTTGAGTCATACATGGGATCCCTCCACGAGTATTTCACAGAAATTGGTCATAATCAACACGGGAGTAGGGAATTTGCTCATAGTTTCTTATAACTAAAAGGGGAACAACTTGGCATATTTTCTTCCTTAGCTTCCTTAACAACACCGAAGTGTTGTTAACTAACAGAAACTTTCAGGCAACCTTGAAAAGATATCACACATTAATAGCATCAGAGAACATGACAGCCAGAGCCTGATGTAACTAATTTTGGACTGGTATAACAGTGCTATTTAAAGCAATAAAGGTTTTATCTGTTGGTTGATCTGTTTACTAAAATAGTCAGTAAAAATTGTGCTATACATTAAATCCCCTTTTTATCCTGTTGATATAAAGAACTTTTAAACTGATAGTTCTGCCTATACTTTGGGATTGTCCTGCTTAATTGTATTAGGATAAGGTCATATATTAAATGGGCATAAAGAAGAAATACTCAGTTCCCTAACAATAATCTGTCAAATGATCAGTTCAGATGAATGGCTGGCTAAGACCCATACCTATCAACGGCATGATGTTTATTGTATGCACTTCTTGCTTGCTTGACTTTCCACACTAAAATCCATGACTCCCCGTGAGAAGGCCTACACTTTCTTAGGTTCCTCCCATTCATGATGACAATTAGTTATATAATTTGTTTGATGAAAAATAAATAAACTTGCTGTTAATTATATTTTTTTTCCTGATGTGAGACATGAATGCCAATACTCTGAAAATCCTGGAAGAAGGACTGAGAGAGAGGAGATTTTATTCTTGGGTTTTATTCCATCTGAGAGCACTTTGCAGCTTTGTTGGCATGGATGCACTGCATGAGTGACTTTATGCATATTCACAACTGGTTCTTGGAAGGAAATGGCTTATTAAACAGTAATCATATAGCATGTGTAAATGAGTTTTGTGGATAAACACATATCTTTATCCTCATTGCCTGAGATGGGTTGTTGACTAAAAAGTTTTTCGGATGGCATTTACTCTTCCAGGAATTTTACCAATCATCTTATGCCTGATTTTCTGACTAAGAAATTTTTTTTTTCTCATATATAAATAATGCTGAATTTTCTCTGTTCCTCTTGAATAGCATACTTGAAATAAAAAAGAGCACAATTCAGGAGAGTCTAAATATGAGCATAGGTGCAATGCTCAAATATATGTGTGTACTTTCAGGTGTGCTAAATCACTTTCTAGACTTATTGACTGCAATGACTACAATGGGACCTTCAAGACTAACTCACGTGCAAAAACCTACATGCGTGCACCAAAAGCGTCTTCACTTTCTATTTTAATTGCGTTCCAGGACAGCACAATGAACTGACCATGATGTCAGAGCTTTGAATTGCTGTTCTTTTCTTTTTTTTTTTTTTCCTTCAGATTTGGGGTCCTGTTCTGTGTAATGATCTAATGCATAATGAACTGCTCCTTATTCCATTTTCGAGCTTCTTTCTTCAAGACGCATTTTCCTAATGGCATTGTCCACTCAGAGGGACAGCATCTTTCTCAGGAGAAAGGATACAGAATATATTGAACAGGTCATCTCAGAAAAACTCGTGTACCCATATTCTCTTGAGGCATTAGAGTTACATTACAATAGCCTCTGTCCACGTCTTTAAAGAGTCCTGGCTAAATATTTTTCTGATAATTGAACAGAAAGATGGAAAACATACAAAATTCAAAGCATTTACATCTTCTGTCCTTGATAGCACATTTAATAAACAGTGGAAAACACAGATGAAATTATATTCCGAGGTATAAAATATTGCTAGAAGATAAAAGGTGTAGGGAAATATTATGGAACTGTACTACAAACTAGTGAAATGAAATGAGAGGACCTACAGCTAATAAACCTAAAGAAATATACATAGTGAATACTATGTCATGCTAAAAATGTCATTAGATACTGTAGGGGAAACTATACTTACAGTATTTGAAAATATTGGTAAATATTTTGTCTTTCTAAAAGTAGAAGTAATTTCTTGCCAGTCTCTTTTAATTTGTGAAAGTCTTATTGATTTAATTCAAAAGAGAAACATTTTTCACCTGTGTGGGTTTTTTTTCTAAGCAACAATATAGATAAATGAGTGGAAAAGTTAATTATTTCTACCAGAGTTTGGAGGCAAAGCCCGTAGGAGCTAATAGAAAGGCTTTCATTTTCTTTAGTGAGCTTTAGATCAGGATTTTAGTTATGTTTTACAGTAACATTTCTATGTCATTAATTCATAACTTTACAATAACTCATTCCAATCAGACCGGAGTATTGGATTTTTCTCACATGAAATCCAAATTAAAATTTTTGACCTACACTCCTTATCAGAAAGGAAGATGACTCTCTTATGATAGTCTGGTGGAAATGTTAATGAAAATGCTGAAAACACTGTTAGAATGTTGGGGGTTTTAAATGCTAAATGTGTCATGGAAAGGTTTATTTACTTTATGTAATCCACTCAAAAAATGTGTGTCTCAGCCGTCAGGTTGGAACATATCAATGTGTAAAAAATGCAATTGTTCTTCAGGGCTGAGGTGAACTCTAATAGTTAGATGCTGTGCAAGCTTCTGAGACTAGACACCGTGACGATTTTGTAGGCATCTCATTAACGAATTGTAGCGCTGCAGCATGCTCCGCTTTACTTATTTATTGAGGAGATAATGGGAAATAACTGGTTTCTTTGTGAAGTCATAAATAATATGACAGAAGGATATTAAATGCACTGAGATGTGACAGAAAAACTAAAAACTTGTGGGGTTTAGTATTTTATGGTGCCAGTTCTTTTTTACCAGTACATGTAAAACCAACAGATATGTTTTAGCTGGGTTTGTGAACAATTATCAATATAGTGTGCTAGCTACTGAAATGTGGGTGTCTTAAATCATAAACAGTTTCCCAATTTTGCTATTTTACAGTAACATTCAGAAGTTAGTAAAGAATAAATCTTGTTCCCTTTTTTTTATTTCTTTAGGTCTTTTTCCATTTTTCTTTTATACAGAGATAGTCTTTCTCTATTTTTAAATTCCCAATATGAAATACTGGTTCTACAAAGTATGAACATTTCTGGCATTCATTCTGTACATCCTTTATTCTCAGTGGGAGTCCTGTCCTGAAACTGCAGGCAGACATACACACAAGGTCTGCTATAGCTTCTCAGTACTTTGCACACTTGATTAAAATAAAAGCTAGCTTTTTTTCCCTCTCCATGCAGATGTGCATGCGTGTCTGGGGCTGACCTAAAGAGAGAAAAATGTGGTTTATTCTGGAGTTCAGACGTAGCACTGAGTTACAGATTGAGGTAGCACTTGTTCCTATTCTTTTCACTAAGAGATTTATCATGCAGTGTATTGTCAGTTCCCTCAGAAGCTGTGGTGATTAAAGAAGTAGCAATCACTGTGGATACATTGGTTAGTCTTGGGAATATTTCTGTGTATCATGACCCCATAATTCTTTACCCTCGGTTTGACTCACCACTTAGCATGAAGCTAGTATAGAAGACAGAGCTCCAGAGCGATGCAGCCAGTTCTGCTTAGGTTTCTACACTCTGTCTATCTTCATGGTACCCAAGCATGTGTATGGTAAACATGCCTCTACAACTTGAACACAGTATTTTCGCTTCAGCAATAGGAGGGTAGTTCAAATTTGGTAGTTTACACATTGGTAGTTTGGTAGTTAGACATTGTTGCAGCAGGGAAGTGTTGAGGTCACAAACCTGTGGATCTCAGCCACTACGCCAGTGTGGATTTTGTCTATGCAAAATGTCTATGGTTTTATTGCATCCATTACCTATCATCTAAAGATTAAGCTCATCTTTTGAAGCATGACCTTTTTATTGGAGGACTTCCAAGCATTTTCATCTGTGGTGCCCAGCTGTGTTGCCTGCTTATCCCACTTACATCAGTTTTACGGTGGTGCAAATCCATTGTTTCACGAGCTACTCCTAGTTCACAGTAACGTGACAACAGAGTGAGGCCTGATGGGTCATGCTTAGCACTGCCAGCACAGTACATTTTAAATTCTTTTGAAGTAGTGGGATGTGGGAAAGAGGCGAAGCAATTCTACTGTAATTCACGTGATGCATATATAAAATTCTAAGGTTAGAAACAGTTTTCATCAACCCTTCCAACTGTTATGTGGTGTTTATGATTGTAACTTAAAGTTTCTCTTCGGGGACAACAGTGCCATAATGACTTAAGAAAGTAAGCGACAAGTGTTCTCCAATTGTTCAAGTGACTGAGAAGCCACTGGATAAAATACTACTTCGTTCTGGAAAAAAAAAATTATGGGCAGTCTTTCTCATAAATTTTAGGAAACTACAGAATTTAATGTTCCTGAAGTATCTGTTCATTTCTTCTAGCTGCTTCATAGAGTCTGTTGTTATATTTTCCTTGTCAGCAAGGGAAAGAAAAACCCCCAAATGAATGGTTCACTTGAAATGTCAAAGCAAGCAAGCTGTGGACTTCTTGCTTTTTGAGAGGTTACCAGGAAGTTACATCTTGAATCTATTTTTTATATAATAAATTAAGAGATCCAGGATGCAACCAGGGGGCCTAATTTTGGTACTATATGTCATTGTAACTCTCTTTTTTGGACCAATTGGGAGGTCTCTGAGACACAGAGCCTTTAACAGATTATTTCTATCAGCAATCCATTCAATTAAGCAGCCACACATGGATAATCAAGGATAATAAATGGAGACCCTTGCTTGGAGTTTCAAGTAAAATGTGCCTAACATAGTGTGGTAAATTCTATGTCAATTTTCTTTGAGAATAATGTCTTAAGCATTTTCTTGTTCAAATGCAGTGGAAGACTTTTTCTGTTTTCAATATATATGTTGTATTAAAAATGCAATAAACACTTTTCAGCCATGAACCACTTTGTCAGGAGAGTTGTAACATAATAAGGTTTAATTTTAAAAGTCAATTGAAAAAAAAAGTTACACTAATAATTCCTCAGTTATGTGTGGAACAGAACTTGAGCAAAAGGGATCTAAGGTTGTTATTAGCCTGGTCAGCTGAGCGGTGGGACCATTCTGTTCTGTTTCCAGTCCCAGAAAAAGATCTGATTATCACGCAATGTATCCTTGTGAGTCCCTCTTTTTTGCCTACTGCAACTTTTTCACATTGTATAAATATTTAATATAAAAGGGCCCTAATTACAGAGGCTTCCTCCTTCCCTTTCTAGTGCAGAATTGTTCTGTCAGAGGAGCCTGACACCCTCTGCTCCGATGGGAGGAGAACACAGCTGTACTCCACACAGGATCTTAATCTAAAGGGTGTTCTCAATTTATGTTCCCAAATAGCGACATATCTTCTTCCCCATAAAATATGGCTATGCCTTGCAAAGCAACTAAGACCTTTGCTATTTTTTTTTCCTGAAAAGCTTGTAGTTCCACACACAACTATCTTCAGAAGACTACACTGTTACGTACCTGGCTCTTTCTGAAAAAAGAAACAAAAATACACAGGTATGATGTGCCTCAAAGCTAGTGTACTGCCTACTTGAATTTTTCTTCTCTACACAGTTATTAGGGCCTATTGAAAATGTACAATATACAATTTATACCAAATAATTACATAGTGTATGTGTACCTGTATTTGTGCATATGTAAACACACATATAAACATACACAAGCATAGAGTATATATGTAACATATATAGTCATATAAATGAAAGTTAGATGTGATTATACTATGTATTTTAGTGGCACACCTTATGTATACTTCAATATGCTCAAGAGTATTCAAATATTGAATTTGAATTTTTTGTCTCTCTGGTATCTGCTATATCACCTTTTTTATAGTGCTTTATTTTAGCCCCACTTAATTTCTGTAAGACTTCTTGCATATGTAAGGACTCAAAATGTAAGGGTCTCTGCTTCCAGATTCTGACTCAGACACTAGCTAAACAGTAACATCGTTACCTTCAACCTCTCTCTTTACTTTTAAAATTGGCAGGGAGCCCAGAAATTTTCTTCATCAAAGGCATGTTTGCAATTTTTAACCTACTTTCATGCTAATTTGTTCTTGTAATCATAAAATTAATCAAAATCTTTTCCATTGTTTGAAACTAAAGATAACATTTTTACAAAATCATTTTAGAACATTTTGAATATAAATTAAGTTGACTATTAATGACAGAAAAATAATTACAGTTAAAGTTGTGTCCTTTAGGCAAATGTTAAGTAAATTAGTGGCTGATTCAAAGCCCATTAAGGATCCTTTTGACTTCAGAGAGTTATGGATTATGTCTCAATAAAGAATCTTTACTAGAAAAAAATCTCAGAAGAGTGGAAAAAATAGGTATCTTTAGAAGTATAAATTGCATCACAGTCGAATCTTCAGCCACAGTAATTATTAGATTGGAGCAAAATTTGTGAAAAAAACCCTGGAAAATGCGTGATAAACGAGGATTTCTCTTTAAAATCGTCTTGTCCTTGTGAATTTTGTAGCTTCCTTCTTTTATATCCAGATTGTTGCTTCCTGGCATTCTGTGTAAAATCAAAATAGAGCTGATCATGGAAATTCAGTTCTGTAAAATTCAAAAGAAAAAACCCTTACCAGGCAGTATAATTCCCAAATGGGGAGAAAAAACAATGAAGTAATTTCAGAACAAGAATTCAACACCTGAAAGTGTAGTTGAAATTTAAGTACCTGAAGAAACATTTTTTATTAGAACATGGAACTTCCAAAGGAATTTTGAAAATTACTGATTCTCTTCCCATGCTGGTGTGAACTGAGGAGGAGACCAGGCTCAGTGCGTGGCAGCACAACAAAAGGGAAGGCATCACCAGGTGCTGTTCTTGTCCACTGTGGTCCAAGCTCCTGTTTCTTTGTGTGTGAGCATATGTACAGTCTTTGGAAGACATGAAGACATGAAGAACTGGGGTTATGCATGAAGAAAGTTCCCATTTTCAATGGGATTTTAATCAGCGAACGTTCCCAAGAAGAGTTTGCTTTCCAGGAGTCACTCATTAGCTTTGAGGTTCAGGGTGGAAGAAAGAAAAAAGACTATTTGCAGAGTATATCACTACATTTATTTCAGCAAGGAATGCTATTTTTCCTCTAGTTAAATGAAGGGCAAATACTAAAAAGTAACACTGGATTTGGTAGAAGGAACAACGGGAGCCTAAGGTATATGTCTGTTTTTAGCAGATCGATGTCATTAAATATTTGCAAGGGCTGTTCCAACGCTCAGTCTCTTGAAACACTGTAATTAAGCTATGAAAAAGTAACAATGCCTTCCATATTGAATGTTCTGCAGGAAGCCTGGAGAATTATTCCATGAAAATTTTTAGTTGTTAACTTACTCATCAATCATATGACTTCAACAGTATTCATCAGACATAGGCACGACTAGGAAGACCCTAGAGGAAATGGAGGAAATAAATTAGAGGAAATAAGTATGATGGAAATTCTGTTAACTACAATTTTGCTAATACAGAAGAGCAAGATCATGTATAATATGATTATATGCCAGATAATTGGCAGGTCAAGCTACAATGCCTAAGCTAAAAATTTAAGGATTAATTTTTATTATTTTATTTAAATGTATACATTTTTTGATTATGAATGCTTTAGTGTGGTTTAGTGGAAGGTGTCCCTGCCCATGGCGGGGAGCTGGATCTGTAAGGTCCCTTCCAACCCAAACTATTCTATGATTCATTAACCTTTACTTTCATCCTGTATTATAGTTTATAGTTCTTAGGAGCTCAAACCAGAAACTCACTGAACTCTGCAGTATCTCACATAATAGATGTTTTAAAACATATTTTTCCTCAAGGGGATAGCTGGGGAAATTCATGGAACAGAAATTTGTAAATGTTTGCAAGTACATAGAAAAGCTATCTGCTTCATAAAGTCCCTGAACTGAAAATAGGTAGAGGATGAGACTGTATTAAGGGAAATCATCAGATATGTTTGCTCTATTTTCACTCTTTTCTATGCAGTCAGTAATGGCTACAAGATCCTGGCCTAGATATATCTTTGATCTGACACAAGCTATGAATTCTTAAGTCCTTATATCACTTCAGAAGCAACGGAGCATAAGATTGCTGTGTTTTGGGTAGATGCATCAAGCCTGCGTGCTGTGGGATTCCATAGTTCCAAACTGTCCCTGCTGTTACTTGCTATGAGTCAGCAGAAGTCCTAAGATTTTCTAACACAATATTTTTCATTCAACACATTGTCATCATATTGTCTTATCATAATTATCATATCAACATAAAAATTTTGCCAGTAAATTTCCAATTGCAATATATTTGTTGCTTGTTGCATAGGTGATCTGAGGAATTATTCTGTGAGTATGTGTGGCATTTCTTTTTTAGCAAAAAGTTAAGAGGTACAGAAAAACCTGAGAAGTGGATGTTACAATGAAGAATGTTTCTAAGTTCTCAATCATTACTTCCAATGCTTTGTTTAAAAATCTTACTACTGAATAAAGTTGCAGAAAATGTCTTTAAAACAGAATAGCTTCCACAGGATACCAGTAAAGTGTATGTAACTTTTTTTACCTATAAGGGTATAAAAACTGAAAGTTGGTGCTTGTGACCATAAAGCCAGCAATGTTAAATATCTGTTCAAAAGACTTCTAAGAATTTGAAGCCATTAACTTCTTAGAAAACTTGGATCTAACACTTTAGAACACTTGATAGATCAGATAATGAATAAAATAAGTAATATTTCATTGCAGGAGCTTGTTTATCATAATTTTCTAGTTTAAGCATCAGATCACATAAACACAAGAGAAAAGTTTGTTTTAAAGACTCTTATAAATTACTAGACCCATAAGTATGTCTTCTAAATCTTCTGAAGTCCCCTGACTTTGCCTGACTCCTCAGTCTGTACTGTTTATCTTCTAAAGTGCTCAAAGGATGTTAATGTAGGTTTTGCAAAGTCTAGTCTTCTCTAATTCGTGACCTACCTGAACTGACTTTCCTGACATTGTTGTGCCAGGCTCTCTGGCAACTGTCACACCATGCCTGGGCCATGGGTTTTAAGACCACTCTTAGCTGTCTCTTACTGAGTCATGTGTAGAGGAAAGCTGCTTTACCATTAATTCCAAAAGGAGTCTTAAAGTGTGGGGGATGCAGCCTTACAACACAATGTTTTATTCTTGAAGAACAGAATTGCAGAACTGAGGTGAGGTTGAAGGGGACCTCTGGAGATTGTCTTGTCCAACCCCTCCTGCTCTAGATAGGGTCACCAAAAGCAGGCTGCTAAGGGTCATGTCCAGCCAGTTACTGAATATCTCCAGAGGTGGAGATTGTACAACCTCTCTGGGAAACCTGCTCCCGTGTTTGACTACTCTCACAATGAATATTTCTTTTTCTTACGTTTAAATGGAATTTCCTCTTTCAATAGTGGCCCATCACCACTTGGCCTTTCTCCAGATACTATTGAGGAGAGGCTGGCTCCATAGTCTTAACTTCTGCACTCATCAGCTATTTATATACATGGATAATAAGACCCTGAGCATTTTCTCCAGGCAGAACAATGTAAGCTGTCTTAGCCCCTCCACGTAGCTCACTTGCTCAAAGGGCTTAATCATCTTCATAGCCCTGTGCTCAACTTGCTTCAGTATGTCCATTGCCCTCTTCTACCAGGGAGCCCAGGCCAGTTGTGGCCTCCCCAGTGCTGAGGAGGAGGGAAGGATCACACATTCAACCTGCAGGTGATGTGATCCTGTTCCTGATTCAGCCCAGGAAGGGCATTGGTCTTTGTTGCCGCAAGGGCACATTGCTGGCTCTTCCACTAGGGTTGCTAAAGCCTTCTCTGCAGAGCTACTCCCCAGCCAATACTAGCCCCCAGCCTGTACTTGTGCACGAGGTTATTCCTTCCAAGGTGCAGGATTTAGAATTTCCCTTTCTTGAACTTCTTGAGATTACTGTTTGCCCATTTCCTTAGCCTGTTAGGGGCCCTTTAGCAGTATAACTATCTGCTGTATCAACTACTCTTCCCAAGTTTGTATCATATGCAAATTTGGTGAGGGTGCACTCTGTCCCATCAACCAGGTCATTACTGACGATGTTAAACTTTATTTGCCTCAGTACTGACGCATGGCAAACACCACCAGTGACTGTCTTCCAACTGGACTTTGCAGCTGACCGCAAGCCTCTGAGCCCAAGAGTTCAGCCAGTTTTCAGCTCACCTCAGTGTCCACTGATCTAGTCTGTACTTCATCAGTTTGTTGAAGAGAGTATTATGTGAGACACTACAGATAGCCTTGTTAAATTCAAGATAAGCAATATCCCCTCATCCACTATCATTTCACCATAGAAGGCTTTCAGGTTCTTGTTGCATGATTTTCCCTTCATAAATCCATGCTGACTACTCCCAGTCGTCTTTTCCTTCATATGTTTGGAAAGAGCTTCCAGGACAATTTGCTCTACTACCTTCCCAGGGTTAAGGGGAGGCTGACTGGCTTGTAGTTACCTGGATCCTCTGTCTTGCTATTCTTGAACTTAACTCCTTTATTCTGAAGATAAATACATTAACTACCTCATGTAGGAGGTTCATTTTAACGTGTATACGTAACTATGATATGCAAATATCTTATAAAAATCAGTATGTATATTTATGCTACTTTAAAGCTTTTTTTAAAGTGAGCAAAAGAGTTTTAAACACTCATCCTGTGAGTGGGTGTTCTTTGCTTTGATTATCAGAGAGTTAAGAATCTTTAGCATGTGATAATACTCCAAAAAAGGAAAATTCCAGTTAAATTTCAAAAGGTAGGGATTTTGAGAGATTTTTGTGAAGACAGCACTTTTAGTAAGAAAAGTTGAAGTTTAGCAACGCATTTTCTCTGTTTCTGCTTGGCTGTTTCTGGGACTCATTGAGGTGTTGTTTCGATGTTTCGAGCTGCTCTGTCAGTTGAGTTTGTTCATGTACTGAGGAAGTCCAGCAAAATATCTTTCACTGCCAGCTGTAAAAAGCCATTCCCATGGCCCTGACCCCATGCAGTGACAGAGTATATGTGGATAAGAGGGCTGTGAGTTGCTGTGTGTCTTCAACAGGAAGATGTTTCCTGTTGAAGTTCAACAGATGAGGTAGATGCCAAAAAATTAGATTTAAAAGTAAACTTATGAGTCCACACTGAAAATAAAAATCGCTTATGTCAGTATAGATAGGAACAATTCTATACATACTATACACTCTATACATACTATACATTCCTTTATCCTTTTAGTAATTTTTCTATTTGCCATGAAAACAACTTTTTAAAATGTAATATATTTGCCGTTGTTAAGTACAAGATATACAATATCACTTGGTGGTTTACAGTACCTATGCTGCATTTATTGTATTTTGGAACAAGTATAACAGAACAAATAATACCTCATTTCCATCCTTTTTTAGCAATGTCTTTTTTGTCAGGGGAAACTGGAATTTCTCTTTTTTTTCCTAAGGGAAAACAATACCTCTTCTCATAAGTCAATCTTAATTCTTTATCCCAAATAGCTCTAGAACAAAGGCAATTCCACTTCAAAAGAACATCTGATCTTGGCTACATATTGAAAAAAGCCCTAGAACCTTCAAAATATTTTCTAAATAATGTCATTTCAGAGAATGAAACAAGTTAAAGACGTTGTTTTCATAGTTCCATATTTTTAAGAAAGAGACTACAGAGCCTTGTTTATTTCATTGAATTTGTTTGTTATCATCTTGAGACAGAGGTAAAGACACCTCTTAGAAAAAAATATCTGTCCTTAAAAATGCAATACTACTCAGGAGTTACATAAGTGCCTTCAAACCAAGCAAGGGAATTGGAAAACTGAGCATCAAAATGGTACTATTTTCCTTTTTATCCTTTATTCACACTGAACTCAGTGGCATAACTTCCACTCAGTCTTGATTATATCCAGTACATGAAGATAAGGACGTGCAAAAGTCTTTGCAAGGTTAAGTACATAGAAGAAGCTTAGGGACTAATAATCTGAGTTTAGAAGAAACTGAACACATAATTTTAGTGAAATGAAAGTCAGAATATGAAACCAATACATTTCAATAAAGTATCAGAAATGGAAAAATTCTCCTTTTCTTATGGGATATATAAAATGTTAGTGACAGCTGTGAATATACTGTACATTTTAGTGACTGATGAAAAATAAGGTTCAAAGTTAGGTAAGTTCCAGAGAGAACAGGACAGAAAGCTTAAACTATAAACCTATTTTATATTTATTTCCTGATTTATTCAATCACACCTCATACTGGAAAGACAAAATTAAAAGAAGTACAGATCTTAAAGCAATGTGGTGATTGGATAGTCTTACTAAAACTTGATAACTTTGTATGGTGTGGAGAGAATTTGGAAGTAATTTTAAAGATAAAATAGATTTCAGAATAGATAGCCAAAAAATACTAGAAATGACCATCTTGTTGCTCATTGTGAACTCAAGTATTTGCAAACCCCAAAGATTTGGTTTGCCAAAAAACCCAAATAAATTGTTTGTGGTGGTATCCTGAATTGAGCTTGAAGAAACATAAGTCAATATAGTGATATTTATTTTCACTTAGACGTCTTCCATGACGTCATTCAGTATGCAGCTAAATTACTGTCTGATTATGACAACATTGGGAGCCAAAGTAATTTTTTACCCTATTTTGTCATGGTTCTTTAAAAAAAAACCCAACAAACCAAACCGAAACCAAACAATGCTGAAAGTTTTGGTGAATATTACTGTTAAACATATATATATAAGTTTATATATATATATTTATAAGTGTTATAAAAGTTAAGCTGTAGACACAAATTTCATTCTTATTTATAGAGCATTAAGTACAGCTCACTGGTTCCTGTACTAACTGCTGGCCACATTTGGATTCCAGAGCCATATCACTGCTATGGTACCATGAAACTGTTTCACACTAAGCTGTGGTCAGTCTGCCTCTGCCCCTTCAGGCCCACATGAATTATTTGATTTCTCTATCGTTACGGTCAGAATCAAAGCTCACCACATACAAATGTAAAAGGAGCCAATACTGAAAAATGGTGAAAACACCAAAAGCCTTCTGCCTGTTTTCAAAACTTAGGAAAAGAGAAGAAAACTATTTAACTCTTACAAATGAGAATGACAGATTCCCAAATCAAAAACAAGAGAATAAGAGGTAAGCAAAGGAATTTTAATAATTTCTTTCAATCAAACTTCTTCCATATTAAAATTTGCTTTGAAATTATTTTATGTGATTCTCATTACAGGAATGTAAGCTTTTTCTATAAGGCAAAAATAGGTTATGGAAAGAAGTAGGTATTTCTCATTGGCCGTATATAGGTTACATAGTGAAGTGTGCCCAAAGCTAAACATGTCCCACATGGTTGTAAGCAGTAGCTTATATTACTACTTTGAAGTTGAGAGTGTGAGTATCTAAAGCACCTCTGGACCTGCTTCACGCTTATGAATTTAAGTCAAATACTCCCACATAACTACAAAAAAAGAAGTTGAACCTTCAATTTATTGTGTAAAATTTAAAATGGTAGATTTAAGACAAAAAAGTTGCACCTACAGTATGTTTAAAAGTCTATAATACATCTTCTAAACTGCAAGCTCGATTAAAAAACTGAGGAATAAAGGAGGTTTGAGAATGCTGAAAGTTCAAACCAGAGCCAAAAATATTTGCAACTAATGAATGAATTAAGAACTTTGATGTTAAATATGTGATGCATTCTGTTGCATTTATAATTTAGTGCGGTTACAAGGCTGAAAACATATTCACATTTTAATTTTTAGACAGGAGAAAGCATTTTTATGTCATGTTAGAACTCCTTTGGCACGAGCACAGCTTTTACTGAAGTATTACCTATAGTGAATTATTTCAGCATTGAGTAGCAAATTCTCTAGGCTTATAATAAAGGTTGCTAAACGGAGGAACACATTGAGAAATATTTTTTTTTAAATTAAAGGTAATATGAAAAGAAGGCAATGAAGTTCTCAGTTTTGATTACTTCTTACACTTATTTTATCTCTTACGATTTGATTTCTAAGACAGAAGTGAAAACTTGTGTTTTGGATGGATGAATAAATAGTATTATGTGACCCATGAGCATACAAACATTGCACTGTCCTCAGCCTGTAAATAAAGTTGAGGCAACTATTCATATTTTAGGTGGCTGCATCTGAACAGAAGTAACCTGAGTACCATGCAACATCTCTGTCATCAGCTTTGAACATTTGGAACTTGTCTTATTTGCACTGAACTTGGTGGAAGAGTTTATAGTCCATATGTGTTCTCTTGATAGACATTGCAGTATCTACTGTGATCAAATCAGTCACCAGTTAATAGAGTCTCTTTGAGAAGTTAAATGGGCAATGTGTTCCTGGAGTCTTTTACTATGAAGCATGTTTTCCAAACCTTGGTCACTCTTGTGGTTATTCCAAGAATTCACCTTGATTTTCAGCATTAGTCTTGAATTACGTGCAGCAGAACTGTACGCAGTATTTTTCCAGAGACAAAATTTCAAGTAATTGGAGAATCACACTGGCTTTTTGTGTACAGCAATAAACTGTGAGCTGTTCAGCTGATTATATCCTTAACTATAAGTTTTGTTTAATTTCAAGTAATTAAGGCAAGAATTAAGTGAAAGCAGAATAAGAACATTCATAGTTGAACTGACCCTGTGAAAATGTGTTGAGATTTCATGAGCCACAAAGAACTGTGGAAGCGTGCTGTCAGTGGCATTGAATATCTGTCTGCACTGTGCCTTAAAAATATCTGCTGTAGGCTTATTAGATTTTTACAGAAGTTTCAAGTAAGACAAATGAAAAATACTTATATTGCACAAATCTGTCAAATCTGAGATAATAAACTAAAGGAATATCACGTGCACTGGGGAGAAGCATCATCCTCGTTAATCCAATGCATTGGAGGGACCTTGCATATTGTATACAAGACTGAGCAAACCAGATCATTTTAACTGGTCTTCATCTTAATCTGATACACCCTGGAGTAAGGTTTTAGTAAGGACTGCCAGGCTTTTCCCAGTGGGAATTTTCTAAAGTAGAAAATGCAGAATGGAGTCAGTAGTAACTTCAAAGGGAAATCTACAGTTGCTTTTATTCCTTTTAACTGGGCAGATATCCCTGCTAGACGATCTTTTAATAAGGTGATACAGCATTATATTTTTCATGTCTAAGTAGAGTGATCACAGCAAGGTTATACCCACTATTAAAGGAAAAGAATGAGGGAGAAGAATGCGATTTTATGAATAGAAAAAACTGATTCACAAATCTGTTTGGGGGCTTCATGGATAGAGGTATGTGCTGGGGTACTCAGTCACCTGTGGATAGGACTAAAACGGAGAAGAAAAAGGTTGTTATATTTAAGGTGCCAATTTGGATTTCTACAAATGCGCACAAAAATTGCTTGTTCCTATTCCTCTTGAAATTGATGTCAAACATCATCAGAGTTTACTGGGATGAGGATTATGGTTACTATCTGACCAAATGGAAAGACATTAATAGGAAAGAGGCTTAGGTCATCTTAAACAACGCAGCCTTGCAACATGGAAATATGTGTCAAGAAAAACAGGGCTAATTAGTTGTGTATATATAGATATATTTAATATATATTTATAGTAAATATTAATCCGAAGTCATGTTCGTCAGGTAACATTTTATTCGTTTAAAGTAAAGAATTATATAAATAAGGGGTATTTCAAAGAGCACACATGCCAGAATCACAAGGGGACACTTAGGTTATTAACATGTAAAACAGTTAATACATTTTTTGGCACTTCAAGACCATCCAAAAAAAATATGAAGTCTTGCCACATGCTATGCTTATAACAGTGAGTTCAGCTTTCCCTGACATTTTCTTAACTTTCTTTTAGGCAGCATGGGAGCTCCTGATCAGAGTCTGCATTAGGCAGTTTTTTCCCCTATCCTCTCACATTCTTTATCCTGCCTTTCTGAGCAATTCTGTGCAGCTTTTATTTGAGCTTTTCATTTCAGTACTCAGTGAGTCTTCTAAGTTTTTCAAGGTTTTCATAAGTTAAATAGATAGTCCAATGCAATTGTTCTCTTCCTAGTTTTTCTGCTTACGGAATTTCAGGTTTTGAGGTGGATTTCATGCTTGGGAAGTTATTGTTTATTTGTTTAAGTGTTCGTTATGATGGGCTGGTATTCAGAACTCTGCTTCCTGCAGAGACCCTTCAGAAATCTCCACAGCTGGAGCTCCTAAACACAGGCGAGATCCTAGCAGGTATTTATGTTCTGGATGAGCTGTGTTCCTTGCCTCTGAAGTAAATTATTATGAAAATCTCTCTTTGAGGAATAAATGTCACAGGAAAATTCATCCCTACTAGTTCAATAATTTTAAAAATAGTGACAGGTATGTATGCATGCATACGGCTGCTTCTGTAGAATTGTAGGCCAGGATGGCTCTCTTGGCTGACCTTACTGATCATATACTGAGACATTTAAGGACTGGCAGTTGCACACCTCAGAAAGCTGAAGGTAAGGCAAGTTTTAGATTTGGTTCATAGGCAAAAGATGAAAGCTGATCCTTACATCCACTCATCACCTAGAAATCCAGGTCAGATTTATCATTGAGTTCCACAGCAAATTATCATCTCACCTTATCACCCTCTTGTCTTACAACTTCATGGGGTTTAAATGGTCCCAAATCCCTAAACCTACACAATTCCACTGTCAGTTCTGAGACTCAGATCTGATTTGAAAGGCTACCCATGAGCTGCTTGTACTGCATGATCCGTGACTGATACCAGATAGTAGCATTGTTGTAGGACACCAATAATGCCAGTTGTTTCTCACTTTTCAGATAATGCATTGTAGTCAAAATTTTTCCTAAATCAGCAGCAATATTCTGCGTGAATAAATTGAAAGGGTGTTGTGTATAGCCCTGCCTGTGCATCATTCCTAATGATATCATTTGCTTTAACTTGGGTTTGTTATTGTTAACTAGCTAAAGTTTTAGCATGTAATCATGAGATAATCTTACAGAAGCTCATCTAGATCAGCTCTACTCTTTCCATTATTGCACCTACAGGCAAGCTGTTTCCTGTCCTTGACAAAGAATTGTTTTCAAGAACCAAAGTAGGGCGATTACAAAGTTATGATATATCCACCACTAATGATCCGGTCTTGCTTACTATTCTTCCTCAGGCAGACTATTGAAAGGAAATGATTCAGTAACAACTGTTTTCTGAAGAAGTAGTGGTAATCACCTCAAGGCCATCCAGTGTATATTGTCAGAAATATTATCCATTGTACATTAATGTGCGACTCCATTCTGGATGTCAGGCTACAAGAAGATCTTTAATAGAAATGACATTGACACAATGTAGTGCTTTGCCTCTAGTCATGCGGCATCCCTCCACTTCACTTCGTAGAGGAGAGTAGCTGTTCATATACAGCTGTCATGCAACAGCAGAGTGAAGTAGTGACTGTTATTCTCTGGTGAAATTAGGCAGTTCATGCTTTGCAATGACTTGAAGTTACAGGTCTGAGGAGATAGCATTTTGTGCCTGGTTTATGGCGCATGTAATTAAAGATTTCTCCGGATAAATGGCTTTCCCAAACAAATGTGCATTTTCCAGCTTTTTAAATAAATAGAAGTGAGCCATGATTTTGGCATGAGGAACACCTGCTCATAGAAGTCAATTACTCTTTCTCTTTTTCTGCCTTTAAAATATGAACTATTCTAAATTCATCAGCCATTTAAATGTAGTATTAATTAGTATTTCATTGCTTTACACTGGAGAACAGATCAGGAGAAGGGTTTTTTGTTCATAGACATCTGGTTAAACAAAGCTAAGTAGAACCTTCTGACATTATCAATGAAAAGATCTGAAAGGAAAGCTGTTCTGTGCAATAGTCTCCTTCATGTATTTCTGCAACTGTTCTGTTCCGATTTGTTGCAAAATAATACAGCTTGTGCTGGTTATTTTTTATATTTAAAAATAATCTGTAGTTACAGTATGCATGAGCTATTTTTCATTGTTTTTTGAAGCCAAATATAATACGCTTGCCTGTGTTTACATTATTTCTGAAGACTTTGTGGACTAAACTCATCTTGCCTCATTGAACTGTTAGCTTGCCCACAGAGTAGATCTATCATATACTTCTTTATGAACTCAATCCTAGTGAGCCATCATTTATTTCCATGAAAATCCAGTTACCACCAACAACTACTGCAGCTCAACTACAAATGTGCCTGTGCCTTCCAGAAGAAAAGCAGAAGTTTTTAATTTTGTTCTGCATGTTGTTTTCCTTCTGAAGAAATCTACTCAATAACTATGGAATACAAACCTTCTGAATGCTGCATAATATTCCAAATAGAAAGAATGTGCCTGAGAATGTGTTTTTCTTTAAGTAGTCTATTCCTAGTACGAGTGTTTCTGCTTTCCTTTACACCATGGCTTATGACTAATCCTTCAGGTTCTGAAACCGTCTTCTCTGATGGCAGACAATTCCAAGAAGGCAGCCAAGGTCAAGGACCCAATCTTAACTAAAATTAAAACTCCTTTTCATAATGCTATTTTATGCGCGCACACACAGAGAGGCACATGCAACACATTGCATTATGCAAAACAGCACTGTATACTGATTTTTATTTTCATATTCTAAAATCTTAAAAAGCATGGATATACTTTAAGCAATAAAGCATCTAATGCCAGCCTTAATCCTACTAATTAGTATAAACCAAATAAAAGATACACAAAAGCTATTTGTAAGGAAATGTTTCTTGTAGAGTTTAAATGAGTCATTATATATGATGGTACAGGAATGAAACAAGCAAAAAATATTTGCATTAGTAGAAACAAAAAAATTATAGCAAATTAGGAAACTTGTCTGTTAATAAATCCCTTTATCATTCGAGTAAAAAATTGACTAAATTAGTTCTTGAATTATGATTTGAAGCTAATGAAAACAGTTTCTGACCAGGAAAACAGTTTTGTGCTGCCATTAAAGTTGATAGATGTCATGGAATCTGATAAGTTCCACTGAAGTTTATATTCTCGTCTAAGTGAAACATATATATAGTATAAGCGAGACAGTACTTTTTGGTCTTGCAAAACACAGAGTTTGGCCATGCTTATACAGCTGGAATACTACATTTCCCTGAATTAATTTTGAATGTTTTTATAAATTTGTGTTTGTTTCAATACTTCTAATAACATTTTAATTGGTATGTTTAAGCATGAAAATTCAATATTTTTTGATACATGTTATTCTCATCACTGAGTTGGTAAATTTATTTCACATAAATTCCTACAGGAAGTTAAATATTTGAGTAGATTTAATTTAATTAAAGATTCCGTTTATCTGCAAATACGTCCACTAACTGATAAACATTGAGCTGTTGTAGCATAATAAAAATAACAAAATCAAATATTAGGAAAATAGCGGGATAGTGAAATTACAGCTGTTAAGTCCTTTCATAAACTGGCCCCTAAAAGATTAAAATCCCTGGACAGTGTTATTTAGCTGTCCAGAAGCTCAATGCAGAATATACTTAATGAGAAAATTGCAAATAGTGTTGATATAATTTTTGAATAATGTAAATCCCCTGTATAAACCAGGTTGTCAACTCGTATTTTTCTGCCTTCAGCAGGTGAAACAAACCAGATTTTCTATTTACCTTACACCAGGTACAGAACCGAATAACATAACTGCAGCTCATTCTACTCCATATTAACGTGTAGTATCTGCTTTTCATTCACAGCCTGGAAAGAACCATAACCTGAGCTGCTATAAGACGTAAGCTGTAGCATTCATATATTTTTGTATTGCTAATGGTCAGGCTTTACTTCTCTGCTTTCGTCATACACCACGGTACTGCTCTGCTGACGCCTGGACTGCAGCATAGATAAAAGTAACCTCTGCTGACAAACCATGCCTTTCCTTGTGTATTTCGCACATTTACCTGTCCTTTAGTTCTGCAGACATAGTAAATGTATGAATTCAGACGCCTTGCCATAATTCTTTTTTTTCTGTTATTGCAACAGAAGGTCAAAAGCCTTGCTGAGTGGCACTGATACTGCAAATACAGCCAAACCATGAAAACTCACTTTTAGGGCTACAAAGAACTTTGAGGAAAATGGTCATTCAAATCCTACCCTTCAATGCCTGCCCCGTAGGTATTACAGAAGTCGCTCTTCGTGTTCATTATATAAGAAAAAGTGCTTGGTAGTCCCTTCTTTCAACTCCTCTGTAGTTTTGCCTCATTAAAGGCTGAATGCAGACATAATATTTGGCTCAGGGATAATACTGATTGCTGAATATACTTAAAGAATGAGTCTTCATTTGACTGCAAATGTACCTATCCATATAAATTTACCAGTCAGTGCTGGATTTCCCTTCTTTTGAGAGAAGCTGAATGTGAGTGATCTGTCAAGGTAAATACCTGGTTTTAGCAGTAAATCTAGGGGAAAATATAATTTACAAGGTAATCAGTAGCTGTTTAAAATCTCATCAGTGAAAGAGAAAGCCTGTCTTTGTACCATATATTGAACAATAGTAATTATACGTTGAATCAAGGCTTTTAGAATTCTCCAGGTTTGCTTAAACTAGATTGATTGATTTTTAAGATTAATTAATTTTTTTTAGCCATCAGGAAAGTGTGCTTCCAATTGAGTAGAATGTTGAGTAAACCCCCAATCCATGAATGATGATCAAGTTTAATCTCTTTCCTTCTTCCCCATACTTATGAAAAGTTAGGAGAATTTGAGGGCCTTTGGGGTATAAATGTTGAAGTGAATTTAGAGCTCTTTTATCCAGAGCACCATCTTGATATGGCTACAGAAATAGCCAATTCTCTCCCTATACACATTTATCTTGATAAATTCGCAAAAGAGATAGATAGACAGATAGACAGACAGGCAGGCATTTATTTCCTGACTTCACTCTGCTAAAATGCCAACCTCACTTTAGTCTCCAGAAGGATTTAGAAATAGCAGGTGGACTCAGAAAACAGCTAATTGCATCAAATGACATTACCTTCTTTCATAACTATGGGCAGCAGCATTAGTGTCCATTTGCACAGCATTTAGGGATACAATATACATGGACTATTCTAAGAGGAGATCCTAAGAAAAGGTCCTAAGATCGGGGTGGAGAAGAACATTAAGAAGACAAGCAAGAATTGTTTCCATTCTTCTGCTGAAGTTGCTCCCAGGGCAATTTATCAGCTTTCCTGGATAGATGCTCATAACAACTGGAGTCCTTTTTAAAATATTAAGCTCTCTAAAGTTAGCTCAGCTTCATTATCAATAGCCTAGGTCCAAGGTGAACACCTATTTAGATATTCTTTCTGACTGGTTGTCTCCAGTTATTGCCTTACTCAGCATCCAGGTACACTGAATTGTTCTGAAGACTTGACTGACCTTTCCATTGAGTCAATGGAATGAAGTAAGTAACTCAAGAAATCTGGATGATCCTTGATAGACAAAGGTGCCTATCTCTTGCCAAAGATTCTGCCACAGCCAGGCATCCACTTTTTAGGCACTGTGATGCTGACTTTTGTGTAGAGATCTTGCCTGAGAGGGTAGGTATTGGAAATGAAATTCTGCTCCAGAGAAGATAGGTACGGGCAGTCATCCACAGAACTGGGCGTTTAGTTGACTTAGGATTCAGTTGCTTGAACTGTTGGCACCTGTAGTGCCATTTTATACAGCCTATGACAACCTGCTTGCTAGCCATCTGCTTCTCCTACAGGACACATGGTAGCCATCTGCTTGTCCTATAGGATGCCTGTCTCCTTTGGGATTGTTTTATAGCTTTCATTTACATACAGAAATTAACAGAGCTCTTTAAAATGGCACTAGACTTCAAAACTATGAAAACTATATGTGCTTTAGTTGAGTAGCATCATTCAACAGGCATTGCTGGCCTCACTAATTGACTACAGTGGGAATGTAAACACCAATTCACAAGTTTATGTATACATATGAAGTTAGATATTAATTTTAATCCAGATTCAACCCTAATGGATTACAGTACTCTAAAACCATCTGAAGACAGGACATGAGAGAGACCTCATTTCAGTTTTCTGGAGGCAGGTGTGTACTGACTGCCATGGGGGAACACCCTAAGGTTTTCAAGGCTCGCACGCAGGCCTAGCAGACACGCGTCTATGACCTATAAGAGGCCCGTTCCTTCTTTTGAAAGAGCAGATGGGCAGGTCAGATGCCCTAGGCCATCTTACACATGCTTAGGTTTAGACAATTGAATCACATTCAGAGAGTCTATAAAGAAAACTACAGGGCCAGCTGAACTTGGGAATAACCAGAGCAGAAAATACAGAATGGGTGGAGTTCACAATAAGACTAGTGATAAGAAAAGTGCATTAAGTCTGTATTGAAAGCCTGGGGGTTCAGACTGGAAATGCAACTTCCATATAAATCTGTTAGCACTTGATATAAAGACTGCTTTTTTAAAATTAACATGCTGTTTGTACTTATTTCTAAGTCTTGTATTTCAGAGTCAAATTTAAATGTGCTGGCCTACTCTACAGTATATGGGATAATGAACTAATTACCTAGTTAGTTAAGAACAGTTAAGTTTAACTTGAACTGCTTTAAACTTTGATAGTGTGTTAACACAGTAGCACAGAACATTATGCCTCTTTGCCTGTAAATTATAAAAAATATCAGTTATGAAAACTGGAGGTTTGCTGTGTCTTCTTGAGTACAATATTTTCAAAGTTGCCAACCTCAATTTAATTAGAAAAGGCATATCCATAAATATTCTATCATAGCCTTTGAGAATTTTTAATCCTTTGCTTAAAACATTTTGAAATTCTGCTAGGATTATTGGAAGATTACCGGAACATGTAATTCAAGAGATTATTTTTCCTATAAATAAGATATTTAACTTGTAGTGTTACAGTCCATATATTTTCTTTGATTTTAATAAACCATTTTGGAAAAAAAATATTTACACTGTTACAGGCATATGTCCAACAACAGCAAACATGGATTACTTAATATTTCACTAGTGGATCAATTGAAATGACTATAACAACACCTTATGATTATTTATTTTTAGCTCACTTAAGACAACCGTCACAAATCTGTTAAAGCCTCATACTTGTGTAAAGGTATCTCCTTCTAGAAATGAAAACCTAAACCAGTGCATATTCAGCAGAGTCATTGTTTCTCATGCATAGAAGTAACTTTTAATAGCCACTCTCCTAGGTTACAATTCAGAAGAACCCTAGTTTTCCTATTTCAAACTTCTCAGGTACTTAGCCTTTCTAGAAACTAAAGATTTATATTTAAAAAAAAAAAAAAAATCAGTCTTCAAATGTGACAAAGTGTATTCCCCATATATTCTATATATGCAAAAATAAACTAGTGAACTGTCAACTTTGGAAAAAAATAGTGTTCACATAAAAAGGTTTAGCTAAGAATAGATATTTTTCCAATAACAGGTGTCCTGGAGAAAAATTAAACAAGTCTTCATGTTTTACTGCAAATTGAAAAAATAGGAAATTCACCATCTGAAGCCAAAACAGGAAACAAAACACATGAAAACAAAATGACACACTTGCTCTAAAAAAGCATTTAACAAAAGCAAAATCCCTATTAATACTATTAATGGTTAACAATAGCTGAAAATGCGTTCAAGGTATTTGGATATAGCTTGTTGATATCACTCCTTTAGGAACATTAAGTTTTTCTTTGGTAGGAAATTCTGTATTACAGATTCATTTTTGTATGTGTAAAGTTAAGTAAGATAAGTTGTATCTCTTTGCAGAAAAGCTTTATTTTCTTCTTTTATAGATGCTTTCTTTGATAGAAGAATCTTGCCACATGCTGAATTCACTAAATTTATTTAGCTGTCACCAGGACTTCCCATAAATCTACCTGTTCTGGAGTTTCCCTGCAGTCTACAGCAGTGTAAGCATTATGTTTTTGACTTCCTAAATGAAAAGTCTGACAGGGAGCAGTGCCATTTGCAATGCCCTGTAAGGGTCTAATCTGCAACACACCAGAAGTATTCCCACTGACATGATCAGGTATTGTTTTGGGCCTGAAAAGAACCCCACTAGCAGTATCTTTGTTACTAGTAGACAAAGAAGTAAATGAAACAAGTTTGATTTTCCAAAATGGGTGTTTATTTTTTTAGAATACAAGTAAAATTTTTGTTAGTTTTTACTTTAGATGAACCAGTTCGCCACACTCTGAAAAAAATAGTACCATGACTCTAATATCAGGAGAACTGAAATGAACTTGTGAATTATCAGTGAATGTGTGTGCTGTATTTGTTTTTAAATCTTCAGCCCTTAAAATTCTTAAATCCTTAAATCCTCAGACGTCAATTTGCATCTCCAATATTTTATGTTGAAGGAATGATTTATTTGAATTTCCTGTCTTAAGGTATACTTACTCTGTGATATATACCTCAAAACTGGCTTGATTTCTACTGTCAAAGTTCAAAACTAGAAGCAATGCCACTTGTATTTCAGCACTTCATAAGCTTATTTTCCATGGTGACATCCTCTCTGAAACTGACATTTCCTGACATTATTTATTGCTTGTTTGTAGTGGGATTTCTGTACTGACAGTAATGATAGCATATTACTTTCCTTTGGCTAACAAGAAATTTGCATTTTATTCTAGTTGATCAGCCTTAGAAAATAAGTACATACTCATGCTACATTTTTGTTATATGGAGAGCGGTATGAATCAATTTCTATGAAGATGTTAATTCATCCATATGAAGGTATTTGCATTTGTTTTTCAAAGCTATTTTGGAAACTTGAATCAAAACAGAAAGATTCAGAGAAGAAATTTTCACACTGGGTGAAATCTTAGCAGCGCACAAGTCAGTGGGAGTCCTGCTTCACTAGGGCTAGGATTAAATCCTATTAGCATATAATATAATAATATATTCCTCCCATCCTTTTCCATAATGCTGACTAAAAAGTAAACAGCAGCACCCCCTGGCCTTAGCATGCAAACTAATAGTGTATTTACAATTAATAGTTGATGTCTATAGTAAATTATCAGTGTTAATTTAGGAGAAGCATAGCTCATCCACGTGTTCTCTATTCAACTTGTTTCCTATCCTGGATGAACTTTTCACGTTACATGCTGCACTAATCATTGAGCTAAGAACCGTACAATTTCACAGCTTCTTTGAGGAGCTTGGGACCGCACTAAGAGAGAAGTAGACAGTAGGGAGAATGATAACGTTATCTCCATTTTATGGAGGAAAATATGGGACCTAGAGAGTAAATTACTTGCTGGTGTTAGCAGAATTTGTGTCAGGCCTGGGAACTGAGTACAGATCTCTGGTGGTTTTGCTTGGAGGTTAGTGTCTTCTTGTCCTTCTGCATACTGGTGCAATGCTTGGTTCCACAAAGAAACTAGTCCAGTCCTCTGAGTTAACTGTGGCTGCTTAAAATTGTAATTACCGACTCCAAAGATATCACCTTACATGAATATTTTGTGTAATATGCATCATCTCAGGGGTCCCATTGCAACCAAAAGAAATGAAGGAAAACATTCCTGAGAAAATAGGTTTTGGTAACAACGAATATTTTTTAATGTGTGTAAATTTTAATGGACTAGAAGATGGAATTGGGATTTTTCTTCTGTTTTATGTATGAAATAGGCTCAGCTACGCCTTTTCTCCAACTCAGAAACACAACTCTTATTTCTGAAAAGCTTACAAAATACCTCTTTTCCATATAGCTATAACACGAGTGCTTCTGGAGCAAGCCACTTAAGTGCTACATGATCAAACATTGCAAATAAGGCATTTTTTTTGAAGAACATACCTTTGTTATTTAGTACACTATTTCTACACAAGCAGGTAAAGAAATCCTTCCCTCTTTTTTCATGTATGAATGAGGTTTGTGTATTTAAGTGTGTACTGCTGAGGATACCAAAGTTTGAGCAATCACAGGACTAATCGAGGCTTAGAAAAATATGAAAGTTTGGGGAGGAATTTCATTATATAAGGCTATTCATAAAGTACAGGTAAATTTTTGAGTATCTTATCAATGAAAACACTTAATATGTCCAAAACTTCTCTAAAAATATTTCTGAACAATAAGGGCACAGGAAGAATCATATATTTTTTAATTTGTTTGTTATTTGTAGATTAACTTCAATATGTGTCTATTCTATTTTCTGAGCCGTGAACATCTGTGTTCTCTGTGCAAGAATATCTGCTTTTACCCATTTTATCATGTCTGTTGCAGCTTTGAGTAGGAGGTGTAGTCTATTTTTCATGGTTTGTTTTGAAAAGCACATCTTGTTTTTGTGTCATCTTTGAAATTCCCATGCCCACTTATCTTTAGATGAAAGAAAGCTGTTCATTTATGCAATAAGTTATGATAGAGAATGTATTTGGGGATGATAACTGCACATTTTATAACGTCTTCAAAGACAGAACACTTAAGGTCAAAAAACCAATATTTCAATGAAGAATGGTGAATATTCTGGTCACTCCAAAGTGATTAAAACAATTCTTTCAAATCGTGAGTAGGTTTTTTCCTTCTTTCATGAAGAGAACTCATATCCAGTTTGTCTGATGAGTTCCCACTTTTGTGAATTTCTTCATATCCAAAGTGAATCAAGCCTTTTTTTGTTTTCTGAAGTGTAAGATATCTTTCTTAGAAACATGCAACGGGGCATGTCTGCAATGAACTTCATTCCCCAGATCCATCACTGCTAGAAATTACAATTTATCAGAAAACATTTGCCTGATACTCTAGTATTTGACAAGGTCCTGAGAGTCTAGACATATTCTCTGGAGGCACTAGCTTTTCGTTTTAGGTATTTCCCATGGCCATACACCGTAGAAACACAAGAGTCCTTGGCCCAGGGAGCTTCTAATGGAAATTTAGATGTCAATCACATTTCTGCCTTGCTTTGGAATAAGCAAAAATTTGTCAAATCTGAGATATCTTCAGTGAAACACTTCAGACTCAACTAATTGCTGTTTCATTAACAAAACCATTTTGCTTTTTCTGGCTTATTTTTCTAACCTCCACACTCCAGATCTAATCATCACCCCTTTGTGATACTTTTTATTCTGTGATCATCTTTGTCCTGGAGGCTGCAGCTGCTGACTCCACCTGTGCTAATGCAAATCACTAATGCAGCTAGAGAAGCCTCTAGAAGCTGTGATGTACTCTGTGTCATTTTACCCTTTTTAAAAAGGGGGGTAAATTGCACTAACACCAGTTTTAGACTATACTCTGCCTATCTCGATCTGTGCATGCTGTAAAACAACACAGGTACATGGACAGTGGGAACCCAGTACTGAAATCCATGACAAAAATCCCAAGCCCAAATCAGCAAGCCTGGCTGAGTAAGGGTGCAGAGGTATTCAGCTAAGCCCAGAGCTGAAAGCTGAAGTCTGAGCAGATTCTGAGTGGAGAAAAATACTGATGCCTGAGTTGGCAAAGAATCAGAAATTGAACACAAAGTCTTTATAATCAGAAATGTCAGGGAAGTTTAATGTCAGCTAGTGCTGTTAGCCCTGCCTAAACTGCCCAAATCAGCCCAGGTGTAAACAGCTGCAGCTGTCACTGAAGTTAATATGAGTTGCATCCACTTAAAGGAGTGGATTAGGTTCCCAAAGATAAAGCAATATTACTCCCCCCTTCCCACCTTATTATTTGTTTGGGTTTTTTTCCTCCTAGCTGGAAGAGCAATAAAATAGCCTTCTAAAGTAATGGTAAAGATAAAAGCAATGATGCTCAGAGGTAAATATGACGGAAGATGAAAATTTTGTATGATATGAAAAGACTTTCTGAGCCACACAAATCATTGGAATTCATATCGCAGTACAGTCACTGGTTCTAGAAATTCATGAATATTTCATCAAAGAAAAACCTACAAACTTTAGAAACTACACTATGAGATACCCAGTGTTTTAGTTGACCACTGGTTCTGTTGTTTCTAAACACTACTAAATGCGTCAAAGGAGCCACTTAGATTGTGTCTCCATTTACCTCAGGGCCATTATTTGATGTTTCACCACTGATGCAGATGAGTCTTTTTTAATAGTTAGCCAAAACATTACTGAATGCAGAAAAGGCCTTTAATTTTAGGGAGACTATTAACTTCCAGTTTATATTTCTAAATCAAGTGGTTAGATATGTCAATGCTTCAATGCAACCACTTTCCCTAGTTAACCAGTACAGAGCCCCAGCATGCTGCTTTGTTCCAGATGATGGATACACAAGAAATGCATTTACTGCTAAGGCACTGAAGATTTCCATTCTATATGCACACAGTACAAATGGTGTGCACATAACCCTGATTTTATACTATTAAGAGTAGTAAAAAGGGAGGTTTGATTGATTGTTTAAAGCCAAATGTCCCTCTCAGAAAGACCCAGCAGAAACTCTCTCTTCCTGGTACAGATCATGGGAAGGGACAAACTCCACACTTTCCTAAACTGAATGAGTTGTGCTCAAATTAATCCCACCTAATACCAGAAATTTATCTGATGTGTCCACATTAAGACAGCAGTTGCCTTAACACTTCTTCCATAGTCAATGTAGAGGAACTGAAAGTGCTTGGCATGGGTGGTACTCATCTCTCTCTCTTGACTGAAGTGAGATGGTAAAATGGCTAGGCTCCTAACTTACATATGCCTTGGATGAATTATGAATGCTAAGGATTCAGTGATTAGTTGAGAAATTAATGGTGGGTACAGGACGCAGCTTCCAAATGCAAATGGAATTAGGATGACTTCATAAACTATTTTTACTTGTTCTAGGGTAAAGAAAGGGTGTGAGGAATTTATTCACCTCTGTTAAGATACATTGATTTGGAGTCCTATGGTTGACACATCATCTGCAGGCATTATGGTGCATGTGTTACTGAGACCATGTTCACATTTACAAGGCAAGACTTTTTAAAAAGCTTGGCTGTCCATCATTTGGTCCACTTACGTTTTAATATCTTTTCTTTCTGAAACAATACTTTTTAGTTAATAACTGCCATATAAATGGTTATATACTGGATTACTCCCTCCTTTTTAAAACTTCTACCTATAGCTTCACTGGCACAACTAATCCTTTTAAGCTAAGTTAATTAATGCTTTGATTTTTTTTTCCAGTACAAGAGCCAATTTACTGTGGGTAATTTGACATCCATAAACATATTTAATTAACATGATTTTAAAGTTTGGTATTTTAGACAGTGAAGTTTTTTGGAAACACAGTGTATGAATTTAGAATGATCAAGAACTTCTACGTCATTTTCCTTCAGGGAACTTCTGGAAGCATACAAGATTCACATGCAATGCATTAGCAGATGAAAACAAATTTGAATACATTACAGCATGTTTATATGCTTGTAATATGAACACAAAGTTTAATCCAGATTAGAATATTTCTCGTGTAAAATATGATATTGACTTTGCTAGTGGAGTACTTAAACTATTATTTTATTATTATAGTTCTTAAATTTTTATTTTGTACTGTAACAAAATTATATATATTGCATCATCATATTTGATGCTGAGACTCTGATAGTGGTTCACATTCAATCCTCTTCTTTCAAGAAAACAAAATAGATAAAAGTAAAATTAAATTATTTTTATAAGCACTTAAGCAGGCATTCTTGCTTGCCTACTGTATGACAGTAAAGCAATTGGGTATTAGGAGAATGCACGTGCACGTGTCTATTCCCTATTTGCTTGTGTGTGTATATGTATACACATAAATATATAAATGTATGTATACTTACATTTATCTGAAATAAAAATTAATTAGTTAACAGGCACTTTGTTCTGCCTATACTCATCACATTGATGAATCTTTTCATTGCAGAGTTCTCTGAGCTTACATGGCAAGAGGAAGATCACAAGATTAGAATCATAAGATGCAAATTTCTTAATTTGGAAAAAGCATGTTCAACGTATAAGTGAATGTCTTTAAAACATAATTCTAATATTGATTTAACAGTGAGCATATTTCTTCAGGTTCTATTTTTAAACCTAAGAATGCATTTACCATTTCTGACAGTTACTTTATTCTTTTCCTAGTATATCTCAATTGTTATCAAGTGTAAAAAAGTCTTCCTCCTCTTTACTACTTTCCCCAAATCTGATGAGAAATCTTTTCGATCTCCATCAAAGTCCTTGTTGAGAATTAGAAAACTCTCCTAGACAAGGGAAATGGGGATTTAGTGCTATTGTTTTATTTATCACTTGGAGGCTTAGATCTTTGTCCTACCAGCTCAGATGTTAAAACAGATTCACAAGACCTAAAAAGGTTGTAGGACCCATTATTAAAGGAGCTGTATTATTTTATAGCCACAGACTTCAAAGAAGCTTTAAATTCATAATATAGACTGGAAGAGACTAAAATTTTAACTGTATTTCCCCAAACGTTATAAGGCTCCCAGTCGAAACTACATAAGAAACATTTTACTGTTTTTGTTTTTATAATTATTTGGTGTTAAAAAGCACATGCTTTTACTACAACAATGATGAGCAAATAGCCATAACCCTCAAGAAGGAAGGAAGGCCCTGATTAAGAAAGAAGATCACAAACTGTGCAATAATTCTGATTAATATATACCTTGGTTGCATACACAAGGTGCTGTTGATGCAAAGAGCCCCTAGTGTACTTAAGGTGTGCGTTAATCAGCCCCTTCGCACATTTGATTTAGACTACTACTTTGCATTTTTAAATCAAGATTTTTATGCTTAAATAAGAATCTCCCTCTTAAATTATGAGTAGACCCAAGAGACAGGTAACATTTTAAAAGAATTGTTTGTTTAAGTGCTTAATGCAATTAACATTATTTGTAAGGACTTTTTTTCTTCTCTTCCTCTTGTTATAAGGTTAGATGTCTGCTTTTGTTTTGTTGTCACGACATGTTTTGTTGTGAAGTCAGCATTTATTAGCACTGTCAATAGCATGTCAAATCAACTTTATACCAGCAAAATTTAGCTTATTTTGTTCACTGCAGGAAAGTATTAACCAGACTGGGCAAGCGTACCTGGCTAGGGACTGTTACTTTCAGAAATCATAAGAAAAAGGAAAATCTGTTCATTACCCATCTCACTGGGACTATAACAAAGCTCAGCTAATGAATTTAAAGTATTCTGACACATCTTACTGACTTATACTTCTTTTACATGTGATATTTTTAGGAGTACTTTTTAAAGTATACCAGCTATTTGTCACCGTTTCTTAAACCTGGCAGAGGTTTTTTCCATATTGTGTCAAAATGTGCTCTTCTCAGAGTATATATTTTCCATGGGAAATGTACTTTCCAGATTGCAAAGACATTGTTTAGTAATAATTCAGAGAGATGTGTGGGAAGGCAGTATCCCAACCTGCTTGAGATACTGCTCATTTGCTTTGATCATTTGCCTTTGATCATTTGCAAATTTAGGCCCCGTTACTGCTAACACTCATGGGCTTAATTCTCCTTTAGATAAAGGTTTGTAGCAGTAAAGTATTGAAGTTTTTTTCTCTTTCCATCAAAGACTGAAGGCTCTGATGTTCTTGGATGAGAAGTCCTAGATAAAACAAAGGACACAGGGCTTTTTCACTATGAATTCCACCAGAAATTTCCTATCCTCTGCTCCTCCTCTTCCTTCCTCTCAAGCCCAGTGAGTTGCTTGGGCATACCACCAGTACAGCCTAAGTATATACTTCACCTGCAATCTGATATAACTGTATGCATCCATTCACATAATCCAAAATGTAAGTCTCACAAGTCTGGAATTAGGAAAGACGTGTAGGAGGAAGTTTCTGAGTGCCAGTTAGGCATTTTCTGTAAATTAGCACCCAGACAGGTGCTTTCATTGTGCTGAAGCTCTGACTAAAACTGTAGATTATTGTCTAATAAAAATAAACGGGAGACGATAATCCCCTGCACACCTGAGAAGAAGCTATAACTACCACATATCATCCCAAATTCTCAATAGATTTTACCTTCCCAGTATAGTCATACATTACCCAGAGAGAATACACATAGAGAATAGAAATTAGCATGCTTCTATAAAAAAAAAAAAAGGAAGAGAACATAAAACTTTATGCTAGTATGTTCTCTTTGCAAGGTTGTGAGGTGCAAGTACTGAAAGAGAATGTTGCTTATTTTACAGGAAATAGCCCAGGAAGAATTCGAGACATCCCAATCTGATATTCTGTCATAGGTTCATAAAAGAACATTGGGAACATGTGTGCTGACACAGACCCTGTGCAGAATGAGGGCAGTATGCACATCCTTTCAGGTTCAGGAGAGATCATGCTGAGGCTTTAAATCAGTTCACTGGGATTATTTTTGGCCACTTCAGAGGGATACAACCTTGCAAGCTTAAAGTTGAGAAAACTACATGAAACATATTTCTGTTCCCACTTTACCAGCTGAGCAGACAGTAGAGTAAGAAACCAATTCATACTTCCTTGTCCTGCTAAGGAGAAGCAGAGAAGCAAACTAAAACCAGCTTCAGAAACTGCATGCACTTCTGACACTTCCTGGGAATTCTTTGAAGCTTTACAGTTAGAAGTTTAAATATATTTTCTGTGCTGTGTTGCTGTTTGACAGACACCCAACATGAGGGAAGTCTGACTGGAAAGCAGGTAGTGATTTCTCTCGTTCAAAGTGATCTCTGCAGGCCTGTGCCCAGAGAGTCCTGCTGCAGGTAGGAGGGTTGTCTGCTGGCACGACATTTGCTGCTAGCAACAAAACCACTGTTCTCTTTCTTCTTCTACTGGGCATTGCTCTTGGCTTCATTAATGGGGGGGGGAAGAAGTTGGATACAAGAGAGGCATCACAAGGTTCATTCGCAGCCCACCAGAAGGTCTAGTTATGGATGACATTAGAGCTCTTCTAAAGACAACCAGTAGGTAAGCAAACAGAGTGAATGTACCTCTGATGTACTGTGAGGAAAAGTACACATCTGGGCCACTGCGTTTGTGTCAGGATGGAACAGAATAGAGGAAGGAGGCCTTCCTCCTCCTGCTCCTTCTACATTGAGTCCCATGTCACAGCATTGGAGCACAGATTTGAACGTAGGGTTCTTCCCACAGAAGCCGAGGAGAGAGAGGGAGAGAGAGCGAGACCCCTTGGGGTTTATAAAAGTCCTCAGCACTGTCTTCAGGGAGTGGAAGGTGGCTAAAGGGGAGCAAAGGCCTTCTTTCCTTAACCACATCAGAAAATCCAATCTGACATCCCAAGAAAGTGGAAGTAGCAATTAGCTCAGAACATCTAGTCAGAGCTCTTCAGTTTGCAACCCATGTTGCCTCAGAAATCAGAGGAATTCAAGCAATGAAGCAGTTTGCATATTTTGGCAGTAGCATTCAAACCAGTAGGGGTGTTTTGGAAGGAAAAGATTATCAGTTGGAAAGATGGTAGTTACATTCATCATCTTAAACAAAAATAGGCTTTTAAAAATCTACTATTTAAAGACCAAATTCTGAAATTTACAGCTCAGATGTTATTTTCATTTTAACATATGGATGTGAAGGATGTAAATCCATCAAAGGTATAGACTGAAGTCTCATTTCTTCCAAAAGCAAACACCTTTGAAAAATGCTAGATATTGAATTGAATCAATACGTACAAAATGTTAATAATACTGGTGTTCAACAACTTTTTAATCTAAAGATATACAAAGATAAGATGGAAATGTGTAAGAACTGTGGTGAGAATAAAGCTAGAGAGATGTCATGATACATATGCCATTGCAGACCAGAATAGTCATGCAAGTGAACAGCTAAAAGACTCATTCTGCCCCATATTATTGAGAGAGGAGAAAACTTAAGAGACTGAAAAACACACAAGTGTAATGAATGGTTTCTGACAGGCCTTATTTGCCCAGCAAGTGACATTTGACAACATGGGAAAGACTCAGCTTCAGCTGTTATCCTAAGTTTCAATTCACCCTCCCTGATGAGAGTCGTTAAGTATTAAGCCTTCGAATAAGACAAGAGAACTTAAAAGCTTCCTGAGCAATTTAGGATTCTGCTGTAAATTGTGAACTCATACAGGTCATGATCAGTAACTCTGCTATATTTAATGCTTTTACAAAATATATCACATCCTTATACTTTGAATATTAAATTTTGGCAAATGTACAAATGCATGACTTCTCAGAATATCTAAAAAAAAAGGAATAAAAGTACTCTTCTCTTAAAAATATCTTGTTTATAGTAGATGTTAAATTTATATACAAACCCTAAAATTGTATTGAGGTCAGTACCACTTTAAATCTATGAGCCTCTATTTTGGTTACACATATGTAACCAAACATGTTTCTTATGTTTTACTTTGTCTTAGTGCCCTAATTAGGCCTCCTGTTACAAAACACATTATGTCTGTGTTCCTCTGTACACACCCGATAAGCACTTGATTCTGTATTTGCAACCCCAAATTCTCTTCTGTGTAAGTTTGAACCATCTAAAATGGCATGAACTGAACCAAACCTGATTACTGTAACTAGAAAACTGAATATTGATTTAGAGATAAATATAACTGCATTTCCTCTGTAAAATTTTTTGGAAAAATTAATTGGCACACTGGGAAGGATCAATATTGTACCTCTTAAAGAAGATAGATGGAATGAAATGCTTGACAAGCTTGTCAGAGGGGGGGTAAAATGGCAGTAAAAACTGTATTTAAGACCAGACCATTTGATTGTTCTGTATGCTGATTTTGAAGAGTTCTTCCAGCAGAATTCTTTCATGAATAAGCCTTTGATAGATCATGATTTTAAAGAAAATTCTCTTATAATGGACTATATATTTACTTACCTTGGACTTAGCCTTTTATTTAATAAGTATATATCTGTAGCTGACTTTATCATAGAAGAGAAAGTCAGTGTTTCATTCCGCTGATCAGTTTTACTAAAAAGAGTTAGTGGGAGTTAGTTTTTGGTAAGAACAATGATTCAGGGTTCTGCAAGGCATTTTGAATATTTCCTTTTCTTTCTTAACTGAAGTAAATTAAGATCTTCAGAGAAGCAAGTGTCACCCACCACTTTGCCGTAACATAATGGTTTGCACACGTTCAAAATTTACAGTGATTTCAATAAAAGGACCAGTCATAAAACCAGTTAAATGTTAATACAAAACAAAATAAAACTGTGTATTCCTGGCATGAGGAGAGGATTGAAACTTGAGAAATAACCAAGGCAGGGCACTGACAGTTCAGAAGTTGTAATACTTACAGAATAGCGGAAATCCCCTTGGCACACTTTTTGAGTACCTTTGGCACTGTTTAACTGGAGCACTGAATCAAAAATAGCCATAATGGACAAAGCCAAGGAGCATCCTTGCAGGATCTCTGTAAAAATATTCATGAGAATTAATGGTGCTGGAAATAGTCCTCTTGGTGCCTGCTGTTCTCCTCAAGTATCAGAATGCTAATGAAGGCCACCTCATTGATGAGTGCATTGTGAAGTGAGGTAAGCAGAGATCAAATTCCTCCTCTTTACAAGAGTTCTAAGGTCCCGTTGAAATTTATTCAAATTATGAATTGTGTAAAATAAATATGTATGCATTGATGGCGAGAGACATTAATCTCTATTTGCTGGGAAATGGGCGCAATTACTTGCTGAGTAAATCAGGGTGTGTAGAATAGAGTGAGCTTGTTCCTTCTGGTTCATCTGCTGTCATCTTAACCCCAGGGAAAGCAGGAAGGTGTAGGAGAGACGGGGTAAGAAAGCTTTACCAGCTCTCTGACTGCCAGGGAATCTATCACACTAAGAGTATCACCTGCTGGTGAGATGTTTTTCACTCCTCTGTGCCACCTGGTTGGTGCAGAGGGAGGCAAGTAGAGAAGATAAGCCAGACCACTAAGTGCAAAACTGTAAAATATTGCTCTCATTTTGAACATGTGCAAAGCATCAGAGAATTAGGCTTTATTTTAAGGAACTGAAAGAATACTGTGTGAAAGGACTGTGTCATTAAATCTGGTGGTAATTATACACTGGAAATGTAAATTGTATTTCTTGAGCAATTTTTTTCATTTAATTTCCATTGTAAATACTTCAAACTATGAAGCCTAATTTACTGCAGAATGTGTGAAATGACATGCAGTATGCTGTGCAACATCTGTCTGCACACATCACATTTCATTCAGTAGCAGTAAAATAAATAGTGTTTTTTTAATTATATTGACTGACCGTAACCTTCCCTCTCTATTTAAAAGCATGTTAGTATTGAATGTCCAGCTGCAAGTTTCAGTTTTTAGTTTACCACTGTACTGATGGAGAGTCTTTTCAGTTATACTGCATATTCAAGCTGCATACTCAGATTACAGAGGAGATCATATGTTAACAATTACATTATATGCTTCTCTATATATATGAGAGTGGGAATATTTTTTGAGAGAGTACATTATGGTCATTTGCTTAACAATATTTGCTTTTATAGTAGATTGAACAGCCTATTCTTTTCTCAAAGCATTGGCATGGAGCAGAGTACCTCCTGCACCTAACACACTGTTAAGATTAGCTATTGCAGATGTGGACCAACAATTATTGCGAATAAATGGCTCTTTGGAGATCTTTAAGGCTGGTGGTTAAGCTTTCAGTGCACTTCCTAATGTGTTATGTCCACATACGAATATACAAGCACAACAAACCTGACTGTGAGCAGCCTTGACTGGATACGAGATACACACTTGAAATAAAATGGAGACATGACAAAATTTTTCTTGAACATTATGATGATATAGCAACTGCTGTGTTGGTCTGTGCAGAAGTAGCTAGATTCTGAATGACAGTTTCTAACCAATATTTTGTCCGTTTTGTGCACTCTTCTCTGTCCAGTCAGCATTTTCTTTGGACAAGTTCATTAACTATGAATGTTGGTTTGAAGAGCCAAAGAAGGGGGTGACTGGCTCTTGGTTTTTTAATCTATAGGAGTTAAAAGTCTTTGCACTTTTCATAATCCTCTTGATTCTCATCTCCAGCTTCATATGCTAAAAAAACAGTGAATATCTATTTCTAAATCAGAATTTCCTCCAATTTTCTGCTATATAACATAATAAAATATGAATAATGACTATCTACTTCATTGCCAAAATTATTTATTGTTTGCAATGTGCTCTGAAAATGTGGAATTTTAATTATTGTAATTGAGGTTTTAGTATCAAAAGAAGCTTGGGAAGCAGAAAATTTACTATTTTATTCTTCCAACATTAATTTTTCGACTGTAAGTAGATTTTTACCATGCTTGATTTGTGCTCTAGCTCTTAAAAAACACTTGGAAAATTTATTCTCAACTCTTCCTAACTTGACACAAAGATACTGAATCAAGCATTCTTACCTCATGCTACTATTTGTTTGTCTCAGTCTCACATTGCTTAAATTTTATTGTTTCTCAAAATATACATGGGATATAGGTGGGAGTGAATCCTTTCAAAACAATAGTGTACATTTGAGTATGGGAACTGAAGAATTAACAGAGTTTCCTGCTGGTCCCTGGTTCCACTTTAGCTGTAGATGAGACATGACACTGAATTCAATAGCAGGAAAGTCTGAACTTTCATCAATATCAGACTCAACATCAAATACCACTTCACTCTTATTTGTTGCTGAATGGTCTAAAACATAATTGCAAAGTACTCTTCTAATTAGTTATCTTTAAAATTTTGCCTTTAGCACATTACATTCGGCAGCTTTGTGAAGTGTAAAAAATGTCACATAAGTGGATAGTGTCTGGGGAAACAGCTACTTTTGTCTAATCCTAAAAAAAACAACAGCTTGTGAGGGTCAATCTTTTAAAGTGTATGCTTCACTGAATGCAATTATTAATCATTTCCCTTCAGGAAAAATATTAAATTAAGTGTTAAAGTACAGATCTAAACAGTGTTAAGTGCCCAGAGCTACTGAGTTCATAGTTTCAGCTATATTTCAGTGTGAGATAATTGACCTTCCACAATGCAAATGTAGAGCTGGCACTGACTGATACAAAATGACTCATCCTGTCTCAGTATTTTATCTCCTTGCATTTATTTATTTATTTCTGTGTCCATCCTCAGTTGCCATGAAGGTCCCTGTGGGTGTGCTTAGGTTTGGGTTCTTAGCTTTCTCCATTTTTAGGAAGCACACAGTTTGCAGGATGATTTTCACTAATATGACAGCTTCCTAGTAAAGATAGATGGAAATCAAGGCAAATAATATGGTCAAGGCTTTTTTTATGGTTTAACAATCCTCTAAGCCGGGTGAATTTACTGAGATATAAAACTGTAAGCTATGGTTCAGATTATTTTCATAGGCAAACAAACAAAATCCTCAAACTGTATCAATCAGGCTCAAAATAAAAAAAAAATCGTGATATAAATCTTTTTCACTGTGCTTATGATACTGAAAAAGGCCTCTAATATTCATCCTAGTGTTTTATTATTAAAGTGCTTTCTGTAATTATCTTTTAATAATATGATTGACGTCACTAATTACAGATTGTGGCTTTTCCAAAGCAATACCCAATTCCGGATGCCTTCTCAAAGTATCATGCTGATAACATCTAAACCAGAAAACATACTGCTGGTTTGCTGAACAGAAAGCAGATATGAAAAGCATTTGCAGTTTAAAAAAGCAGGGCTGGGGCAGTTGGTAGGATCTGGGAACAGTAGTGCTCATTTTTTTCTACCTTATATGTAATGTCTTTGCATGTATGTATGAATAAGTCTGTGTACATAAGCACATGTACATACTTATATCTCTCTATATATAAATTTATATGTACATATGCATGTGTTTATCTTTGTCCAACTATTCCAAAAATAGAGCTGCTCTGTTTCTATCACAATATGCTATCAGGAATTTACATTATTTTATATCGCTGGCAGCATTTCACAGTGGAAGGAGTGTTGCTGAAGAACAGTGATTTTGAAAAGTGTGATTAGGAAAGAAAGACTGCTCTGGTGGGAAATATTATGTCCTGTGTGATCAGAGCTTACAGTTTGATTCATTACTCTTTCACAAGACAGTTAACTTTAGACAAGTCAGTTATTCTTATCTTGTACAGTGGCTGTGATTTGGCAAACAAATACTTCATGTGGAAAAATCTTGTTGCAAGAAAATTATAGAAATGTCTAATTTTTTCCATGCACAATTTTGTTGGCAACTGAAAGGCTTCATTCCAAATATTTATGTGGATTTTCTGTTATTGAATCTCAAGTATATCCTAGACAGGATTAAAAAAATGAGATGTATTTTTTACCATCAGAAAAGCTCTCCATGGTGCTTTGAAAGGTAATGCCTGGGAAGAGAGAAAGGTAGGAATTAAAAACAATTCAGGAGCTTTGTTTCTTCAGGTTAGAGTTGATATTTCAAAACCACTTCTGATATCTAGGTCCCAGCTGCCTTAGTGAGAATTCTTATGTAATTAGTTATACAATACAGAAAGTGGCATCTGAAGGCTCTGATCACAATTCTTTACATCATCTCCTGCCACATCTCCATCCGTACAATAGCCTACTAGCACAAGTGCTCAAAGGCAACGTGGGATGTCTTGTCCTGACCCCAGGTCTTAGAGGGAGCAGGGCCTTCAACCTGTGTCTCTGACGTCAATGATCTCACTGCAGGGCTGTAAAATCTTCTCTGATGTGATGGTATGATGTAGGAGAGTTCCAAAAAATTACCTCCTTTATGTCAAGGACTTGAAAAGCCATTTTTCCATATCTAAGGTGACTGCACTGGTAACACAGTTGTGTGTTCTGGGCTGCTTTCTGCTCTCTGGTAACAGTTGTAGATATAAGGGACCAGTCCAATGAAAGCCAAAGCGAACCCAGTATATCCATTGAGAAAGTTCCAGTTTTGAAAATTGGCATTTTCATATGAAGTGATATTCTGCTGAGAAATAACTGTGGTTATTATACTGTGAAATAACTGTGAATATACAATCATTTTAATGTTCCTGGATGTTAAATGTGGATCCCCTGCTTAGAGGAATTATTTTGAAATGGTAATGTTCAGGGTGTCTTCTCTAAGCTTTTAGTTGCTTTTGTTCCTCAGGTACTGACATAATCTTGAATTTTCTTTAAGACTGTTACAAGCCTTTGGTAATTGTATGTATAATTCAAATATATTTTTATATTTGAATTTATATATCAAATATAAATATCTTATATCAAATATATGTATACCAAGTATCAAATATCTTATCTTTGAGCCTATTCTTACAGGTTTGAACCTTGTTCAGGAAACTACCAATGTTTTAAGTGAAGTGAAGGTTAACCTTCCTTTAGATTTCCAGATATTTTCAGCTATTTTGGTTAGGGCAAAGTTGGAACCATGCACCACCTGATATCTGTCAAAATTTGTTGCTTACATAGCAAAGCTGTCCCATACATTACTAAGGGACCCTATGAAGTGGCTGTAAAACCATAATGCAGTGATTCAACACATGCTGAGGATCCCAGCATTTTGTCTTGTTAGTTCAGAGAGGGGAACAGACATATTTCCATGAATACTAGTTTTAGTTGCAGGTTCATGGCAACTCCTTTCTTCTGAGTTTGACAAACATTTATTTCAACATTCATACAGCTTCTTGCTTTACACATATCCTCATTCTCTTTCCTGAGATTTTGCAGAAGACACAGCTCCTGAGGGAAAATGGGAGCAAGTTCCAAGTGTTGGAGCACACGTCTGTCCCTAAATATGTTGCTCTGAAGTCTTCACTCCTTGAGGGAATGATTAATTGGAAACTGCACAACATGGCCCTCTTACCTGGACTCTCTTCTCCTTGGCTTGTTTTACCTTCTAGACTGCAGCTATTTATATTGTTTTCTACTTTATTTTACATTAAGATGTTTGTTGTTCTTTGAGAGTATATCAGAATCTGTCTGACCAAAAATACTGAGCTTCTGTCTATTTAAGTTGCACATCTAAAAAATAGAAGTACAAAATTTGTTATAACATGTATTTGGGCAGCTCACAGAGAAAGTTAGTCCAATTTTACTCACACACCTCACCTTGAATTCAGACTCTCTGTCCTCGCCTAAAAAGACCCTCAAAGTTTTGCCCCAAGCTATTTCTCTAACCTTGTTCCCTATTGCATTCCTCTTCTTTATGCCACCAACACCTGTCTCAATGCTTCATTTATCCCTGATCATTTTCTCCAGGCTTTTTTCCATGCCTGTACATTCCAGCTTACACTTCTTTGCCAAGTCACAATCCTACTTTTATTAAAGTCCATTAGCCAAAATAAAAGAAATACATTTCTTCCACAAGATTTAAAGTGAGTATGGAAAGAAACAAATAAAAAGCCCACCCAAATCCTGGTTTGAAATGGTAAGCCAGCGTCCCTTTCCTTTGGTCAAAACTGCTTGCCCATGAACGTGACCAGGCAGATAAAACTGCAGGAATTGAGAGATGAACTTTCTCACCAAAAGTAGTAAGAGCAGAATTATTTAAAATCTGCTGTATTGCTTAGTCAGTATCACACCAGTATGTAATTTCAGTATTCATTTCGGTGTTTTATATGGCTTTTTAATATTATTTCCATGACCCATACATAAAGGTATCAGTGCAGCCTGATGAAACTACTGTTCAATGAGAACAGTAATTCTCATCTATCTTTAGTAATGGCTCATTAACACAGCACTAATTAGGGCTAGATTCTGCCATAAGGAAAGTTGACAAAGCAGTAAAAACTCTTAGAAACTAAAGGATTTTACATGGCCTTAGGGTTACTGTCCCTTAAAAAAAAGACTGACAAGGTTCGTTTCTGATCTGTGCTTCCCCTCGTTCCAGGAAACAGTTGGCACTACTTTTGCTGGAGTTGCTGGCTCTGTTTCTGCTCCATATAAGGTTGCCCAGTGCTCATCCGCCAAGAATCTAAATGTCTTCCAGCAATACCTGATGTGTCTAACATCTGTCACATGTGGTCTGGTGCCTGATCCTGGCTCTGGGGAGCGTGCAGATGGAGCGTGATGCAATGCCCTGTTTCAGTTTGTTTGAGTTCTTCCTAAAATGTAACCTTAAAAGAAAGAAAAGGAAAAAAAAAAGTCAAGCAGACAAAAACATTCTCTACCCACAGCTGTACCAGATGCTGAATTTGAGATCTTTGCTTGAGGAGGTGGGTTGTGGTCTCTGTTCACTCCTTGCCCCTTTCTACTGCCTGGAAAAGACCAGCAGTGGTGTCCCATAAGGAGCAGCTCTCTGCCTCCCCAGCTCCGTGAATACAGGTAGGGTGTGTTCCACCCACTGCAAATGCTATCCAGGCACACTGCAGGGCTGTCAACTTAGTCTTTAAATGTTTGATTTGTTAATTAATTATTTACTTATAAAGTATCATGGCATTTAAAACCATGCTTCACTGAAAAATCTGTCCTAAACTTTATTCACTCTGAGATGTGAAAGTGGAGGCATAATGCATAACCTTTAAAAGATTAAAAAACTTTCATTGGCTTTCACTCGGGAAGACCCTCTCCCTTGCCTCTTACTGCTGCAAAGTAGGTTGGCACTACACAGAGAAAGCACTGCACCAGAAAGTTTGTTTCCTAATCTTTTGACAGGCCTCCTATTTTTTTTTTCTCCAGTGTTCTAGAAAACAGACAGACAAAAAAAAAATTAAACAATATAACAGCTAAACTTAGCACTGTCAGCCAGTAGATGATCAGAGGTATCTGTTGTACTCTGGACCTGAAACAGCTGTCAAAGATCTTCTAACCAACTCTCTGCTTAACAAAACTAAAATATTCAAGAGGAAAGTTGTATGTTTTTCTGTTTGTTTTTTAAAGTTGATTAGTCTAGTGGGCATTAAATGTTTCGTTATGAAGTTTCCTTTCAGGATAAAATGTTTGGTTTCAATCTTGCAAAAAAACTTTAAAAACTAAATTTGGGTGGCATGTGCTATCTTTTAGAGATATGCAGAAAATTTCCCTAGGAATTGCAGTGTTGTTTTCCAGTATTCCTTGGGGGATTTACAGGAATGCTCACAGTTATTCCTGCCTCATCAGTTATTTTCCTTCCAGATTTAATTTTACTTATCTGTATTAAGATTTCTTCTTCCTTTCATGCCATATTCCATTCTCTCTTTCTTCCTTATTTCCTTAGTTCCATTAAATGATCATGAAGAAAGCAACAGCTGTGCTGAAAGCAGCAGGGCTGAGGGGAAGGAGTACATTCTTGTCCAGTTTCCTCACTAAAAATGGGAAGGAATAAAAAAGAAGGCTGTCAAATAAAATAATAAACAGGAATTTTGTATTTCACAGTGAACCTGTTTTGTAAAGTCCCACCATATTGTCTGTACATATATAGAAGAATCTTAATACGAATGACATCATCTTCTGGATTGGCTTCAAGGGCATTTGGAAATGCCACAGTTCTTTTAATTTGTCAATAGTGCTAGCAGTTTTTTTATAATCATTCAATCTGAGTCTTCCTGAAGTCAACTGACAAAGGACAATTTCTCCTCTCAATTAGAGAAGAAATGGAAGACTTTTCAGACTTTGAAATATCCAACCCAAACCAATGCTTGCTAATAGAGAAGTGCATGTTCTGTGGGAGGGTTAAATGGAGTCTGTAGTGCTGACAAAATTGACAGAAAAGTACAGCTGAAGTGGCATAGATACTGGGCATGGGGATTGATCAAGGTTTAATCATTATAGACATTAATTCTTTTAATATTTATGTATAGAAGAAAATGTATTATTCTATGTTAGAGCTAGTCCTCATTATAGGTGAACACCCTCACTATTTCAATGTCTCCCCATTGCTCCTTGCCCTGTCATTGGGCACCACTCAGAAGAATCCGTGTCATGTTCTTAACTTCCACCCCTATCAAGTAGGGGTAGGGTATAAGATGCCCCTGAGCTTTCTCCTCTCCAGGTTGAACAAGACCAGCTGTCTCAGCCTCTGCACACAGCTCACATGCTCCAAGCCCTTCTTTGTCTTTTTGGCTCTTCACTGGATTTCCTGCAGTATGTCCATGTCCCTCTTGCACCAAGTAGTCCAGGAATGGACCCAGCATTACAGATGTGTCCTCTCCAGTGTTGAGGAGGGGGAAAGGATCACACCCTCAACCTGCAGGCAATATGATGCTGCTCCTGCTGGAGCTCTGGAGAGGCTGTCAGCCTTCCTTGCCACAAGGGCATATTGCCGGTTTATGGTCCACCAGGACCACCAGGGCCTTCTCTGCAAAGCTGCTTCCTAGCCAGTCAGCCCCCAGCCTGTACCAGTACACACAGTTATTCCTTCCCAAGTGTCTTGTTTCTCCAGGTTGCTGACATCCCTCTGAATGTCAACATAACCATGTGGTTCATCAACCACTCCTCTCAGTTCTGTACCATCTGCAAACTTGCTGAGAGTCCTGTGGTCCAAGTCATCAGTGAAGGTGTTAAAACATATTGTCCCTGTATCAGCCACTGGAGTACACCATTAGTGACTGGTCTCCATCTGGACTTCATGCTCCTGACCACAAGCCTTTGAGCCCAATGGTTTAGCCATTTTTCAGATCATCTCACCATTCACATATGTAGCCTATACTTCATGGATTTGTCTATAGCACCATATACGTGCTGTAAGCCTTACTGAAGTCAAGGCAAACATCAAACCCCAAGCCAGTCATCTCATTGCAAAAGGCTTTCAAGTCAGTGAGAAATGCTTCACAAATCCATACTGACAATTCCTAATCACCTTCTTGTCCTTCAAATGTTTGAAAATGTTTTCCTGGAATATTTACTCCTTCATCTTTGCAGAGATCAAGGTGAGGCAAACTGACCTGTAGCTCTGCTGATCCTCACTCCTACCCTTCCTAAAGACAGGAAATTACATTTGCTGTCCTCCAGTCCTCAGAAACGCCCAGCATCTGCCACAACCTTTCAAAGATTATTGCAAGTTGTTCTGCAATGGCATCAGCCAGCCTCCTCAGCACTCCTGCGTGCATCCCATTGGGTTTTGTGGATTTTACTTTGTTTAAATATTCCCTGATCAGATCCTCCTCCACTGAGGGTAAGGCCTCTTTGCTGCAGACTTCTCCTCTGTTCTCAGGGACCTGGGATTCCTCAAGCCTCATCGTACCAGAAAAAACTGAGGCAAAAGTAGGCCTTGAGGTGTTGGCTTTTTCCATGCCCTTTGTCAGCTTGCCCCATCCAGCGGCAGAGCCATGATTTCCCTAGTCTTTCTTTTCCTGTAGATCCCTTGTGATGCCAGCTCAATTTTCCCCTTTACATTTCTGTTGTTCTTTACCTAAAAATCACAAAACAGGAAAAAAAGTGATAAGTATTAAATAAAATATAAAATGCTGTACTGAACCTTTTATCAGTTCTTTTAAGCTTTCAGTATTTCTGCACTGTCTTTTCTATGGATAATCACTAATATTTGGTAAAATGTAGTTCTTTGCCCAGCTATAATTTAGCGCTGCATGTAAAGACTTCAGATATATATCGACAGGATGCCGGAATTCCACAACTGTTGTCCTTCACAACCCAATTCTTCTTTATATTAGTTAATGTGAATAAAAAAATTGTTTTATTGTACTGTAAACACATAACTTGACTTACTAGCCTCCAGGACCCCAGACACCAATAGTCTCACGTAGCTTCTTAAAACCAAATAACAGCTTTACTGACTGAAGTATAACATTTTGTCTACTTGGCCAATATAGTTTAAGGAAGCAAATCACACATTTTGGTGTCTCCACTCTTAACTGTAAGGTTCTTGTCAGAGACATGATGAATTTTATCTCGGTCACAGCTTTCACAGTTGGTACCGTGCTCCAGTCTGTGCAATCTACTTCGCTCATCCCCATCATTCTTTACTCCATTTATGCATTCCTCATCTTCTCCCTCCTATCTTTTACCAATATTTTCTACTTGCTATGATCTCTTATCTCTCTTGTCATCTCCACCTTTTTTGTCTTCTTTTTTTTCTTTGTTGACCCTTCATTTTCAGAGGTAGCACTAATTGTCAATAGGCAGGGTCCAGCTCAAATGTGCACACTTTCGTTCCCTATTGAAAAGTAGTTAGGGAGATAAACAACATAGGATTTCAATAGAAGTGGTTACATTTCCATATATTTAAAGCAGTTTTCTTAGGAAATGTTCTATGTGCACAGTAATCAGTAGCCTGATTTCCAAAAGATCCAGTCATATTTTACTTTGTTATAGTTCCCTTGAAACCAATTTTTGCTCTTGTATGTTACCATTCCTTAGAGTTTGCTGTGCTTATAGGGAGAGACTTTTTCAGTGAAGTGTAATGGTATCAATTCAAATGTAATTTCAGTTGGAAATTCGTCCTGATTGAGGGTAGTTTCACTGGTATTTTCTGTCTTTTCAATCCTTTCAGTGCTGAAGTTGTTTATAACACATGCACACCTTTTTCTTTTTTTTTTTTTCTAGTGGGGGAAAACTTATTTTCACTGTGGTTCACTAAATTATTGAGATATTTGAGTCACATTTTACTGAAGTTCAATGAAAAAGGATATTACTCTTTTCTCCCCTGCCTTCTTACATACTGTTTTGGGACTTATACAACTATGTTGATTGCTAGTGTTTTGTATTGTACCCGATTTGCAAATCATTTTGCACAGAAGTTATTTTCTGCACAAAAAACAACAGGTGAAAGACGAAGCTCTGTGTCCAGATTATTTCTTCTCAGAAGATGACAGATTGTTCAGACGGTTTTCAGGAAATGGATGGTAGAATAGAAACAATTATGTCATCTTTCCTAGAATGACTAACTTGCAGTTACAAGGCTAAGAAGTTAGAACTGGTTTGTGAGGTGGTGTAAATCGTTGTAAGTTCTCCTCAGTCAAAGTTATGCTGAAGTAAGGATCATCCTTCTTACTGGGTGGCAGGAATGATGAATTGCTACATCGGATTACACTATTTTAAAGAGATTTTAAAATATCAGCTGCATAAAGAGTTTCAAGAGCATTTACACTAACCAGTACCTTTCAAAAGTCACTATCAAGGTGATGTGCCAAACCAGACTATACCAACCCATTTATAAATTAACTTGAATGCATAGTATGTGCCAGAACAAAAGAAATTAATATAAGTCAATACATTTTCACCTTGACATAATGCCACTGGAAAGAAATAAAACAAAATTAATCTTAAAATGAATTCAGCCCAGCCTACCAATTAATCAAGCGTAGCATCAAGTAGGCTTCTGGCCTCACACAGGGTGTCCTGTTTCTTACCTAATTCTAAAAATAAATGTCCAATCACATATCTTCAATATCCAACAAGTGGATTAAAGGCAGATCCTTGAATTTGGATCTAGATTTGAAGGCAGGTCTCAGTTTGGAAGAAAGCCCAAGGTACCTGAAGGTCCTTTTTTGTACTCATTTTGCATCTTTCTACTCCACTGTTGCAATAACCTCAAATCATTTCCTCTCCTCTTTCATTAACTGCTTCATTCCCCCCTCTGTGTCTGTGGAAAGATTTAGAGCTGGCCCAGATTTTGCTTTAAAAGCAAAAAACCTACCTTGTTTCTGAGTTCTTCACCTTCCCAAACCAGGAACCCATGCTTGTGACTCAGGGACCCTTCTATCCTACTGCATACTTAACTCCCTTAAAGCAAAACCATAATTCAGGTTTTTTTGTACCTTTCTGGTACACTTTCTGTCCCATGCTCTTTGATCCCTTTCTCCCCTTTCCTTCTGATTACCTAAGACTTCAAAAATCAGCTTGACCTTGTCACTGCCTAGGATGATAGCTGAGTGTTTTCTATGAAGGGGAACAGCATCAAGAGGAGGGAGTAAGGTCAGAGACACAGGAGTCAAAAGGGGATGCTTAAGCAATCAAACCATAACCATCCTTCCTATAAAAGCAGTGAGCAGACTGCAAACTGGAAATATGAGGAGCAAGTTCATTGTACATTGAAAAAAAAAATAAGTGTGAGAAAACTGCATTGATCTGCACGGGACTCAATGTTGAAGCACGTTCTCCTGAGGTAATGTCTTGCCAATTTTTTAGCAATCAGGACTGTGTGACTTGCTACGCATTAACTCTTTCGCTTCCATAGCACCTCATTTTTCAGTGTCCAGTAGAAGAGGGTATTTTTACAGGAAAGCTAAGTATGAACATTTACTGAAGATCAAGCAGAGATAAACTTTGAACCTGGATGTGCTCTTCCGTATAGTGGGTAGGAGCTGTAGTATTTCATTATTAAGGTACAGGTACCACCTTTACCACCACGTCTTGCTTGTTTTCCTAGAGTAAGGAAAGATACTTGGTTTAAGAGCCTGATATCAATATCACCAAAAGAAAAAAAATATTCATAAAACTTATTCAAGTTCATCCTTTTGGTTTTGCTTTAATGCTAGGCCTAGAAGACCTACCATCCTTATTCAGAATTTCATCTGCAGCTGAATTTTATGACAGAAATAAGAAAATAAGCTGTTTAAGCCATAACTCTAAAATGACTAACATCAGTATTATCTAATGTCTTGAGCCTTTAACTTTATAACTAAAACATACAACCCTTCAAATTTTTAATTTACCAAGGTATTTACAGAATGCCGCTGAGTCCAGAAGGCTTTCCAGCTGCCCACCTAAAGAGAAATATATTTTATTTCTAAAGAGAACAGTAGAGAGGTAACACTTTTTCTATAAGTATTGTCACACTGTGCAATATTTTGAATTAGTGTTCATATATCAAGATTCTAAAGAGGGCTTTGGCCATTGACCGAAAGTGGAAAGGAAAAAATCAGGCCTTCTGTGTGCATTCAAAAAGAAATAAAGAAAACCCAGAACATGGTGATTTTCTCTATCTAGTAATTATACAAACACATCTTTTATTTATAAAAGTGTTCTATCCTTAACTCCTTGGAGTGCTACATAAATGCTCAGAACAAAAATGTTGGAAAGAGGCCAGATGGAAAAAAAAAGGTCCATCAGAGGTAGAGAAAACAAGAATGGTACACTCTAAACTAACATTGCTCTTCATTCGAAAACTGAATTTGCACTCAGGAGTACGGTTCTGCTTTATGGGCCTGTTTGGATTTTCACAGTTTCTTTTACAACAAGCTGTCACATGTTCTAACATAAAATGCAAATTCTCAGGAGCAGATTATATTACAGTGTTTATATCAACTTTTTCTGGATTAAAGGTAAACTGAATATAAGTAAATTAGGGCTTGGGGACAAATTATCCAGGAATTCCAGGCAAGAAATCCTCACTGTTTTGGGAGTCCTTGTTTGGAGACATGGGGATTGTTTTTTAACTAGCTGGGAAAGAAGGTGAGAAAAATTGGGAGGGATGGAGGCAGCTTTCTCTCCCACAGTAGCAACCTTAGATTCAGTGCTATGTAAATCTTCAGGGTCATAAAATTAGGCTGTCTGTATGTTTTCTTCCATGGCTGATAGCCTACCTGGTGCTTCAGGCTCTGCATAAGTCCTTTTCAAGTAAGCTTCACAACTCAGCACATTTCTTCAGCGTCATATTTGTTAACAAACATTGGCATGAGTGACTCATAGACTGCTCATGGGTCCATCCTTTAGAAAAAGGGGATGAAACCAGGGAACAGTTTTCCCTGCTACAGAGGTTTTGAACTAGCTTGGGCAAATCTCACTCTTTAGATTTTTCTAAGGAAATCATGTCATGTAGGATCTATTTGCAGACAGTGATGTAGGTATTTCAGTCTAGATTTTTAAAGGTACTGTACACAGTTCTGCAGTTCGTTGCCAGCTTTTAAGAGTATTTAGTATGTTCTGCTCAGCACCATGTGGCCTCACTATCATCCTACTGTGCCATGAATTTCTGAGCCCAGCTAGTACCCCAAGTCAAGAGTCAGGGACCTCAGCCTGCCAGAAACCCATGGCATGGAATACAGCTTCAGATGGGTGCAATCAGTTGCAAGTGAAAATGTTGGAGAGGAAATACGTGTAGCCAAGTCAGCTCAGTAATGCTTCCATCCTCTCAGTATCTTCATCCATGAGTTGTGTTTCTCACAGCCATCATCCTAGAATCTAGAAGATTCCCTTCCTATATTTAAAAACCTATACTGGGAGGAATACCCATAAGAAATGTAGGAGACTTGGGCTCCTCCCTGCTCACCTGACCTGAAACAGGGCCTTGGGCAAAGGTTGTCTAAGCAGGAGACAGGTGCCTTTACCTCCACGTGCTTCAGTTTCTGGCTTGGTGGAAACGTTCCTTTTTCTGTAAATACTAAAGAGTGAAGGACAGGCTTACAATTCCTCTGTAGAGCATTTCCCCGGGGAGTGGCAGCCCAAGCTCAAGCCTCTGTGTCAATCGTTAGATAATTACTTAGACAAAACAGAACTGCTCCGGGAAGATAAATTTAAGCTCTAGCTTAAAAAACTGAAAATCAGAGGGGAGAGGATATACAGACAACAGGCAGGAATTGGAGCATAAGACTGCAGTGAAGCAGTCCTGCTGGAATTTAAGGTGAACATGCTGAAGCCAAGCCAAGTGCCACTGCTGAGAAGGTGGCCTTTCTAACTGCCCCATCCTGCATGACCAGAAAAAGTGCTGCCTGCCCTTCTGCATTAGCAGGAAGATGTCAGCATTCACATCAGGGGAGCAACAAGAACTTGCACGCCACTACTGATGTGGTCTTGAGAACAACCGTTAGCAGCTGGACAACAGGATAGACAATGCAGGCACATCCCCAAATCCGGTCCTTAAAAGCAGATTTCAGTAAATGTTAGTGGGACTTAGGTTTTAATGGCACAGTTCTAGAAAGACAAAAGAAGCTGCCCCTGCTGTCCTTTGAATTAAGATAGAGGGTTTTCTTAGAGAATTTAAGATTTAACTGCTATTCCAGCTAGAGCCAAGGTGACTTTGTAAAAGCCTTGTTAAACTGTTTTGCTTTTATTTTTTAGCAGCGCTATATGATTATTAATAATAAAAAGTTACTTCTCAAATGTTATTTTTAGGAAGGAGCAACAAAATAAAAATCATAAAATTATTTTTGGGATTAATAATTACAATTAAATTGCATTTAATTATAGTAATTATTGAAGCTTTTTATTATTACATTCAAAGGATTAAATGACATAGGCTGTCATAATTTCTCACAGCAAGTGTAGAATGTCTTTTCCATCACCTTCTGTGTTAACTAGATCATCAAAGAGTTGGCTGTTGCTTGGAGTTGTCTTAAAACTTCCTAAATTGTATGTCCACAGCTCTTTTCTTTGAAAACTAGGTTAGTCACCATTATCAAACTTTAGCTATCAAATAACTGTGTGACCTACTATAAATCTTTAAGCATCAAGGGATAGTTAAACACATCTTTCAGTTGGTAATGTTGGTTTAAAGCACTACTAAAACAATATGTCCATAATACTTTATTTAAAAAATTGGACCTGAATTTGTCAAAGGAGGTGGGGTTTTTTGTGTACCCAAAAAGTTGTAGAACAAAATTTTGTGTAGACTAAGATTACCTCCTGCATAACATGGTTAGTTAAATTAAACCTAATGAACTGTGGGCTAGCATTTGAAAATCCAGTTAAGTTTTTTCCCATCAGAAGATTGCTCACAGTTAATTAAGTCAGTTTTTCTTTTTCGTATTGCACATATACTCAAATTATTTCTAAGTATTACAGAGTCATTTTGCCATATTAGAGTCTGTGCATCGTGTTCAGAGACTAACCTGTGAAAAGAGATGGTTATTCACTTAAGTCCAAATAAGATGTAAGTTTCAAAGAAATACTACACTTATGGGAGGTACAGTTTCTTATAATAATCTTTCATAGTAAATATGAATTAAATATGTTGTATCAAAAAGATTTGCAGGCAATAGTGACAGACTATGGATTTATCAGTGTTCATTAAGATGGAGGAAGGTCTATGAATTTTTTTTTCTGTGCCTTGTATTGTGTCCATCTCCATAGTTTTTAAGCAGTCCAAGAGTACTTTAACTGAGTTATCTACCATTTATAACATAAACATAGCTCATTCTTTTTCAAACTGAGGCAATTGATTTCTATCGTTCCATGTCTCTATACAGGATGTTGATCTATATGCTTAACCGTGTCTTTATGTCAGTCCACATCTTCATATTAGAGCTATGAAATTTACTTTCATGCAGAGAAGCTTTATCCTTTTTCTTTTTAAATTTCATACACTTTTGCTTACTTTACCTTTTTAGAAGATGTATTTTGCCTGTGAAACAGAGCAATCTACTACAGTCTGAAACTCTTGAGTAATCTCACCATAAGCTGTTGTTTACACAGATTCATATACAATGCAATGATGGTTTAAAAAAATGCCTAAGGCTAGAACCGCACTGTACTATGCACTTTGTGTATAGGTACCTTTATTACCACAGGAGATACAGATGCCTCCAGTGATAATGGAGGCAGAATTGGATGGATTATTTTCCATATTAGCTAGGTTGCACAGGGCTGGATAAGTTTGATGCATTCATAAGTAGTAAGCTGTCCTGGTGAAAGTCCACTAATAAATCTCATAGGTTCTCTTCACAAAAGCTAGAGAGTCAACTCTCCCTCCAAAAGCTTGGTGCATGTGAGATCACAGAACCTGAAAGGGTTGAAGAAATTTAGTAGGTTCCACCATAACAGCTGAGGAATGAAATAAGGAAGCTTATATAAAATTAGAAACTACAGGAAGATGAAAACTGTATACCCCGGTAACTATTTCTACTTCTTTGATACAATATAATTTCTAGATTATTGTGAAGTCTTTATTGGTCTAGATAATGCAAAGTAATTATGAAATTGGCTAGCATGGGAGTGGGCCTGATTGAAGAAAGGATTTCTCCAACACTTTCATCATGTTTCCATAAAATACACCTCTTTAAAAATATAACTTTTTTAAAAATTAATTTTGGCCCTTACATTCTGAAAAAAACCAACCCTATCCTTATAATGCTGTGTTTCTAGTATTAACATTCAGCATTGATTTTTGAAATACACAGAATTCCAGGGCCAACACAGAAAACATGAGTGAAATGGTAAAACTGCCTGCTTTACTACAGTAATTGCTGTTACAAATTTGAACATTTCTGTACAACAAGCCTAGCTTGCCTAACTACTTGTGATAATTCTGTGTTCATATCAGGGGCTACAATTTTGCACAGGTTGGAGGTATTTCTGCTTCCAAAATCAGATCTTCTGTATTGATTTATTATATGCAGAAAATAACATTTCTTTCAGGAAAAGCATAAAAATAAGATTTAGGGCTCACAATATACTTTAAAAAGTTAGCACAATAGTGTGCTGAAATAATCCAGTGACCTACCATCCAAACAGAATGCTAAACACAAAAAAAACCCCACAAGTCAAAGTAATAGAAAGACTTTAATTTAAAACAAAAGAAACTAAGCACTCATTCTTTCAACCTCTTTAGCAGCTCTAAAATCGATTTCTATCCCTTTTCATAACCATCCTGTTCATACAAAAGCAAAGAACACAAGAGGCTCCTAAACAGATTAATGAGTCAGTGTCTCCCTGTTATTCTCAAAATCAAATTGAGTTTCAAGCTTTTATGTCCCTAGCAATCTTGAAGTAAATCTTCGCATGTCTCAAAATAGAAATTGTGGCAGAAGTTTCTATCAAAGCCACATCCATACAAGCAGGCACAGGTTTATGTTCCTGCTTTTAATAGAACTGGTGTGTTATTCATGGCACACCAATCGGTACATGATTTATGCCTGTAACTCATTTGAAGTTTGGCTTTTGACCCCGTATCCCAGAATTATATAAAAAGAAATGTAAATAATAAATAATTAATAATATACTATTTCGCAGAATCATAGAACATTTTAGGTTGGAAAATACCTTTAAGGTCATCAAGTCCCACCATTTGCCTAGCACTGCCAAGTCTATCACGAAACCATGTCCCTCAGCACCACATCTACACATCTTTTAAATACCTCCAGGGATGGTGACGCTGCCACTTCCCTGGGCAGCCTCTTGCAATGTTTGATAACTCTTTCAGTGAAGAAATTTTTCCTAAGATCCAGTCTAAACCTCCCCTAATGCAACTTCAGGCCATTTCCTCTTGTCCTATCACCTGTTACTTGGGAGAAGAGACCAACACCCACGTCGCTACAAGCTCCTTTCAGGTAGTTGTAGAGAGCAATAAGGTCTCCCCTCAGCCTCCTTTTCTGCAGGCTGAACAACCCCAGCTCCCTCAGCCTCTCCTCATAACACATACTCAAGACCCTTCAACAGCTTAATTGCTCTTCTTTGGAGGTACTTCAGCACTTCAATGTCTTTGTTGTAGCAAGGGGCCCAAAACTGAACACAATGTTCCAGTGTGGAAACAGTGCCGAGCACAGGGGGATAGTCACGTCCCTAGTCCTGCTGGCCACACTATTTCTGATACAGGCCAGGTTCCTGCTGGTCTTCTTGGCCACCTGGGCATACCGCTTGCTCATATTCATCAGCTGTCAACCAACAACCCCAGGTCATTTTCCACCAGGCTGGTGGGGCGCTGCCTGGGGTTGTTGTGACCCAAGTGCAGATCCTGGCACTTGGCCTTGTTGAACCTCATGCTATTGGCCTCCTCCCATGGATCCAGCCTATCCAGATACCTTTGTAGAGGCATTATACCCTCAAGCAGATCAACGCTGCCACCCAACTTGGTGTCATCTGCAAACTTACTGAGGGTGCACTCAATCCCCTTGTCCAGGTCATTGATAAAGATATTAAACAGAACTTACCCCAGTACTGAGCCCTGGGAAACACCACTTGTGACCGGCCACCAAGTGGACTTAGCTCCAGTCACCACAACTCTTAGGGCACAGCCACCCAGCCAGTTTTTTACTGAGGGAAGACAGGACCACTGGTTTTTCCAGAAGAATGTTGTGGGAAATGATGTCAAACGCTTTACTTTTCACTGAATACTTAAGCACTTAGCTTCAGGTTTTACCTTGGCGTTCATCCCAATTAAGATTAAAGATATGGGTATATTTAGGTAAATCATGGAAGTTTTCCATCACAGAAGAAGGGAAAGGACATCTTATGAGGGTGGATATTCTTTTTATTACCCTCTGGAAGTATCTGTTTCTCTCTCTTGATTAGAAAGAGAGCATACATGCCTGAAATTAATGAAATAACTAACTTTAGGATGTTTATAATAATGTGAAACAGATACAGCCCTTAGGGTCTCATAGCCTCTTGCACTATGGATCAGTATGCTTTAACATTGCATTTATTCTCAGGAAGTACAAAATACTGTCTCACATCACCTTCTTTTCTGTTTACCAACCAGTACTTTGGGCTTTGTGAATTACTGAGTATTGAACTTAAGAAAACACAATGAAGAAATCAAAGCTGTGAAGACAGTAGAAGAAAACAAAATGGACAGGTGGTCAATTAAATCTAGATTGTTTTAATTTTATTTCAGTGTTCTGAAAAAAGATTAAGAATGCAGGAGTCAGAGACCAGTGGAGTCAAGAATTCTTTACTTGTTGTTTTGCTTTGAGATGTACATAGTATCACTATTTTTCTTTAACATGGAAAACACTACTTTTAAGTATATTGTGAAACCAGATTTTAATGCAGGCCTTTTCATTTCAAAAGGTTTGGATCCATCAAAAGGGTTTACTTCATGGTACAGGTTATTTTAAGATTTTTTCTCCAAGTCTTGTAAAATGCAGAGATATTACTGATATTGTCTATCTTTGTTTGGCATTGCAATGTTAATGTTCTTTTAAAAGAATGGAAATAAAAAAAAAAAAAACAAAAGATCTCAGTCATAATCCCTCTGTTCCTTTCTGTAACTCCACGCTTTAAGGAGTTTGGTTTCCTGAATTTGAACACATCTTGTTTTGCTCATAAGTCATATTTCATATGCTCAGTAAAACACAACACACAAATCCACATGTTAGAGTTCCCTAAAGGTGTCTAGGTTGCAAGCAGCATAATTACTTCAGTGCTACACAAGCAAATATCTAATCTGACCTAAACTTCAAGGGCAGCTAACCTGATACCTTTTCGTACTGCAGAAACACACCACCATTGCTTCCCAGATGTCGAGCTATATGGACCTACATTCTTGTGTAGATTTCACCCAGGTATACTTAACACAGCAGTGGTTTCTGCAGTTAAGACATGCACGTACCTTTAGAATTACAAGAAAACTTAACTCCCATCTTGAACTAGACATCTGCATGGGATTGAGATTCATAGCCTGGTAACCGTCACACGGATATATAAAAGTCAGTGATCTCTTTTGAGCATGGATAATTGAATCACTCTTTCCTTTTAAAACAACAGGGCACAAAAGGGATGGAGACAGTCTGTATGCGTTTGCCTAATGCTGTGGTTCTGGTCATCCAAAGAAAACGTTTTGGACTCCCAGGCTCAAGGATTTTCTCATTCTTTATTTCTGGCTTGAGAAAAAAATAAAAGTTCTTTTGATACAGTAGAATACAGTGTTTCTAAAGCTAAAGAAAGAGTGAATTCCAGGAATGTCCATCTTTTGACACATTATCCTATATCTTCTGCTGCTAAGCACAAGGAAAACCAAACCAAATATACTTCTTCCCCGATAACTCATTTTTTTCCTCTCTCAATATCTGGTGATGGCTGATTGGTATTTTGATAAACATGTGAACTTTTTAATAAATCTGGCACATTAAAAGGTTTTTTTAAAAACTGAAGGGGTGATATAATCATAGTTGTAATATTACATTTCTCTGCAGTAAATGGTTCGTGTCTTCCACTTTAATCTGTGCAGAAAATTTATGTAGTTTAAGTGAACAGCTCATTTGTAGCTGAAAGTAAAATAAAACTGAAATAAATGGCTAGTAAATTGTAATAGTCACTTACAGAAAGTAAGACAGACTTTTCTAAATGGAAAATATTTTGTTCCAATAATATTCAGAAGGCTCAGCACCGTAAGGTTAGCTGCTTTACCAGGGGCTAAAGCAGAATCAAGCCAGCTCTGTTTCCGTGTAAACTGGAACATTGGTGGAGTGATCAAGATGCTTGATATAAATGTAGATTTGGGCGTCTTCTAGCATTCAGTATTTCAGGTTAAAGAGCTCCTCTTGGGGTCTGTCATAGTTTTGTAGAACCTTAGCAGAAGTATACAAGTAAAATTGCAGTGAGAATGAGTCATAAAATGTAATTCCTCTGATTAGATAAACATGGATTCAAAATGGATCTGAAGATCACTTGGAGTGTATTCTAGCTGACGTCCAGGGTATTGACACTTGTGGTTCTAACTTGAAGTGTTGTTCTGAAAACTCTGGTGTAAAAGCTACACCAAGGCAGCAGTCCTAAAAATTCATTAACAGTTCATTAAAATACACATATCTCTGTGAACAGTGTTAAAAAGTTATGTAAAAAATGAGTATCCAGGTATATTGTTGATCACTAATCTGTTATTAGTTCTTTGCTTTTTCTCTCCCATAGGTCATCAAATTTATTCCCCCTTCTGTCTCACTGTTTTACAATAATTAATCAGGTGTAAATTCCTGGAAAATATAGTCACATCAGACTCTACAGCAAAACTGTTGATGTTTGTGGATCAGAATTTTGTACTGAGGTACATGCAGAGCTGTGTTTTATCGTGAGAAAGAAATACAGAGTTGGACTGTAGAACAAACCCATCCATTGGATAATTTATATGTTTTCTCACACCCTGGAAGATAACAATACTGCAGTAAACAAATAAATGATGAATTAAAATTAACAAACATGTAGGCATTAAACAAATAAATGATGAATTAAAATTAACAAACATGTAGTTTATTAGTACCACAAAAATACATTAAAGACCACAACTTTTTTATTAGTAAACGGACTAAGGTCCTAAATGGTGCACACTCATGTCAAACACCTGGTCTAGTAATCTAATTTAGTATTGCTCTTCAAATATCAGTTCTGTACACTTTTATCTTAAATGTAATGGTTCAGTATCTGATAGCTGTGGGCATAAGTTTTGAATATGAACCAATGTCTCTTTTTCAGACTGAACCTAAAATTTGAAGAAAGAGATTTTCCTATGGTGAATTAACAACACTGCAAGTTTGAACAATGGGTTCAAATATTGATTGGGAATTCACAGATACACTCAGGATTATTATAGCAAACTCTTTTTCTTACTGAAACTGCCAAAGGAATGCAAAAGTGAGGACAATCTGAAAATTGCAGAAAGATTAGGGTTTTTCAATATATGCCTAAACTGGAATTTATCAGTAACACCAATTTATGATTTTTCAAACTGAATAATCGGTACGTTATGAGTAGTTGGTCTGTGGAGATATACTGTTTACCTGTCTAGCCCCAATGCCTGGCTGTCCTGAAAACCTCATGAGCTGAGCATGGTGGTGAGCCATCAGCTTTCCAGCCTCAGACCTGCCATGTGCTTCACCTGCAAAATGCTTCCAACTGCTTGCTAAAGCCTGTAGATATTTGCAGGCATGTGGCAGCCCATCAGGCTCTGGCTATGCCTGCCACCATAATCGTAGCGTAATTGTTGACACAGCAAATCTGGTCTTTCAGAAGGTCTCAAGATGGCCCTCAAAATGCACTGAAATCACTGGGACTATTCTAGCCAATAAATCCCAGCTGTGGCATTTTCTGAGGTGTTCCAAATTACAGATGAGGATTTTTTTGTGTCACTTCTACTTTTTTCCTCCATCAGGAAGCAGGTGTTTTCAGGCAATCAGGAAAATATTTTAGGTATTTAAAAGTGCATTGTGTCTCACGGAAATTTAAAACTATCAATATATGAAAGCAGAGCTGAAAATGTGATTATCATTTGAAGAATAATCTGAGTCTGGCTTCTTTTAAAGTAAACAAAGAATGCAATTCTATTACCATGCATAAATTTGCAAAGTATACAGGCTGTCACTCCGAATAAAACCAATTCCATGTTTGTTTAAAATATGCAAACAGCAAAAATTTCAATGGCAACTGTTTGTTTTCCAAAGCATATNTTTAAAAAACACATGCAAGAGCCTCATTAAGATTTCCTTTATTTGTCTCTGTTATTGACTCGGTTCCTCTTTATGATGATGTAAATCAGTTTTCTGAAGGGAGTTACATTAGTGTAAAACAGCTTGGAGAGGAAAACCAGAGTTGTTCCATTTCTGGTAAACGAACAATATTATTTCTCTCTAAATGAGTAGGAAAGCTTTTACGCGTTGATTCAAACTTCTGTAAGTCTCACCTTTCAATATTACTGTAGGTATAAAGATAAGAAGGTAATACAGTCCTAATCTACAAGGAATTGATGTAGAACTGCTCAGCAAAAGCAGGCACCATCTACAAACATTCCTTTTCTTCAGGGCATTATGGTTTTACCGCTTTGGACATGAGAAACCCCTGTCAGAGAGATGTTTGAGATCCTTTTTACTCCCAAACAGATAAATCATGCATATTCAAAAGACTACATCATGTGTAAAACATACGAGTCCAACTGAAGCCATACCCATGATATACAGATTCATTTATTTGGACTTTATGTGCACAGGGAGATGGTTGCTACATTTCAGGATTGGTGAACAGCTGGAAAAGCAGCAGGTTGCCACAGACATATGGGGAAAGAACAATTTAATATGCTTTTTGTATAACATGCGGGGTTCAGCTTGGATGTTTTGTTAGATGGGGAATCAACTTTAGGACCAGTGGGACAGAATGGGGGTTGGAACTGAGGACTGGCCCCTTTGGGCATACACCTTTAAATGTCACTGTCCATTTCATCAGCAACTTTGCACTATTTTCAGTAACCCCATCTGGGCTATTCATGTGAACAACGTGAGCATGCTATGGCCCTAACTTGATTAGTTTGCACCTTCAAGGTAATTAGCTCCTTATGTTCCTTCGCTAGAGGCAATCTATGTTATATTCCAGGCAGCTACACAGTTGTCTTCCCTTCTGTCCATACCCCCTTTTAGGTTACTCAGGAAGGTAAATTGTGCTCTAGAATTATTGCTGCTCTGCTCTGTAGAGAGATAGGTTAATGAAAGTATACTTTTAGGGGAGAAAAACAAAGAGATATCTGAAGTAAAACTAAGAACAGCTGTGAGTCTGTTTGCTCATGTTTGTATTTTTGAGATCCTCTTTTTCTGAGGTCTGCTTCTCATTTAAATTCTTTATTTTCACAGACTTCCTTTTTCATTGTTGATGGCTGAGAAACAATATAAAAATATAGGTTGGTAAATATTAGGAATCAATTTTAGGACCTAAGGCTTTAGTAAGTTAGGACCTTGCTTCTGCTTGGGTTCAGACTGTGGTAAAAAAAATTACAAATTCACTTACATGTCTGTATGTTCATTCTATGATGCCCTCTAAAAGAGTCTTTCACTTTATATCATTCCAGGTATGGAATGGTATAATTTAGTGCTGAGACTATTTAAAATAGTTCTTGTGCCATGATTACTGTGACACAGAAACAGAAAACTCTTGTTACAGTACAAATTGCTGGAGGAGGACAACTTCATTTTGCTTTCAGGGTAAACAGCATGGGTAGGTCACCTATAGATGCATAAAGGAAGTATTAGAGGTATTATAACAGTCACTGGATTATAATTTCTCAAAAATTACATTAAGAAGCAAATTAGGGGGTGTCTTCTAAAATCTTGTGATTTAATAAGATAAGATATCTCAAAGTGAGGTCATTCTCACAGGGAATGATAATACCAGTACATTAAAGGGAAGGTCACTTTTATGTAATGTTAATCATATAAATCCCTCAAATATGACTGTTACAGTAAGGCATTTTATGGATCTTAGCATTGTATGACCTTTATTTGTATTAGCATCATAACTAAAACTCCATTAATATGTGAGAGCATAAAAAGGTCATCGTCTATCCTTTTATTTCATTATTTTAAAGGTTTGGGGTTTTTACCACATATTGCATGCCATAGACTCAATGTAAAACATGTCTTACATGTAAAACAAGTCTCACAGGATATTTTCTTCCTGAGATTGCCTTTTACAGTAAAATTGGGTTAAAAATATGGAATTTCTAGATTTGGGGTTGGAATTAAAGTATTTTTAAAGGAAAAATACTCAGTTCCCTGCTTGATTGTTATCCCATATTATGCCAGATGAGCATAATGCAGCCATTCCTAGAAATTGTTTTGAAAAGACCTTACATCCTTGCAGTAGTATTTCTGTGGGTTTTTATTACGGACACTGTTATAAAAAAAGCATAAAAGCATAACCATTTCATAAGGAATGATTGCATAGCTTTTTTCCCTTAAGATTACTTTGTTGACATGACTAAATAACTGTAGATGTTCTTCAAAATGCTGTAAAAAAATGGGAAAGGCAGAAGAAATTTTAAGCTATAATTTTCCTACAAATTTTCTAGGTTTTTTTGAGTATATCTCTGTAGATTTTTCATAGAGAACAGAAAGTCCAGAACATCATAAGATGTTTTGACAGTAGATTTTGAAATAAGAAGTCTTCTAGGAAAATTGCTCAAGAGACACATCTAAACATTGGTGCAGATCAAGTCTAAATTACTGCATGTTTTTCACTGTGTTTTTCATGCACTCAACAAAATCTTTTTTTATCTTGAGTGAAAAATTGGTGTAACTGCACAGAGCAGACTTTTTTTATTATTTTATTTTCTCTTTAATGGTATAATATTCTCTGATCTCTAAATAATGGTCATTGTTGTGATGTCATTACTATGCCTGCCCCACAGAGTGCCAGGCAGCTAGTAAAAACATGAGGACCAGTCTTTAGTGGTGCAATTGGAACATTGACATGGAGTCAGTTGATTTCCAACATTTTACATTGTCTGGGAACCTGGCCTTCAACTCCTAGTCCTCAGAGAACTCATGCTCTCAAACTGAGGAAAACCCACAACAGATGAGTGTGACAAATACCCCTAAATCCTAGAGGAAATCAAGGATTACAGTAAGGTATCACAGTTTACTACATGGCTTAGTTAACAGTCATGGGAGCTCACAGGAAAAAGTTATGGTGGATTTTATGATGCTTTTATCAAAGGGAATTTTCTCTTCCCATGGCAGGACATATTGGTTTAGATTGGCTTAAGTGTTTTTTCTTCAGATATATGCACTTTCTCTATTGTTTTCAGTCTTGCCCTTTGTTTTCTTGAAGTCTCACTCCATTCCTTATCTTCCTATCTCTTCCTGTGCCCACTGTTGTCTTTTTCCTCATAATATCTGAGGTGAACTAGAAGGGCTAGTCAGGGTAGGTGGCATGATGAGGCTCTGAATGCACAGCCAGGAGACCAGTTCTTCTCAAATAGGATCCAAAGAGCTGGATGTGTCTCATGCCTGATATAAGCTACTGTAATAATTCGATTTTCTCTTCTTTACATGTGAAAAGATGTATCAATACTTTATTACATTATTTAATCATTACGCATCATTCCAGATGACCATCACATATTTCTTTTTCCCAAAAATAGTCAGCACAACCTTCTGCTGTAAATACAGGGGATAATTTGGTGGTTGTATCTATTTTCTCTCATAGCAGAGCAAATAATAAGGCCTAAGGCTTTTCCACCACTGTCCCCTTATGGGAACAATAGCAAGATGAGCCTTCAGACTTCTAAGGTCATAAATCACCTAAATAGAAAACAAGACCCATGTTTTTCCTAATTTATCATATTGTCATTTATATAGATACCCTTTAATCTAAAATCTCCTAGCACTATATCTTCCGCATCTTCTTAAGGCAGCTCTCTCGATTGCTGTTATGCATCTTACATTTCTGCATTTACTCTTGGCTATTCTCACATCCACTTCCCCAATTTTGTCATTCCCACCACCCCCTCTCACCTCCTGTCTACTGCTCCAGTGCTTCCTTTCCACTGGTCCCACCTCCATATTCAGGTTGAATAATATCTTACAATACTTTCAGATTATAAAATCTGGAATGGATTCTCAGCCAATGACAAATTCAGCCTTCCTTGTCTCACTTGACTTTCAGGGCAGTATTAAAATCTTAGTAACTGATGCAGATCACCTGTCACATGCTGAGTTACTTGTCTCTGCTCTTTGTAGCTTTGTTTTCTTCTACAGATCCTTTTTCTTTTCTTTTTGGCTACTGTAAAATTTACTTCAATCATTCATTTAACTTCTGATTGTGTAAACATCTGAAGATTTAAATATAAAGTTTCAAGATGATCGCTTCATTTCATTTCAAGTTACCGATAAACTGAGCTCCTCAATTTCTTATTGGAACATATCCAAAAAAAATACTAAATTATTATCTAGTGAATGCACAGCCATCTATTTTTGATTCTAAAAACAGCCTATATCAGGTCAGCATTCATTTCTTATATTGATTAAAAATTCTGATTAAAAACTGATACATGATACAATTAAATAACTTCATAAATTAGCTTGAATCTCAAAAGAAACGTGTCAGGTGGACACTGAGTAAATTGATAATTTTTATATTTGTCTAGTTTTTTACTAAGGAATAATAGAAATACCTTGAAATCTTCAACTTTTTGAATGGTGGTGGTCAATTCTATACACCAGATGAAAACCTGGAAAAATTAAAATTAAAATACCTGTCTCTGTGTGTAAAAATAAGTAGCACAATCCTTAATGTTAAAAAATTACTTTCTACAAATTAACATATCATTAATCTGATATTTGGAAATATTTTAGAAATGGTAATTTTATACTACGTTATCTAAAACCTGTATGTCTTCTACCTAATCAGAAATCATTAAAAATCACTGAAGTAGCTCAGTATTAAAATACCATTTTTTAAAGTCAAATAGGTTCTCCATGGTACGTTGTACACCGAGAGCAAATGTTTTCAGGTTTTATTGTTTGTTTGTTCTAATGTACGAAAAAAAATGCATAAATGCTGCAGAAGTAGGACAAATATGGATCTATAAATAGCAATCAGTCTCAGTGAAGCACAGCAACTTAATCTCCATTTGAAGCTATTCTGAGCACAAAGTTAGGCTGAAGGACATGAAACTTGTTTTGGTTCTCACTGTCTTCCCATCACTGTTGTCACTCCAAACATTGCCCTGTTCTCCACTTGTCTTATGCTCCTCTAATCCTTCAAATTTATCTCTCTATATTTTCTCATTCTTGACATCTCAGGATCCTACTTTCTTTCTTCTGATGCTCAACAGAGTAGCTTTCCCCTTGAATTTTCATCCCTCTCATCTTCTGAGAACCAGATCTGTTGTCCTTAGGCTCCTTGAAAGAAGCACAGAGAAAACACTTATTTAAAGGGTAGGAATGTATTTTAAACTTGCTGAATCTTTATGAATAAAATGAAATTCCTTTAGCTAGAAGGACTAGTTACTCTTCCTTAATGCTGCTAAACTAGGCAAAGCTTCTTTATGGCATATAAAAAAACACATAGGTGTATAAATGAATATAGGACACAGAATATAGGAATATGGTATATATAATAAGATAGAACATAGGAATATAAATCAAACTGTTATTTGGAGATGTTAGGTAGACATGATGCCCTTGATCAGTATAACTCTCATCTGAAGGTTCAGTCTACTGCAGTCCTCTGGGGTTGAGTCACATCATTCATCAGACGAACTATAGCAAAAAGCGGAAAGAAAAGGGGCTTCCTCAGAGTTTCTTTTTGTGTCATTTCAACCTATCTTCCTTAAACAGTAGCAGAGTTTACTCTCAAAATAAAATTGGCAAGAGTCCTCAGCTTAGACCTCATGAACACTCCGGTATCTCTCAGAGCTTAATACCCCCTAGAATATGATTTAAGTCTTCCCTCTGAGGCAATTGGGCTTCGGATGTCTGAGCCAGTCTCCGGGGAATTGAGGATGATGCATTATTATTTTCCACAGTCACCTACGCAGCACCCTGAGGAAAGATGCTGATATGTCTAATGTCATACAGGAAGACAGTGTCAGAGCTAGGATTCAAATTGTTTCCCAGTCGTATTTCTGATCCCTTTGGGCGCAGGAGGCTGTCAGTCTCAAAGACTGTAACTCGAAGTGGCCAGAGCTCCACCAGTCGCTCAGCAAGAGATTGCTGTACGCATCCTGTCAGAGGCAGATAAGGAGCTGAGCAGCCCTAATGGGATCAGTGGTAGCCCACAGCTGTGTGATGCTGGTTGCTGGCTGGGGTGGCATGGAAATGCAGGCAGCGGGGGCGGGTTTCTCAGTATTTTGTAAAACCTGTCCGGATATAATTTCTATACTGCATCTTGAACTGATGTTCATTTCTTCAAGTTTTTCTTCAAGTCCGAGCACATTGAGTATGCCAGTATGCAACTGGACATGACTAGACAGGCTGTCTGCAGGTTGTCCTTTAGGCAGAGCTCAGGCGGTGTATGGAGCATGCGAGGATTTGGGGCTCTGCCGCGCTCACTGATCCAGTTAAGTGCAGACATAACTAACACTGCAGAAAACCAGTATAGATTTCTTTACCATGCCTTTGCTCAAGGGAGCAAATTTGTACTTGGTTCCTGTTACGTGCATCTAAAACAGCAGATACCAACCTTATCCACATCATAGATAAGACCCTAAGTAGATCAGCAGGGTTTGTTAGCTTGGAGTCCGTGCTACTGCACAGAGGGAGCAAAAAATATTATTAAAATAGGATGTCATTATCCTTCCTGAGAAACCATTCCTCCATCTCAGTCTGCTAGCCTCTGTACTGCTGTTTCATGGTTTGCTGCTTTTTTACAGCACCTCCTTTAGGACTCAGTGCTGCTGGGAGGCTGGTGGTATAAGAAAGCAGACCTGCAGGAGGCAACAGCACCAAGAATTAGAAAACTGGCAGGGAACAAGGATTTCACAGAGGCAGTTGCAGGATTGGACAGGGAGGAAAAAAGAACTCGTCAAATACAAGGTACAAACAAGAAGTGTTTGGGAGACAGTAACTCAGAATATGCTTACTGATTCAGATCCGAAGAAAAGGCTTTAATTTATAACAGGGAATAGGCTTACCTCTTGCATTTTCTTCATTTAGAATCCTAGTTATAAACCACTCTGCCTTGATCAAAGTAGATTTCTTGTACCCACTCTCTCTCTCTCTGTTGCACTCATTGTCCCATAACTATTTGTTGGGAGGAAAAATGGGGTAAGAAGCGGAACACTCCTCACCAGTATAAATGTTAATGTTGCTATGTCTTAATTAATCAAAATTTTCAATAATTTTCAAAGCCTTAAGCATTGCTTTGTTAGTAGTAGACTTTGACAGATTTTTTTCTTCTATATGTATGTTCTTCAGCTTTATATGATTTTCCTTACAGGAAACAGGCTCTAATTTGTATGCTGCTTCTGAAGCATGACCTTGGCGTCTCTTGTGTATTGATTAAGACAGCAGAGATACCTGAGTGTTTGAGCTCTAGTAGGTCATTTCAGTATTATGCCCATTTTAAACAGCTTTAATTTGATTTTTGTACAAATATCACATCACCAGACAGTTTCTTTGTCTGTCAGTTCAGTTTAACCATGCAGGGCAGTTTGCAATTAGCTCATATGCTGTTCTGGAGCTCTAAAGGCACAGCTGGTGTACGCAAACAACCTTTCTTTCTATCCCTGCCTTCGCCTGTTCTGTCTGACAAAAAGTTGGCTCTGCACACAGACCTCATGTTCTCTTTGCTACCCTCTCCTCCCTGTCCCTCTGAAGATCTGCTGGTCTATGAAGGGGAGCTATGGCTTTGCCGCCTTTGTTGTGCACCATGGTGAACAAAACCTGCATTGTACGTGAAGATATAAAAGCCCATGAGCTTTTCTCTCTGAAACCTTTTGCTATGACTCTTTTTCTTTTCTAAGGACAGAATTCTATAATACCCCAATAAATGGCTGTACCTTATGGATGCAATCAAACCCTTACTAAATACCCTTCAGCCATTTCTACCATGTAATTCCTTTACTTTTAAGTTTTATTTTTCCTGTTAGGAAATACCACGTTACACTGCCAGTGAAAGAATTTGTTTCTGTTTTGCTAGTCATCCTGAGTTTTGGAAGGAAAGGGTTTTACACCATCAGATACATCAGCTGGATGTACCAAGTATTCTTTGTCCTTCTTAGAGACATTATTCTAATGATTCTGGGGTGGGCACAGAGTTTACCTCTGACCGCACATGGTGGTATACTGCAAGGTGAGTGATATCTGCAGTCTGGGAGCAAGATGAGAACAGCTGTACTTGATGTTCTTGTGTTGCTTGAAAGGGAGGTGACCAGGTTGAGGCCATAGTTTTACTGTGCTATAAGCCCGTGAAAGAGAAAGTTGAGGGGAGAAAGGGGGAAGAAATCTGCTTGTATATGCCACTGTCCTTCAAATGTACCAAGAGCATCCTAAAAGGACACTAATCCTGTGACCAGTCTTCCAGATTTTAGTGGGGCCACTGATGCTCAAAATTAACATGCCTTTAGGAGCGTGTCTTCACGGAGTAATGCTAAGAAGCAGCATCTCCCATTGGCTGCTGCCATTCATCTCTTTCTCACCCTGTGTGCCTCCTGACAGAGCACAAAAACGCTTTCTGTGAAGCAGTGATGTAATTCAGTCTCATAAAAGAAGGGCCCTCGAGAAAACAGCCACAACGATTTTACATCACACAGAAGTGATGTATAACAACCTCATCAGTCAACATTTTAACTTTCATTTACACCACCCTATTGCAGCAACAGTGAGGAATTTAAGCTTTAAAAATAAACTAAAAAGATGCTATATCACATCATTAAAGCTGTCACTAAATTATTGCTAAAATCATGCTTTTTTTACTATGTCTTTTGAAAATACATGATGTAAAACGGAATGAACAGTGGGTTAATAAAGAAATAAAGAAAGCTCCAACAAAGAGATAGGAGAGATTATGTAGAGGAACCCTAAGCACCCCCTGAAATGGCCGCGCACCTAAGATATTGATCTGTTGCAGACAGTGTGGGCTGACCCTGTTCACTGGGTGAGGCTGAAATGGAAAATTGAACTGCAGCTTTAGGATCATAGGGGCAGCCAAAGGCTATCCACCGCTCAGGAACTGCCAATGCATTTTCCAGTGCTGCCCTAGTCTAACCCATGGCTAGTGCCTTCAGACACCTCCGTGGGATCTTTACACTGCTGCAAAAGCCTCCTTCAGGGGAGTGTCTTCATGGGGATTTTTCTGAAAAAAATGTGTCTTTTGATTACATCTTGTATGATGTTTAAAATAATGCAAAGAAATAAAAAGTTCTGGACATTGAACATATTTTTTCCAGTTTAGAAAGAGTGTGTATATCTGACTATGCACTATACTGAATTCCTGCTTAGGAGTAAATACACCATGGCAAGCAGCCTTCAGCCAAAAGATCACAGGATAAGGCAGGATAAGGGCTTGGACTTCAGGTTTTCTTTCACATCCTGTGCTGATCACATCACTGGTCACAGATTAGGATGGTATCAAACTGTCTATCAATGCTTTTCATAAAACTACAAGATAGCTCAGATGCAGAAGTCTGATTTTATTTTCATCGGGATAAATGACTTTTTAAGCATTTTCCAATATCAGTCTTATTTGCTAATTAAAGGGAGACGATTCTGTCAAATCAATTCAAAATAAATCTGAAATCACATCCGTCCTAAGTGTAGGCTATCTGTTCACTGAAACAACACACCGACTATATGGGTACAACCATACCGATAAAGAAAACAGAAATCCGTGGTATCCAGCATTAAACACGTGTTGCCAGAGTTCCTGCCTTTTAGCGTTGCAGACTGTTGGCAGTTTATCCCTTTGTGCGTCAGAAGGACTTGCATCTTTATAAACTGAAACCACGCACACACACATACATATAAGTTTCTTTTTTTCTCTCTTCCTATTTATACCCTTTAGATTGTTTGAAGTAAAAGGTCTGATCTTTTATTATATCAAGCATGAATGTGTCTCCTATATTTAGCACCATGAAAAAAACTATTTGCACAGGTGCATCCAAAACCACTCTGGCTTCTAGCTCTTGTTATTTATCCTAGTTTCATCCTAAATCGTATGGCATTGTTTCCCAGAGTCATTTGAATGCTGTCTGTTTCTTATAATGTTCTTATTTCAAGTTGATTTCAGTAGTTTCTTTGACATTATAAATGTGTTAATGCTTCCTACATACCCTGATTAGAGTAATTTGTTTTTCATGTTCCAATGTACTGAGTCTATAGAGCTTTGCACTTCATGTAATCCTTAACACGTCCTTTGCAAATGCAGAATTACTACCAAATCAAAATAATGTCTGTGAATATTTGCACTGGGTGCTGTACACCCATGAATTGAGCTTTAATGATTCACGTTTCCCCAGCACATGGAGGGATAATGGGGACATCTCTGTACTTCTCGCAAAGACAAAAAATCTAAGCTCTTTGAAGTCTTTTAAAAGATATTTTTAGGCAAGAGTTCAGTTTCTGTCAGTCACAAGTATAAAAGGAAAGTGGCTGTATGTATGTGATGTGTGCATGTATGTGCATCTGAAAACAAATATTTATTTAATAGGTCTTAATTTCTCAGCAATATTGATTGCTGAGATATTGATTATCCATTAGGATTATCTGTCACACAGAGAATATTCATTACTTTGCAAAGATGCACAAAGCTTCATGGGGTTTGGCTCTTAAAATATCTGAAACTAGTTCGTATGGCTTCATCAATTAACATAAAGAACTCAGGACTGTAGTTTCATTATGATACAGACATAATTTCAGAATATACATTACTCAAAATAGAAATAGTTGAACACAGTAATAACTCTCAAAAAGAAAAAAATGTTCAATAAATATTTCTGTTCTGGGGAAAAAGCCAAATGCTATAGTCACATCACAGGGTGAGGAAAAACATATTCTGTTTCAATTGTAGCTAGAGGTTAAACAGCAGCTACTGAAGTCAAACGATTTCAAGCTACCATCTGTAGATACCTTGCATCCAAGATTCTTGAAATTAAGGAGCTCTGGATTATTACTACTGTTTTTTTTATTTTTCTTGGCACAAAGAGAGAAAATCCGTAACAATGAAAGATAATAACTATCATATCATTATTTACAAAGAGTAAAGAAGCCAACTTGGGAAATATTAACCTACAGGAAAAGCAATGCAACTGTGATACAGACCTCAATTAAATAAGTATTAAACAGGGATAATGGAATGAAAGACAATCAGAAAGATAGAAGGAAAATTCTTCCCCTCGAACACAGTTTCATTTTAATAACACAATTTCTGTTGATAAACTTTGTTCTTATAGTTAACATAGTCTAAGACAATGATTTAATATTGCTAATTATTTTGATTTGAAAAATGTGGGAATAAAAATGTACTATAAAATCAAGAGGGTTAAGTACTAGCTAGGTCACACCTCTCAAATGAACATGTGGAAGGAAACTTCTGCTATTCTGAAGAGGTCTACCTCATTTTATTTTAACTAATATATAGTGAAAAAAGTATAATACATGGTTTTCAGTTGACACAGAACTTAGGGCACTAATAAATAAAGAAATAAATAGTAACTCCTACAGAAAGCACAGCAGAAAAATCTAAATATGGTTCTGAGTGCTCAGAACTATATCAAGCAATGGGTAAAGTCCTTCCATTACTTCAGTCTGTAGTGTTGATACAGTTCCCCAGTGATGCTGTGCCTGTTTGATGACTACATGAAGAATATTGATACAGAAATAGTACAGAGAAATTTTATAAAGTGTTAAACAAGTGAAAAGGACAGTATACATTAAAAGACTAGAGAAGCTCTATGTATTTAGTTTATAAAATAATTCAAGTAAGATTGTCCATGGCATGTACTGATGTTATGGGTAACAGTCATAACTCTGTAGTCTAACAGACAGAAATTACTTTTTCCAGTGCCTAGATCTGAAGCTAGAAAAAGCTTAATCTGCATTCTTGGCAAATTCCAAGGATTTGAGATGGATGACGTATCAAAGTACTTTTAAAATCAGGAGTAATTTTTTGTTCTGAAACAAATGTTATTTGGACAAGAACTTACCTCAGGGAAGCCCTGCAATCTGTATTATGTAAGTAGTAATGATTCCTGAAGTCCTTTTCAGTTTATGATCTAGGGATTTATGAAAACCTACTGTTTGGCCAAGATACCATTCCAGAAATCATTTTCTGATGCTAATATTTAAGAAGCCTAGAAGGTGATATTGAAGGCTAGGTAGGATGAACTGTTCATGTGGTTGGACATCATTACTGGAAAAAAAAAAAAGAAAAAAGAATTCCAGGTAGTTTAATTCCTTGATACTGAAATCTCATCATGTTTTGAAAAATCCTGTATACTGTAAACATTTTCTTTTCTGTTTCAAATACTAACACAAGAAAAAAAAAAAAAGATCTAATTTAGTTTCTAAAAATCATTTTATTCTGAGAGGTGGAGGACACAGAATGGAGATCCTCTTCTCAGGGTGAATGGTGACAGATTAATATGATCCAGAAAGAGAGTGCCACTTTGCTGGAAGTATCTAGATTGGCATTTTTGTAAAACATCAACAATGTACAACACAGAAACCAGATACCACATTTATCTTAGGTTAAACTTTTATTAAAGTCTGCAACTAGGATGTTTGAAACTCTTCCTCTCTGTGTATTGATATACAATGAAACATTTGTAGAGCTTTATATACATGGATGTCAGAATACTTCACAAAAACATAATTGTGACATTAGAGAGATGTATTACTGTCATCTCATTTTACAGAAGGGGATACCAAGAGTGAGAGCAACTAAGCAATTTTGTTGGTAGCATAGAGAAAGGAAATGACAAAAATGTGACTGAAAGCAGAGTGTGTGATGCTGATGTGAACTGCTTCTGCTGGCTGAGAGTCCTAGGAACCTGGCTAGCACAACAAGGAACCTATGTCTCCTCCTCTTCACAGGTCTGGTTATTTGCTTGGTTTCCTTCTGCTTTGACAGAATCACAAGCCATTTGTTTTTTAACTTAGTCCAAAATACATACACCATTTATGGACTTGTTCCTTAATGCATTTATTATTTTCTCTTCCAAGAGGAATCAGGCCAATTCAGAAGGTTATGCTCTCTCTAGATAAATGTTCCAAACAAATGGTTTTATATATGGCCTCTGATTTGGTTAAAAAGGCCCTTTGGCAACAGTCCCTAAATACTCAATTGAAACCTACTTATAAATTGATAATCTCAAGTGAACCCAAATAATAGGGTCCTGTCCTGAAATTCTAGGACTGATGTTGGAATAAATTGGTTTTTTATTTGCATCACAAGTTATTTTGTAATTGCTTTGTGTCTTCTTTAGACTACATATCTTGTTTTGAAAATGAATGTTGAAAGACATAGCAAGGTTTGTTTGCTAAGCAATTGAAATACTATTTATACATCACAAAGCAATAATTTTATCATAGGGTAAATGTTTTAGTTTTAAAGTAAACCATTATAAGTAGGGTAAATTATACAGTGGAATTAAAAATGTAAAGAAACCTAAAAATACATTACTTTTACTATTTAAATACTATCTTGACGGTTTTATAAATAGTAGTATGGGATTTAGATTTGAAAATTGGAAAAGATCTCTTTAATGCTGATAGTGAAAGACTGTAATGATGCATTTAAAACAGAAAAAAAAGTTTACATCCTTTTTTACCATTGTTTTAGTTTATAAAAAAGTTATTTCATGTTCATAATTGAAGTAGCCATTGTAACATTACTAATAATGGCAAGATACACAGCAGGGATATAGAAGATAAAAATTCTGGCCAGTAAACCTCTTGTGTTTAGCCTCCTGACAGTTTTAATGACAGACGCCTGGTGTCAGCTGTAGTACTATCTTCTCTTACTGTACCTGCCAGCAGGAAGTGAGTCATTCCAAAATTCACCAACAGCAGAATGATGAACATAACATCACAATGAAACTTGGGAGAATATTAGAATAATACATCAGACTAGGAACCACTGTTAGTGCCATGGGTTCTAACCAGTATGTGCCATTGTTCTAACTTGCCATAGAGAATACAGCAGGGCGCTTTGTTCCTCTAAGGATTGCTCATGTAACAATGCAACCTTTTGATTTAAATCCTCACAAGCATGGTTAGAATGGCTTGTGGAATAAAGCACATTGATTAAATAATTCAAAGTACTGTAGAGGGAAATGATGTTTAATCCCTGTTCTTGTAATAAACCTGCTTGAGAGCAGGCAAGGTAGAGCATGGCAGCGGATAGAAGTGCTTGATCATTTAAGGCCCCATGTCGGGAGGTGCAGAGCTTCTCTTGAAGTTCTCGTTGGAGTTAAAAGGCATGAGCATCTCTCAGGAGCAGGCTTTCCCTTTCCAAATACAGACATATAGCATTTTTGATTGGGAGATTTATATTAGGCTGCTCTGCATTCTATACATAGCTGCTGTTCCTTTATATGGCTTGTTCTCTGAGGGGGTATTCACATCATCTAACTTCTGGCATCTAACTTAGGAACCTAAATTAAGACTGAGGGCTCCATACTTAGTGGTGTTCCAACAGGCAAGTTAGAGATAGTCAGCCCTAAATATCTACTATTTTGGAAAATGTGACAAGCAACTAGAGTAAATCATAGTACAAGATCTTTAATAGCATGGCAGAGATTATATCAAAATATATACCTGGATGAAAATACACATTTTAATCAAGGCATAAAATTGCAAGCAGCAAGTGTCAAATACTGGAGACAGCTCACTTCACTAAAGGTAGGTTGATGAAAGCACTTATGTGTAAAATTTATGTTTTATTTATATGAGATATATATGTGATATTTAAGGGTTTCAGCACTCACTGCTCAACTTGAAAACACCACTTTTTATTTTGGAAAATGAAGTTAAAATTGGTTGGTAATATTTTCATTCCTTTATTCATTTTGTTCTGTTTTTCTAAGGCCACTCATCTTCTTTTTTAATATTTCCTTATGAATTAGGCTTTAAAAGTGTCTTGTGCACACCCTTAAACAAACAGCACTGAGGTCAATGACAGCTGCCAATGTGCAGCTTCTCTAAAAATCAGTCCACATTTATCCAAACCTTTAGGTTATGGGGTTCAAATTACAAGTCTTCATGTGCATCTACAGTTTATAATAAGCAGTGATAGCGAGCCTATGGCATGCGTGACAGAATTAGCACACAGGGTTGTTGTCAACAGCAGAGAAATAGAGCTCTGGAGCTTACCTGCTTCTCCTGTCTACCAGGTGGCAAGTGGCAGCAAGGGGCTGAGGAGGCTCTGGGGAATGGTAATGAGGAGATGAGGGATGAGAGGGAATTCAGGGGCCAAATGGAGAAGACAATGGCAGAAGAAATTAAAAAAAATAACACAACCAAACCACAAAGTAACCACATGATTTTATGTAAGTCCTATAAACTGGGAATATAAAGCACATATTAATATTAAGGTGGCAAAAGTTCTTTTTACTCTAAATTCAGCCTCCTTTCATGAATGGAAGAGGATCAAATCTAGGCAAGCGGTAGTTCCTAAGGAAAGTTCCAGGTCAAACTGGAAGGTACCTGGTGAATTTAAGTTGTCTGGATCCCATCATTACTACCTCTAATTTCTAAATGCAGAAATGGGAAAAACTATGAGGCAGTAGTCTCACATAGGTTGGAAGGGACCTCTGGAGGTCACCTGGTCTAAGTCACTTGCTCAAGCAAGACCTGTTGCCCAGGTCTGTGTGTAGATGGCTTTTTAGTTTCTTCAAGGATAAAGACTCCATAATGTCCCCGGGAAAACTCTGCTACTGCTTGGTCACCCTCACAGATAAAAAGTATTTCCTGATGTTCAAAGGGAGTTTCCTGTGTTTCAGCTTGTGCTCACTACGTTCGGTGCTATCACTGAGCACCACTGAAAAGAGTCTGGATCCATGTTCTTGACTTCCTTTCTTCAGACATTTGCACATACTGATGAGATTCCCCCACCTCCCACCGCCTCCCCGAGCTGAGCCTTCTCTCCTACAGGCTGAACAGCCGCAGCTCTCTCAGCCTTTCTTCAGATGAGAGAAGCTCCATTCCCTTAATCACCTTAGAGAACTCTCTCCAAAAGTTCCACATCTCTCTTGTGCTGGGGAGCCCAGAAGCAGACACAGCCTTGCCAGTGCTGAGAAGAAATTCCCAAGGATGCTGTGAAGATAAAAATCTGAAAGATTATGAGGATCTCCAATATCCTGGTGACTGGAAAACAAAATAAATCATACAGATAAACTCAGAAAGAATCTGAGCTAAGGCAGTAAGTGCAATCTTATTTATAGTGTTACATAAGCCTTGTATATTTGACTTTGCAAAGAGAACAGCATTCTTGTAAGGCAGCTTGGGTTTCTTTTGTCTCAGATTTCTCAACTTCAAAACATAAAGTACGGTTAAAAAAATCCTATGATGTAGAACCATATTGGCATACCTGATTTATTCAGAAGACTTGAAGATCTTCAGGAGCATGGATAGGGTGGCATTAGGATTTCTACTTTCTCTAATGAAAACAGAAAGAAGAAACCTGTCTCAGTATGGATGTCACTGTACCCGTTCCCTTACGCAGAAGGCCTGTGCTCCTCCTGCAGGCCCATGTGGCAGACTACTTCAGCTGCTCCCAATTGTGTGGTTTGTCTCTCAAGCTATTCATCTTGATGCAATGTTCAAGCAGTCAGCCACTGCATCCATGTTGCCATCCTTCCACATCTCTGCTCTCCACCTTACCTGGCGAGGAACTGCTTGAGTTCCCCTCTTTATTCAGCACTGCTTACAGAAAGACCCCAATAGCAATCATTAAGAAACAAACATGCAACATGAAAACGGTTGGCTTGTATTTTTGGCAGTTACACTGGCAGTATTCACAGTTTTCTCTGTGAATGAAGATATTGTCAATATCTTCACTGTCTATCAATTTTAGAAATATAGTAACTTCTCATATTGTAATATATAAATTTTAACATCTCTTAATTGTTTCTATATTTCAATAATTAGATTCAGTTTGAATAGACAAAGGTGTGATGCATTTCTGGTCTCCATCTACAATTCTTTTTACTGTGCATTAGTAGAATTTTATGTTTCAAAAGTGTTTCTCCTGATGAATCCCATTTGGCTTGTCTTTTTTGGATACTTTGGCAATAGTAAATTGTTAATGTTGTAGATCAAGCTGCACTGAATGGGGAATTGAGTGTTTTAATGTACTTGAAATAACAAGGAGTAACAGCAGACTTATGGTATTGCTTGAATCACTTTCATATACTGTAGCAAACTCAATACTTGATGAAAAAGCACATCTGCATAAAAACAAACACAGACTGCAGGATTTTTTTTCTGGTATCTTAGAAATACAAAAGATATTAAAATAAAAATGAAGTAAAGAAAAGTAGCCTTTTAGAAAACACTAGAATGTTAGAAAATTTCCTATTATCATTGTACCAGAAACATGTATTTATATATGTAGCCATATAAATTTCTTATTTTAAATCCATAATGTAATATAATAAATTAAAAATATTCAGAGCATCTGGACAAACCTAAGTCACAAATGCAGAGAACAACTTAAAATGATCTAACATTCAACAGACAGTTACAAAAATTACTTGTTTTTTTAGGAAATATTTTCTCTCTAGAGGCAGATCATGACATACATAAAATAGAAAATGGAACTAGACTATGCAGTATGTTTTCACTGTATCATTTTACATTTCACGAAACAACCTTACGGGAAATACTGTGTGATACAAGGAATAAAAGTTGCATTCAGTCTTAATTGGTTTCTTTCATGGTTTTGTAGATACTGACTTGTGATTCAGAGAGGGCACATGCATTTGTTTCCTGTTTGTTTTCATTTTTCAGTCACAGATGTTCTTTTGGGTACATTTGTCCTCTAAAATGCAAAAAGTTTTGTCACATCTGGCTACCCCAAAAAAGAGCATCCCTTAATGAGAGAAATAAAGAGTCAAAGTCATAATGAGATTTAATTCCAGTTTAATTACTTCATAACTGTTCGGAAGTGTAAGGACAGGAACCACTATAAAATGCCAAAACAGATGGATCCTACTGAAATCCATTCTAGTGATCATGCAATATTGACTTGCACAAACCTTCATTATTTTCAATATACTTGAATTAGCATTGATAAAATACTTAGTACTTCATAGATCCATGTGGTCTTCTGACTTCAAATTTGAATGAAAGGGAGTTCTGTCCTTGCTACTAACAGAGCCAGGATTTCATTTGTGGACTTGGGGGTGGAAGTGGCCTGTTGGATCAGCATGGATGATGTCATGTCAAACACAGGAGGAAAAACTAGAAATTTCTGCATCCAGCTTCTTGTAATTAAGGTACAATATGACTGCAATGGGAAAATTTACCTTTTTATATTGCATCAGTATTTTTTGATGGATTGGAGCAAGGAGGGTCCATATCAGTCAATTAATGGAACTGATGCAGTAAATTAAGGGGTTTTTCTTTGCTTCCTTAGGGCAAAGTTCTGGTTTCTGTACTAGCAGTGCAGTGATATAGTGATCACTAAGAGAAGAATAATGGTAAAGCATTCAGCTTTCCATTTGCATATATTAAGAATTATATGGCCTGTTTTTTTCTCAGTGTTGTTGATTTCTAGGGAGAGCCTCCCACTCAGTAGCTATTATGTAAATCTCCCTGGTTAATCACCACCTGACATTTTGCCTTGACAGGGCTGATGCCCTTGCTCAGCTGATGTCTATAACCTGCCCTCTCTGCGTCACTTTGTTTGGACAACTTTTACCCTGAACAAAGACACTGCACGAAGGATGTACACATCCGAAGAGTGTAAAGCAGGTATTTTTGGCTATTACACACAATAGAGAATCTGAACAAGCAAGAAAGGAGAATAAGTATTAATGTGCTTGCAACCCCCAGCAGCAAGTTCTGCAGCAAGTCTGTGCTGGCCAGACAGCTTGATGGCAGGTGTGAAAGGGTCAGCCTCCGTTGCTCATCCTCAGGTCTGCTGATGTGCCATTATTATACCTTCTCATGTCAGTGTTTTTCTACTGGAATCACTGAGATGCCAACTATCCCTGTTTCAACAATCTTACCTCTGCCTGTCATTTTACCCTTCTTTTCTAGCTTAGTGCTTTTTCACAGCTCTTTCTCACAACTTAGCATTTTTCTCAGAAGTTTGAGCCAAGATTACACAACCATGTTGTACTGGAAGCAGTCCTTGAATCGCAGACAGCTCTGAGAGGACCTCTAGGAGAGAGGTTACGTACCAGTGACACTGGGAGACTGGCACTATTTAGAGAGGAAAGCTTCTATGTTTTTAAGCGGAAGGGATGAAGTGCTATTCGTCCCTGGCTGTACAATAGCCAGGCATACGTGAAATGAAAATTGCCAAAGCCTCATCTTTGTCATGGCTAAATTTTAAGATGAAACTCTAAATAGAGGGAGGAAGAAAAGTCAAAGTACCTCTCAGGTTCCCCTTAAAACATTGACATCAGTGCACCATGTATTTCAGAGCCCTCCATTTTCCCACAATTTCACCCCAAAGAATTTATCTATCACACATTCAAGCCTCCTCTGCCTAGGAGATTACAAGACCATCTGCTCAGGTTTAGACAACAGAGTAGTTAAAATGCTGGCATCCTTCCTGCTCTAGCACTTTCATGACTGTTGCCACCAAAGGAGGTGAATAAGAGATAGCACCTCCACGTGTGTGAGGTGAGGGAGGAGTGCTGAACACCGACAGCATGTTAATGAGTAGGAGAATGTGTAGACAGAGAAGAAGGGAAAGATTTAGCTGGTGTAGCAGAATATCAAGTGAAAAGCAAAAAATAAAATAAAATACTCTATTCACAAATTAAAGAAAAGGAAATTGAAATCCATAGAGAAAACCAGAAAGTGGAAAAATGGAATAGGTGGAAAGGAAATGGAGTGGCGTAGCTGTACCAAGGCTTCTTCTGAGAGGGTCCAGAGGGATGAGATGTGTTCATCCAGAAGAACTGAGATGTCCAAAGAGAATAGGTCACAGATCCTGCCTAGAAATTAAATGAAAAAAAGCAAGAAATAAAATGTCCTAGTATAAAAGATTTGTACTATACCATCATTATCATGCCAGAAGAGTAGGTTTTTTACATGCAGCATAAATCAAGATAAGGAAAGATAGGCTAAGATATGTATATGGAAGCATACACAGATAGGTATCACTCATTTAAATCATCAGTGAATATGCAGCAGGTAAAATTCATGTCAAGCATGCTGGATGCCATCTGTCACAGTTAGGTTTCCACAGAATGACTGGAAATAGATATTGGCAGCTTTCTGGTTAAAAACATCTTTTTGAACATTCAAAAAAAAAGTGTTTCTCTGCTATTACAATCATCATTTCAGTTTACATTTTTTTGTATGTAGACAATAGAAATAAATCAGTATATCCTTAAGAGGCTTTGTGGCATAACAATAAATGGTTCTGTTTTATTCTTGAAACTGATTTATTGCAATTCAAATCCCTCCTACGGCAATTTCTTCTTTTCTGAATACACAGTATGTTAATCTACTAGTCACGAGCTCTGTTTATTTCTCTCTGCAGTAAACCTGATGTTGAGGCTATCATTCTCCTTTGGTTCCAGGAGAAACAAAAAGTTAAAATAAAAAGATTTTTTTCTAGGTAAACTCCTCAATCTTTATACAAGAAAAAAAAAAAAAAAGAAAAGAAAAAGATAAATACTGGAAAACACTAAAACATTTTAGTGGACTAATATCCTAAATATTTTTAAAATCCATTAAGCATTTAGACAGATGACTTTATTGTTCTTAGCTTTGTGTAATAAAAATGTATAAACTCAAAAAGACTGTGTTGTCGTAATGGGTTCTTATCCATAAAAATCTTAGCCACTAGCAAACCAGAGCTTTGATCAGCATTGGCTGACTGATCTATGAATGAGGTGATATGATGTGATGCATGAATTAAACCATAAACTACTGCATTATTTTTGTGACCACTTTTGATTTCATCCTGTGCTATATATTGTAATAGGAATTGTGCACACAATTTAAAATAGAGTAAAGCCAATTAAAATTAAGAACATGTTGTTTATGATGCCTGTGTATTTTTACATTAAATACCAGCTAATCCATAAGCCACACATATTGCATTTTGCTGGTTCTTTGCCAACAACAAAAGTTATTAGAGCTTTTAGTTTACTCTTTAAGTCAGGCAACAATATATAACATGATACTTCTTCCAATACAGTAAACTCAGCAGTCCCCATTGAGTGTGATTATCATGAGACAAAAGCTGTCAAGAATTTGATTTAAAATTGCATATTTTCATTTAAAAAGAAAAGAAAAACAAAACAAAACAGAACAAAAAACAAACCCAAACAACCCAGCTACAAGGACATAATAGTCATGTATATGTAAAAAATTGTCTTCATGTCATTTTACTGTAAATCTGATACTACTATCTATTGTGATAACCATAGATATACATTCAAGCCTAAAATCTGCTCATGTCTTACAGTTTTTGCTTAGTAACCCAGTAATTTGGCTAATCTATTTTTGTATGAGAGTATATTTTATATATGTATATAATTATTTCTACATTATGAAAGAATAATAGTTTCTGGTAAAAGCCTCTGGGATTATAACTATTTGAAAGATGAGAAGAGTATCGTAAGGCATACATTAAGAAAAGTATATTTTAAGCAATAAGTAACACTGTTGTAATAGATCTTTAGCTGATTTCTGTGTAGTGCCATTTTCATAAATAAGCTTTTAATAATGCATAGTCTTTGTGAATCTGCTCCATGGCATGTACCACCTTCATATTTGGGTTTTGTCTTTAGAATGAGCAACCATCTTTTACCAAAAAAAATAATGTTCCCCTTCTTAGATATCTCATACTGAAATTTTAATTTCTTTTAAACATGACTGATAGCAAAGCTTTGTGCTGTCATTTTTTTCATTCCCTTTGAGTTTAAGTTAATAAAATAAACATTTGCAGACAATAGGCATCAATTCAGGAACTAAACCTTTTGTTTAGCAGTCATTCAATTTCAGAAATTTTAGTTGGAATGCTGTCATCCATGCTATAGTTGTAGGATGAGTTTCCCAAAACCACCAAAAATTCAAGGTCTTCTGCAGTTACAGTCCAAACTCTTTTTTTGTCCCAACAAGCAAACTTTAAAGAAGTAAAAGCTAACTCCAGCTTCATTCCTGTTTAGACCATAGTGTAATGTTCAGAATATTTTCAATGAGCTTTTGAATGATAGCATTGTAGTGCTTTCAGCTGCAGCACTCCTGATTTTTCTGGATTCTTGGCTGTCATGGAAGGCACAAAATTTAAAGAAATGGCTAAAGTTAAAGTGTGTGTAAATATATATGTATTATTTTTAAAGTCTAAAAATGCACAGAAATTACAACACAGAAGGTGGTTCCTATAATACTTGATATTAAAATATTATTATATGGGACTATAACACAGAAGAGAACATATTAGCACATCATAGTATTCAGTAAATTCATAAAATTAGAAATCAACACACATAAATTGAAGAAAATTAAAAATACATATCTTGATTGAATACAACAACATAAATAAAAATCCAAGTGTTTAACAACAAACATGATCCCTCATGGGAATAAGGTTAAAGGGTAGATGTAAATTTCATTCCCTTGAATACAGTCTAGTACTCAGAAAAATAAATAACAGCTATTAATAAAAGTTTAAGAAAGTGATGTACCTGGAAGTTTTAGATACCATAGATCATATTTATTTTGTGAGGTTAAGGTCTTCTATGATGAGGTCTGGAAGATAACTTCTATGAAAAAACAGTATTTTTTAATTTTCTTATGGCACCTTTCATGCTGACTTTTAACCACTTCTCTTTGATTTCTGTTCAAGGTTATGGAAAAAGTTAAGAAGGAAAAAGATAGGACAGACAGAAATGTAACTGATTATTGGGTTCCAGCTGAAGTTCATTAGCAATACATTTACTTGTTGATAGAAGATTTCTTGATGTCAACTAAACATTAATGTTCATGCTGTTATGACACAGGTACTTTGATAGTCTGGGTCCTAAAATTGGTGTAGGCATGCATCTGAGAGTGGACAAGGTTATCCTACTGTTCCCTTCATTCTTTCTCCTCAGATTGAGTGAGATGAATGTTGGGCAATTTCTCCACACTAACTGTTCTCACAGGATGCTTAAGATTCAAGCTGCTGTCACCCCTTTTAAGTCTAAGGATATATTAGATTGTTAGGATTTGGTGAGGAGATGTCAGCTGAAATATGAGTAGCATCTTGACGATTCCCAGTTTTACATCTTTCTCTTGTATTAAATATTCTACTGACATCAATCAGGGCACTGATTAAAACAAATTGACTTTTCATGTCTGAAGGAGATAAAAAGTGAGAGAATGGTAGCATGTGGGTATTGTGACAGTCTCTGAATCTAGAACATTAACCATATATTTGGACAGTAAAAAAATAATAATTGCAGTTGTCCTGGTTTGAGGTAAAACAGAACTAGTTTTCTGTTCAGTAATTTTACTTTTTTAGCTGGGCCTCTTCTAACTAACTAAACTCTGAAATTAACAGCATATTGTTCAGAAACTGTTCACTCTTGTAGTGATAAACCTGATTATACCAAGTAATAGTATGCAGATATGCCCTTGTTTATACTTATTACTATAACAACCAAGGTCAGGTAACTTCGTTATTTGCCCTTTTGGAGGGTGAGAACCAGAAAAGCATACAGGGGTCATACCTGTGGGGAGGAGCAGATAGGACAGGTGACCCAAAACTGACCACCTTCATTTTCAGGTGTTTTGAGAAAATCTAATGGAAACTTTCCCAAATAGAAAAGATTAAGTCTAAGTTCTTCTCATGAAAGATCATGTTATTTTCAGAGATGGACCAGTATCACGGTCCATGCTTTTGCCACCTTCAGGCAAGACTAGTTAAATATGCTTATTGTGGGCTAGACTGAAGAGATAAATGGTGGAGAATTCAGTGACCACTCGTTATTGTGTATATTAGACACTACAACTCCAGAATTCACATACTGAATGACATAATGTTGGCTTTGATCAGTAAAGAACTAAATAATCTCTCCTACTTGGGTTTTTTACCCAAATATCTCTCCTACTTGGAAGACTTACTGTCTGCATTATAATTTCTTGTTCCCTTTTGCATTATAGGGTACAGGCAGGATTCTTCTTAAAAATGTAAACTAATTGGCTACCACAGTAGTTTTCTCCAAATCCTTTCTAATCAACCAACCAACCACAGAAACAAACAAGAAAACTCCAAACAAAACCAGAAAAAAACAAACATCATCTTCTTAAATGTCACCTAAATTCAAGAAAAGATTTCTTCCATATAGACAGGATTATTTTCTTTTTCATTTCAAAATATCAAATTAAGGAATGGGGTGAGAGACTCTGGATCATCACATCTGAAGGTCTTGTTCCTTCACAGTTCTCAGAATTCATGTCAGAATTTTTTTCCCTGTAAAGAAATTCATCAATGGAATTGTCAACTGTGTTCCAGGGAGAGTAAATGTATTTGTATGAATCAGTGAAGCCTAACTAGTTCGTTAGGATGTGACCATACATACACCAAAAAAACCCAGTGACAGTCAGTATTAAATGCTGAAATCCCACAGAGGACACCTACAGATAGAAATTGTGTGAACCCTAATATTCTTTCTCCTGAACTAAAGTACCATACATGAGACAGTCCCATGAGAATATCTGTTCTAAATTCATGCCATTTCTTCAAACAAAACACAACCAGAAGTGAATTAAAAACAGCTAGGCACCTCTACGCTCATAGCTGAAATGGCCACATTCCTGGAGTACTGATTCACAGCACTTTGACCTAGTTCATGTCTAGAAAAAAAATGGCTTAAGTCAAATCCTGACAAACTAAAGCTGTTAAGCAATTTCATCCTGCTTCGTACTGCGGTTCAATTTTACCATAAAATCATAGCCACCCCTTGCCAACACATCACACCCTATCATAACTCTGCAGAGCAGAAGAGAACTGCAATTTCCAGCACCGGGCGATCATCTGCTACACTCCACCAAGCACACACTACTGTAGCGTGTCCCTGGCTGGCTGCCACACCACTTCAGCACTCCACAGCACTCCATGTCCAGCTCGTAACTCAGCCTACTAGTATCAGGACACCATAATGGACATCATTGTGTGAAGAAGGATTTAGCACAGCTGTAGAACGATGCAGCTGACACTCTCATCGTGATACATCACCTTATAAAACCAATAATATTCCCAAGAGGGGAAACAGAATTGGCTTGGCCAGATGAGGGTGCAGCCAACTAGCCCCTATTGTTCTCCAAACCTCTGTATCACATTAACATATCAGATTTCAAACTGGCTTTTGGAAGCTGAAAATGTAATGCTGCATTTCATATGTAAACCCAGCATAAAATTCTTAGGCCAAAGTCTACCCTGCCTTATACCCATGTAATGCTATTAAATTTACTCTGTACAGTTAATGCCCAGCAGGTGTGCTTATTTTAGCAAAATGTTCTGTGTCATGTTCTGTAGCCCTCCACATGGACTGCAATGTCAGGCTGGGCGGGAGGAGACCCAATGCACTGGTGAAATCTGTCTAGGCTCTCAGTTCAACCTGATGATCTGAAAAACTCAACATAGGAGGCCCACCAGAAACAAACAAAACCGAACAAAATGCATCTTAAGTTTTTCTCTGAGTGGCAAATGAAAATGGGGAGTTATCAGGTGAGAAAAGCTGAAGACTACATGAGCAAGTGTATTAGCCAGTATGGATTAACTAAGCTGTTGGCACCCAGATGAAAGGATGAGGTTATACAGCCCTAATATAAGCAGAGTCATCTCTCACAGATGAGCAGCTCCAGCCTCTCTTTGGCATGAGGGTGGGTTTTACAGTCTTCTAAATCCATCACGCTAGTTAACCTTTGAAGGACAGCACTAGGTTTTTGTGTTTGTCATCAAATTTTCAGAGAGGAGGGAGGAGTTTTCCACCTTTCTGAGACCTCCATGAGGTAGGCTGGTTGAAGTCATAGTTTATATATACAGGTATTTCTGGGTATCCACAGATGGATGTAAGAATAAAGGAGTCATCCTCCCAAAGGGTGGGAAAAGGTGAAAAATGTTGCCATGAATGCAATACTGTAAGGATTAGGAAGAAACTGGTGAAGGCTGTGGTGTTCTTGGCCGGAATCCAAGATGAAGAACAGGGTGGGGCTTGTCTGTCTTCTTAGGGGAGGACTACACAGATGTATATTCATTATATATTTTGACACACAAAGCATACACCTCACTGGCAAGAATGAATGGGAGAAGGAAGAGGAGGGCCGTCTGCAGACTCACCTTAGGCTCCTCAGTTAATCTCTGCTTGGAGCAGAGAAGGGTTGGTGGCAGTCTCCTACAAACTGGAAGAAATAAAGGAAGGAATAGTGAGCTGTACTGTGTGAGTTTTGTCATATTACTCACAAGTGAGTTAAATTTTTGTCTTCAGTACTGAAGAAAACCATATGCCTAGCTCCTGTCTTTCTTCTCACACATTAAAGGCAATTCTTACCTTTCTCTGACATTCGGTGTCTCATGATCTTCAGCTGCTCAAAGTTCAAGATGTGATTAAAAGCTAGAATCTTATTTGGATGGGCAGCAGCATTTTTGTGTATCACCCTCATCGAGAGGTATATGTTATAAAGCGTAGAGAGCACACAGAAGCCAGGTAGTCTATACAAGAGTAAAAAGCACTTTTATTAACTGAATAAGTGCTCAGTATAAAAAAAAATGAGTTTGGGTGCCTGGAACCATCCAGACTGTGATTCAGTGAGGTATTTAAAAGGCACACTTAACTCAAAGCCTAGGCTTACATCCCATTAATGAATAGTTTGAAACACTCTTTCACAAACAAAGAAATTCTGTTATAAAATCGTGTCCCTTAAGTAACGTAGATTTTGAAAGTGTTGTGCTTTGAATTAGAACACAACTGGGTGTCCAGGATTGTTAGTAATACCTGTTATAATATTATACTCTCCTATGAACACAGGCCCTGCTAAATTTGCAATGTGACTGTCCTTTCTTGTGCATCTATAAATTTGTGTTGTAGGAAGTTTTTCAGTACTCTGAATGAAGAAAATGTCCAACTAAAAATTCTTTGTTGTATATTAAAATAGCGGTTTCTAAAACTGCCAAAATCATCTTTCTCTTTTCTGACTCTTTCTGACATTCTCTACATTTTAACATTTAGGAAGTATAAACTCACCTTCCAAAATGCAAGTATGAATTTATAGAAGTTTAGACTTCATGCCTTATTTCAGCAAAGAACTTAAAGTTAGACTAAATGGAGTAATTATAGTTGTCTCTTCATATTTTGTAAGCAGTTAAACATTTGGTTAAGATGAAAGATGTTCAGTGTTAAAATCTAAAGGAATTAGGAAATCAATCATTCAGGAAATTATTGGAGGTGATATACAGTTAGCCAGACCCTGCAGTACAATATTTTTGGATTCACAAGCTGTTAAAAAAAAATAAATGAATAAACTAGCTCCATCGTTGCTGCTGTTTAGACTTTCAAACAGTATTTAAACAGCTAGAATCACAGCAAGACATTATATCCTCTCAATCTTTCAATGGTCAAGGTAATTACTCTTCTTTATTGGTCAGAGCTACTTACATTAAAGTAACTGCTATAACTACCTTTTTCTGGGTGGAAAGGCAGGAAGAAGAGAGTGTGTTTGTAAAGGATGGCTGAAAAGGACTGTTTTGAAATAAAAGCATTGTATTTGGACGGCAGTTAAGCTAACATTTCACCATACTGGCCCTCAGATATGGAAATCTAAAGCTGTATGGAAAATCATGTCTCTGTTCTGTCATGTGACAAGGAAGTCATGCTGATACATGGGGAGATGACAGTTGTCACTAACCAAATGACTGTGGAAAAATCATGAACACTCCAGTTCCTTTAGGTATTTGCTGTCAAGCTGAAGTGAAAGAGATCTTGATAGTGAGAGTCATTGAACATCCAGATTGATTCCCTGTTTTGGTAAGGGCAGAGGCACCTTTGTGCATGGGAAATCTTTGTCAAGGGCAAGCAGGAGAGGAAAGAGGGAAAAAAAAACCTTACAAGAAAAAATAAGCAGCAGTTTTATTAACCCCACTGTATCCTTTCAGAGATCTGATGCCTGATTGAATCACAATTTATGATAAACCCTGTCATACTCATGCAACCTTTAGATATCAGAACACAGGAAATACAGTAAGATAAAATTGTTCATCCTTAATAAAACTGTAGAAATAGTTTGATTGTCATAAGTATAAATGGCTAATAAATATTATGTTAGGTTATGAATATTAGGAAAATTTAAATAGCAACTACTCTTGCTTTATCCGTGAAGATGATGTGGCTTTAGTCTCCAGGAAATTCGGTTTGTAATACTGAATATGCATTTTTGTAGAAGGCATATGACAGCAGTATCTGAGAAGAACCATTTATGTTGTATAGAGTGTAAACAGAAGGGAAATCTTAGGAAAGAAAAAAAACTGAAATGTTTTACTTTCTTATTCATTTTAATGAAAATGTGCACAAAACCCCCTATATTAATATGAACAGTAATCATTATATCCACAACTTGCTGTTTGATTTCAACAGGTGCACAATTGGGCTTGTTTGAATAGATTTTCTCCTGTATGTGCCACAGGGATTTCTCCCAGGAAAGTGCTATTTAATACCATAATAAATGAGGGGAGAAAATGAGAAGGCAAGAGTAATAAGGTCATGTTTGCATTTTAAACTACTCAAAGTAGCTAAATCTACAACTGACTGTGAAGACTTCGGGAAAAAATCCCAAACACAGAGTGACTGGACAATAAAAACAGTCAGTCAATTAAGTAATGGTAGGTTCAAGTGACATAAACCAAACTGTCACCAAACATATAACCACAACTATGTGGTGATGTGCTCTAAATTAACTTTTGCAACTCAGAAAAGAGTCATCATGAATAAATTTCTAAAAATATAACTCAGTGATTGGAAGACACCAAAAACAAAGTGGCATAATAAATGCTATGTTTGTTTAGGTATAATTTGAGGAGAAATACTTAACATCAAACGTGCCTGTAGTGCATCTTTATCTTGAAAATTACAAGCAACTAAATGACTCTGAAAGATTTTCACATAAAATTTAACATATGATTTAACTTGAAATCATTAATACATTTCCTAAAAGCTATCATTAGCTTAGCCTGATATTTTGGCCTTGACACAGAAAAGTCTTTAAGAAGTTCTGGGACCTGCCATAAACAAGATAGTATAAAGAAAAACTACCAGGGAGGTCAACAAGTATTAGCAAACTCAAGGAACAGATTTTGAATGGGCAAAGACAGAATAGAGTGCTGTTCTTCGTCTTGGAAAAGAGACACAATAGTTTTCTTTAAAATTATGAATGGCAAGAAGGCAAAGCAGAAAGATTTCTGTAAGCTTCTCACAACAGAGGAGTTCGGGAACATCTGAATTAAAACATCAGGTAACAGTTCTAAATTGATCCAAAGGAAGCCCTGCTTTCGTCTAGTATGCAATTTAAATTGTGTGATTAGGAGATTGTTCATATACATAAGTTGAAACAATAATTAAATTCATGGAGAATATGTCTTAGGTTGGTTGAGATGCAATTTGTGGCTCAGGCCGTTGCTACTTACTGCTGGAAACCGAAAGGATACACTAGAAGGAAGACCACTCTAATTATAAGCTATTCTTACTGTGAATCTTTTCTTTTACTTACTTAAGCCTCTATTCTTGGCAGCTATCAGAGACAGGTAATGGACTAAGCGGACCTTTTATCTGACCCATTATCACAATCGTACGCTCATCTTAGATCAGGTCTACTTAAGAGTGGCGCGTTCCAAAGAAGTTGGAAGGCGCAACCATTAATTTATGTTTCATACTCTCAGTTTCCAAAACAATAACCAATTCTAGCACAGTAGAAGAACAGGTATTCGTACAATAGAGTAAGCAATTGTTTTATAATTGCATCATGTGACTTGCTGCAGGGCTGTTAAAGATGAAAAATTTTCAATTTACTCTTACAGCAGAAAAAACTGCTAGCTTTTCCAAAGTATCCATTGGCCAATGTTCTGGATAACTTGTAAATGTTCAGACCCAGCATAAAAAGCATCATTTTTATGCAGCTTGTGTTGAGTATAAGATACTTTGGTTTTCATGTGGAAACTTTTGCTTCTTAACCCCATCTCAATTCAGTGTAAATATCCCTTCCAGTTTTATCAGAGCAAGACATTTTCTTTCTTACCTTTATAATTTTGAAACCTTACTTTTCAACTATCTCTGCTTTAGCTGAGGACGTGTCCTCTCAGTCAAGTGCTTACATTCTAATTATAATTAGTCAGATTCCATTCAATCCATTGCTAATTCAGAATATTAGCTTTTTAGCCATCTCAGCCTATCCACCCCTAATTACCAGGATGTTTGTGTTTTTTGCCTTCTGACAACTGGCAGCAGTGACTTTTGTCAACCATCATGCTTGTTAGGGGGACCTTAGTTGCATTTCCACTGTGCACACAAACACTAAGCAAGTATAAGGAGTAGGTAATCTCCAATTTTATTGATAACCTTCACATATTTGTGTGCTGGGCAGCCTGCCCATGCTTGCAGCTGCTCAGTCTGTAAGTCAGCCAGAGGTCTGGCAACCAGGGCTCCCTGGACCTTGCTCTACTCTCTGGGCAAATAGGCAGACAGGAAAGCATATTTTGTCTTGAAAACAGTTAAACGTTGTCACTTTGTTTCCAAACCAAACCATTATTGGACTGCCATACTTTGACAGAAAACTGAGTTTGTGAGCCTTTGTTCCAATGGAGGGAAATGCCCTTCCTGAGTCAGTCAAATTGACTCCAGTTGTCACAGAGAGGAACTGGGCACTCTTCATGGACAAAGCGATAGTTATTCTTCATTAAGCCAGTTTTAACCCTCCATCTTTACCTCATCTTGCACGTCTTCTGAGCACATTCATACAGCTGTAAATCCTTGACAATAATAAACATCTGTTATGCCCTGAGGGGAGGTTTATATTTACCTCTTTTACCAGAGTAAAAATACCAGCTGCCAAAGAGGAAAAAGATGGTTTCTCAATATGTGATTTGTTATCCTGAAGTGGCTTCAACATCTCTCTACTTGATCTTCATCACTTCTTCCTCACTACAAGAAGGACACTGAAGTGCTGGAGTGTGTCCAGAGGAAAGCCACCAAGCTGGTGAGGGGTCTAGAGAACAAGTCATATGAGGAGAGGCTGAGAGAACTGGGCATATTTAGTCTGGAGAAGTGGAGGCTGAGGGGAGACCTCATTGCCCTCTACAACTACCTGAAAGGAGGTTGTAGAGAGGTGGGTCTTGTAGGAAATTCTGGCCCTATTAATGTTGGTAAGAATTTTGCCACTTTAGAAAATCCATGGCTTCATCTTAGATGACAGGTTTCACCATAGCTATGTGAGATCTGACAATGGTACATATCTCCGTAGGACTACTGGAGATGGCATAACTAGCATTTTCTAGCTGAAGATGTGTACAGTGTTCACAGGTTAAAAGGTCATGATATGTATAGTTTGGATCCCATGTTTGCAAAAGTATGTTGAGAATTATTAAAGGTGGATAAAGAGAAATTTGGTTAAATGCTTAAAAGTGATCCATTTATATTCTCAAAAGCAGATTGAGAGGTGACTCTGGTACAAGAGGATTCATTTCTTTGCCGAAGGAAACTAATGACTGTTAAAGGTCTCTGTAATGTGAAGAAAAAAAAAAAAAAACAACCAACTAATAGGAACTCATAACTGGAAGATAGATAAACTGAATAGAAAACTGGGCCAAAATTGGCAACAGAGAGATTGACTAATTGCTGGGGAAAACTACAGGAAACCACTAGAGTCTCAGTGGCCAGATGTCTTCAGATCCAGTCTGGATTCTTTTCAAGAAGGTGTTCTTTGGCCAAACTCAATTTGTAGTTCAGTCAAGCACAAGTCATTGGATTTGGCACATACTGCTATGTAACATATGAAGTGATCCAATGATCCTTTTTCAGCAGTAAACTGAATGGAAAGGATGGGGCCACACAGTCATATTATAATTGTTTTAATATTGATTTTTTTCTTCATTTGATGGAATAATAACATAAAGCACTAATTTTAGATTTTATAAGTTGATACCTGTAGAGCAAATATTTTCATTTCTAACCCTTGATCAAATTCCCTCTCAAAGAGCATCATATGGGCCAAAACTGGTTCAACATTTGGGTCTATGTGTTCTATATAACCTTTCTACAAACAGTTTTTAGGCTATTCTTACTGCAAATGAGAATGAAGACACAAAGATGATATAGGTGTATACACATTTTTGAGAAAATATACCTCTAATGCTTGTCTCTTCTTGGTACTGAGACCACTTTTGTTAGGCAACTGTGTTCAGTTGTCAGCAGACTTCCAGAAAGATGGTCAGAAATTAATCAGCTCCAGTGAAATGACAAAGGGACAATTAAATTAATGGAAAACACGCACAACTGAAAGAAAAAAAAAGGGTCTTAGTCCATTAACATTATGAAGGGGAATACCTTGATTGTAGTTTGCAAGAGAAATACAAAGGAGAAATTTGATAGCTGGGAGTTTTTCAGTCCAGTAGAAAAAGTTATAACAGAAGTCTGAGAACTGAAGACTCACAAATTTAAACACCAGATTTTTTTTTGTTTGCTCATTTATTTGCTTTTGGAATGTGAGGCTTAGGTGCTGGTCTGAAGTCCACCTGACACTTTGCAAATGCTAAATCAAGCAAACTCCTCAGTGTCTCTGAGATCCTCACTGTGCTGGAGGAGGCACAAAGCCACAGGAGACCTAGTTTCAATCAAGACTTTTAGGTTTCAAGTTATAGAGGTGACCATAAGTAAGGTGAGCTGATAGGGAGTCCATCTGGTTTTTATTTTAAGTAATTAGTGTTTCCAGATAATTTTTCATGGACATTTTTTCAAACAGTCTAGAAATTAACATTAGAATGACTTAGCAAAGTATACAGTGTATGTGCTATACTTTGAAATACTGAAATGAGATTCTCATTTCAAAAAGAGCACTTCTCAACCACAGCTACTGGAAATACTAGTAATAATAGTAAGACATAATTTAGGGAAGTTCTATGTTTATATTAGGCAGGACATAGAAATAAATAGTCACCATTTTCTCTGTGCCTGAAATTCTTTAAACACATTCTTTTAAACTTCTACAGGCAGCCTTTTATTTTTACTTCAGCAAAGTATCATTTGATTCAAAAAGCAACTGTAGCAAAAATCTGATTAAATCAGAAACATAGGGTTTACTTTCTTGCTGGCTTTCCAATTGTGTTATCCCTGTGATTATCATCAAGAGTTAGAAAATCAGCACAGAATTTAACTCTGAATAAGCCAATATTTTAAGAGTTTTTAAAAATCTTTCATGTTCCTCTTCATTTAGCTCTGAAATTTGATATTGCTAACAAATAATCATGCCATTAAGTAAATTTTCGTGATGATATTGTAACAGAAGATTGCTCTATTGTAGCATTGCTGACACTGCTCTTGATTTTTACTTTTGCTCTGGCTGATGCAATCGTTTGGTATTTCTTTGTTGCTGATTCAGTTTTTCCTACTTCTGCAGGTATAAAGGAGAAAAAGCTTAATTTTAGTGCCCAAGAGTCTCAAGTATTAGACTATCAATTTCTGTTTGGGACTTGATATCTGAAGTAGAATACTACAAAGAAACATTGATTTCACTTTATGACAGTACTTGAATGAAACAAGCTGAACTTAGAGCATTAATACTCAGTAATGAAACAAACAAAAAAAAGAACAAGAAAAATAGACTGGGGGGGGGAATAAAACAGGCCTTGAATCCCCTTAAGCAGGCGAGGGAACCCATGTGTCCCTTAAAGGTTGCTTTAATACAGAAATGATCACAGAGTGCTTACAAAATACCAAGAAAACTTAGATGGGAATTGGCCTTCTGTAAAGGTATCACCTTGGAGATAAAGATGTCACGGTCAGTGAAACAGCAACTTTGAAATTTGCCCTTAATTGCAACCTTCCCTGCCAAGAGGAAACTCAGGGAAAGGTCTTTGGAGAAGTGTGCTTAAAATAGGACTATAATATGGCAGTCATAGACAAGTGTATTCTTCTATGAGTAAAGCAAAAAGTAGCAAAGACAGTAATGCAGATCCTATCTCACTATTGAACTACCTGGCAAAATGTTATATCTTCAGATTCTGCTTAATGGTAATAGTTTGCTATTTATCCTCTCTTTTAGCCTCTAATAAACACTATTTCTAATCATATATTATCCTTTCTTAACATCTGATATGGATTTTTCACTCTAGCACTTCAGAAATGTGCCTGAAACTTTATAGTACAGATAAATAGCTCAAGATACTTGTTACAGACCCAGATACTCAAGTTTATTATCAGGTCTCAAACGTGAAGTGGTAATGCCTCAACACAGGAGTGAGTGAGTGTTGATTGTTATATGTTATTGCATGAGGGTTCAATGTATTCTGTAAGTGTACCAGCAAAGGTGGATAATAATAATTAATTAATTTTGCAAGTGGTTAGGTACAATATGGTGTGTTACTGAACACTTTTATACAAGAATCTCTTTGCCTGGCATGCTCACAGCTTTTGGAAGGATATGTCCTTCAATGTTTTAAACATATTTGATATTAAATTCCACTTGTTACTTAGGTGAAGGGAAAAGAGACCTAATGAGCATGATCAGTACATTTAGGACAAAACAACGAGCTTTACACATAATAAGATATACTATACAAAGGTGTTATTTGAACTATTTCTTTTTTAGAGGACTATAACTTTGCAATCCTTTTCCACAGAGAGTCATGGTAGTTTGGCCTGAATACAAGAGATTTAGAACTCAATCTGCACCCAAGCTGGTGTATCGTATTCTACCTTCTGTAATTATCTACCTGAAAAGTTTAGGGGAGAATATATCTCTTTTTTTTAGAGAATACTTTACAGATTTATTCAGCTTTGACCCATTCTGCACTTCACTGTGTAAATTCCTTAGATGTTGAGCATGGGTAGAACACAGAAGTAAATGAATTATAACCTTCATTTTTGGACCTCAACATTTCATCTCTATCATACCACTGTTATGAAGTAGATGTGGTTATTAATCTTCAAATAATTTATCAGATGTGTGTTTCCCACTAAAATATATTTAACTGCTGTATAATCACATTGTGGTTTCATTATTGCACCAATAGGAGATGTTTTATTTCAGTTCTGTTAACAGCTCCTGTAGAATCAGACATCACAGTTTCTCTCTTTGTTAAGTACATGATTTGTAGAAGATTAAGGGCCAAGTTCAACTCTTCCAAAAGATAATGTGAGTCTTTCAGTCAGGGTGTCTCATTAGTTGCCTAATGTGAGGAATAAATTTCACCACTTCAGGCATTATTTACACAAGTTTTTATTCATATATAGAATTCAGTTCATGAAAGTGTTTCTTGGACTTAAAATAAAATTATTTAAATAAACCAGAACTAGATATTATATAAATAGCCAGAGGATAAAATAAAAGAGGATAAAAATAAGGTAAAACTCATACAAACAAGTGTACAGCGTACAGAAACAACTTATTTAATGAACACATCTGCAGCTTAGGTTTAATGTTTAATTATGTTTATAAATGGTAGCTTTGTACCTAATTTCACTTCTTTTTTACAACTTTATTTGCTGCTATTGGAATTGCACAAGTTTGAGTCTCTATACATATATATAGCTGTAGTGTCTTTTTATTTTTTTGTACTTTTTACTTATTGTATTTTATTTAAAAAATATTTGGGAGACTGGATGATAGAAAGAGAAACAGAAAACAGACAAATAACATGACTTTGGAAATGTTAGAAAACCAAATTCTGTTCCCGTGTACTACAGAGGTCATTTACTTTCCATTCACCTTAAGTTGTTCTGGATTAGACATTTATTCAGAAAAAATCAAATTGTTGAGTACTGCAATTGTTCAGAGAATCCTGTCAACTACCTGATTTCAGGTGATTTCTGAGTTATATCTAAGTTTTTAACATAGCCCTAATATTTTCCAAGTAGTAAAGCTACAAGTAGAAAGAGGGAAGAGCAGACTAATAGAAAGAGCTAGGCAATCATTTTTAATTATATTATTCCAGATTGAAAAAAATAAACCAGACCCCGTTAGTAATTTTGTCTCTGCTATTTCATCTCAACACAAGCTAAATTCTCTCTCTCTAATTAGTACTGCTGAAGGATCAATAAAGCATTTCAGTCCTTCACAATTTTTTGTCAATCTACCTGCCACACTGCTGAAGACAGACATCTTTATTTTCCTCTTACAGTGTGATTGAAAATGAGATAAAGGTATTTGATCTTGGCAGATGGACAAATTATTGGTATTTTGCTTGAGAGGAATATAAATTATGACATATTAAAAATGTGGAAGACATTTTGGTTGTTTTTTTTTTAAAGAAAGAGGAAGAGGGAGAGGAGAGGAGAGGAGAGGAAGCAATATGTGGATGATTAATTCCAGGCACAAAATCCAGCTAGCAGGCTCGTTTTCTTATATGGCTTGTGTAGGCCTGTGTAGATAATTCAGATATCATAATGCCAAGTCACATAATAAATAAATCCCCAATTATACTCATCACCTCGTATTTTGGCCAATGCAACATTTGGCCTCATTCCACCCTGTGGGATCATTTTCGTGTAAAATAAGCCAGCAAGTTTAGCAAAGAAGAAATTGTTCCTAGGATAAGAGATATGCAGAGCCCCAGATATGTGCCAATCCCAGAGTTCCTTTAAAGGCATAATGATATGAGAAGTTACTCTTAATGTGATTTGTTGCTGCCTGATTTGTGGTGCAGAAAGAACCAAGAAACATGAGGGGTTTCTCTCACACAAACGTACAGATCCCAACACATAATTTTGCTGCATACCTCCATAGCAAGTAAATGATGCTTCTTAAGTTACATCTGGAAAGGGAAAACACATGAAAAAGACCTTTTCAGTACACCAAACAGTACAGGCTCAAACTATCCTGTGTATTTTCTGTATGTTGGAAAAAA
>JAHREE010000367.1:6318565-6377109 GCA_033628505.1 Tringa tobata
ATACCAGAAATTAAGAGATCACTCCTTTAATGGATATACTATTTATTTAGAACTATTTTCATTGAGCTATATAACTCATTAAAATCTTATTTTCCTAAATATTAAGGATACACATTAGGTATCAGATATTTTTCTACACTGTCACTGTGTAGATGCTTCCTAGTAAAGACTTTTCACAAACATCAACCCATCCTGGTTTCATAACAGTGACTCAGATGTAAAGACGTGACATTGACATCTTTTCTCTAGTCTTGTATTACATCTGCTATTATCTTACAGTATATGAATGAGAAAGAAATAGTTAACAAAGTCATAAATAGTGCTTTGAGTTTGGAATTCATAAGAAAATCCTATTGAGATTTGTCTCCACTCTATCTTTGCTGCAAGTTTGAAGCCACACCATGATTCCTTTCTTTTCCATAGATCACTCGATCACTATAGTACAGGCACAGGTCACTGCAATCAGTTTGTGCAGCTGCTGAACCATGGAAGGCCTCATTCATGGCTGTGACTTGCAGCCCTGCAACCACTCTTTTTGCACAAGCTGAATCTCCAAATGCCCTCTCAGGTTCCCAGCTCAATCAAAGCTTTGGGGAATAGGCAGCTGTTGAGTACAGCAGATGCCTGAGTAGTGGCGGGGCGTTCTTCTCCCAGTTCTCTGACTTGAACTAGAATGGGCTTCTGAAAAATATAGTTCTAGCCAGATGTTCAGTAATTTACCTTTTAATTTCATTGACATGTCTACTCTGGGGGGAGCAGTATATATTGACATTTTGCATCTAGTTACTTCCTTATTGATGGCAAGGCCAGTTGGCAGGTATTATTTGCTAAAGAAATGCTAAGCAAATACTGCAAAACTTATTCATGAACATTTATTTGAACTAAAAAAAAAATAAAATTGGCTATGTCTGTGTCCCCAGTGGATTCAGTTTCTGCAAATATTCCAGCAAACAATTTTAAAAGGAGGCATGTTCACTGAAGGGCCCAGCTGAGCAGCTCATGCATATTCAAGAAAATATTTAAGCATATGCTTAACTTTGAACTTCAAATTGTATTGAGTCTCAGAGGGATTCAAGCATGTGTTTAAAATTCTGCTTGAGATTACTTACGTCAAGAAATTTACCATACTGTGTCCTGAGGTAAGACCATATGGATTGAAAGCTATCCAAGATCAGATGATGCATGGCAACTTGCACAATCAGATCACTCGTTGTCTTGATAAAATCTTTACAAGAGTGTAAATTTGTCTCTTGAGGCTTTTTAGTGTAACTATCACTTACAATTTGACATCAAATTCTTAATGAGCTTTACCTTAATCCACTTCTAAGGTCTATGGTTATTCCTCATAAATGAGAGATAAGAAAATCTCAAAGTTTTATGAGTAGAAAAGCAACTGAAGCATAGCTATATAAAACTACATTCCAAAGCAGAAAAGCCCTTGGACCTAGATTTTTTTTTCTATCTAGTTCCATTGGTAGGCAGTGGAGCGTAGGTGGTGTTGTCATCTAGGGATTCCTATTTCTTTATTTGGCAAGAAACAGAAAATGTGAAGATCTGTTCTTAATTAATTTCAAATAACATGAATTTGAGCCTTAATCTTATCACATGGATTAAGAAGAGTATTTGTTTAGGGACTATACTATGACATCTTTTATTCTTATTGTCATTAAAAGTATATTCCTTGACCTTTAGCAACTATTTAAAATCCCAACAAAAGTTCTTGACGCTTGCAAATGGAATTCATCTCTGCAGGCATAGATAAATGTTTTGTTTCCTACAAAATAATATATGCTTCATAATAGGCAATTTATTTTATTTTTTTTTATAATGACCATCAAACTTGTTTTTTCATTTGGCAGAAGAAGTTGCCTAAAACATTATCCAATTTGTCTGTCTCTGATGATGATTTGATGAACTCTGCTACTCCCCATTTTTGATTACGTTTATATTATCTACCCAAATACACTGTTCTATCTTGACTTTGATTGTTTGCTGCAATATGAGGATGTCATCATTGGTTTATGACTCTTTAAAATTGCTAGACAACTTAATTCATCTTCAGCTGTTATAATAAACACTTGATAATGATCTTTCCTTAATTGCTCATTTTATAGTTCCACTCCCTCTCTTTTGAATTTCCTTCTGTGATAATCTGTTTTCCCTCAATGGACTTTACAGCGAGCAGAGAAGGAGAGAACATTTCTTCCTCCTACTAGGGCTTTGATGAATTACTGTTTTCCTATGCACCCATTTGGGGGTTATAGGTTGGGATTTTTTTTTCCTTCATATATGTGCATTTCTTAAATGAATGCAGGCAACAGCTGTCAAAAAAATACCACACAAAATGGATCATTCAGGACCTTTAGAATCTCCAAGCATTCCAGTAATAATGATAATAATGATAATAATTGTTTTAAAGTTGCTCATGTACATCGTCATTGTTTTTGCTACTGCAAAAAATAAATTACTAGTCAATAAAATTGTATTGTTTTCAGGATTTAATTTAAATATGTTTCAGTGTTCTGCAGAAAAGACAGAACGCTCTCATGCAAAACCTGAAGTTTAGAAGTCCATTCTCTCTGCTTAAAACTACAAATCGCCGTAAGAAAATCAAAGGAAACCTGAAAATCTAGCTGTTCATTAAAGTGGTTTCTTTAGCTGCATGAACTAATGGCAAGTTCCTTTATCAGTTTCTTTTAGTGGTGTTTGCACTTCTTTCTCCCATAGTCATTTGAAAATAGGAAATGTTAGATCATGTTGACAAGTTGTCGATTAAAGTTAAATGTTGCTAGCAAATGCCATTGAGTGCCCTAATTAAAACTACCACAGCTCTTTTAAAAGTTAACAATATCTGTTGTTAGAAGTATATGTTAATATCCCCTAGTACAGAAACAAATTAAAGAAAGTGTAAAACTGTGCTTACAGACGCACTTTCATGGCATGTGGATGCATGAGATTCCATAGAAAGAAAATCATAATTATAGAAAACTATATTAAGCAATTTGGAATTGATATGCATATTTTACCATGAATTCTATTCCCTTCCTTTAAGCTAGTAGGGGCAGTATGGCTTAGGAGCGGTCTGTTTGTGCCCTGTGTTGCATATACGGCCAAGAAAAGGTGGAAGGCAAGTCACTGTCTTAGGCTGGCCTGGGAAACAATGTTCTGCATGAGGGGTCCACAAACCTCAGTGATTCTCCCTAACATGGGCCCAAATCAGTGTCACCACATTTTTATTGGAACAATCTGTGAGCTTTTAAGGCAGAGAGATGAACTGGTGAACATATACCCATTTTCCTTTCCCTACATCCACTCAAATCCAGTGGTAGCCTTTGTTCTGCATAAAGGGAAGAAAGTAGATGTTTAAATCGCTACAAGTCTTTTCTCTAATAGGACACATTAAGCCCAAATCTTAGTTGTACAGAGACTGAAATCTGCAACACAACAGCACTGGCATATATTCTTTCTGCAAACCAATTGCGCTTCTTTTCCTCACAAAAGCAAAAGTTTTCAAATAATTTGGGACATTTGAGTCCTCCAAGCCCAGCCTTGGTAGCCTTTCAAGCGTTTTGGTGATTTTTAGACACATTTTTTGGCTGTCCTAAACAGTTACTTCAGTTGGTTTATGACATGTTTGAAATACTCATCCTGTTTCTGTAATCCCCGAGAAAAAAATAGGTAGGGGATCTGCCAGGGCAAAAATGCACTGGAAAGGATTGTAAATTAAATTACATTATCTAGATATAGTGAAATATTTGTGAGGTTGATTGTATGTGGGAAGTATGAGCCTCAATTGACTACTGAGTTAAGGTAGAATTAACTTTGAAGTGCTTGATTACGCCTTTTTGTTATTTAACTGCTGACTTGTACGTTATCATGGGATTCTTGAAATATACCATCTCACATACACAAGCAAGAGATGTAAGACAAAACAACATCAAATTGAGTAAGACTTCACTGATGCAATGTACTGAGAAAGGTGACAATAGCCTTCCATATGCATGGTACAGATAGCACCTAAAAAAACCCCTATTCCTGAGAGGTGTAGCTTCCAGGTCCTGCTGAATGGATAAATCTTCATCAGCAGGAGTTCCTGCCTTACAATGAGGCTTATTTAACCCAGGATTCCAAGCTCACCTCTCTACCAGCAAAGTTTATGTCCAGTTGGAAAGGAAAACAGATCATCCATGTTTCTGCAGTAAAATCTTTGACCTCTACACTAAAGAACTTGCAAAACAATGTTGCACCCAGATTATGTAATTCAACTCCTATTTGGGACATCATTTAGGCATATATTTAAGTTCAGCTTTGATATATGGAACAAACTTTAGGGAGCTTTACATGAAATTTTCCTGAGACAGTGTCTGAGTGGGTGAGTTCTCTTCTGGGTAGAAGACAGAAAGGGAAAAAGACTGGAGAGGTTATACAGGTTTGTTGCGCATACTTGAAGAATAAACGCCTAACTTTTTATTCAGTTTTACTCCCAGCTTGGTTTCATGTTGTTTTTGTTTTGATAATTACTTGTTGGCTTCAGTCAACGATATGTATTGCTTTCTATTTGTGCAATTGGTATAATTACATAATTAGTGTAAATAGATGCAATCATCATTAGAATGTTTTGGATTCCATGAAACCTTATGGAAATCATATAACATACACTCAGTGATACTTAAAATACTGCAGTGTGATAGTTTCAACCTTTTTTCTTAAAATTACATTGTGATATTTCTGCAGCGGTCCTCAAAACTGTGCCTGTGTTGCAGGCTGCAGTATGAAAGCAAGCTAGGTGTGCTTCTTGCCAAATAACATCCAGTAACTTCTAGAAGCGTGAGATGACAAGACTTCTCTCAACTGTCTCTTAAACCTAGGAATAAATACCTGCACAAAAATTCTTACACAAAAATATGCAGAGGCATATTAAAATTTAAATTCACCAAACACCTCTTCAGTTTTTCACAAGTGCAAACTTATTATTGCATCTGCCTCTTAATTAAACATAAGAATGAATAGATAGATAGATAGATAGATAGATAGATAGATAGATAGATAGATAGATAGATAGATAGATGTGTAAAAGCATAGGACATCAGAAAGTACGACTAAAAGTTGTCATTTGCTTAATGGAGCCCCTGCAACTAAGAATGGGAGATTCATTCAAAATAGTCCCACTACACTTAACAGATTTTGAATGCTGCTGCTTTCATGAAAAATAGCCACAGCTATTCAGTGCTACAACAGGAGAGCTGGAGAAAGTAAGGGTATCACAACATCATGAATTCCTGGGAATTCTGCCTGGTAGCAAAGAGTTTCATAAGCTGCTCTGCTGAGGACATCAGCTGAACCCCAGAGACAAGCAGCTGTTTACTCATCTGCATCTTAGAAGAATGTTTTTTTTCATGATAATTTCAAGAATCAGCCTGAAGACCTTAGAGCAAAAAAATTTACAAATCCACAGAAAGGTCAAGACTTTCATTTGCCGTCTCACTAGGTAGCTTTGCTGTGTAGTTGTGTGATAAGGACCAAAGTGATAGCAACACTTAGCATTACTATTAGTGGAACATACTATATGAGAAAATGATATAGTTGTGAAAATCTGTGGATACTCTGAGGAGTTGCCTTAGATTTTCTGTTTCTCGTAATTCTGGTGTTTGACTGTCTGTTAGATTTTCAAAGGAATTATGCATCCAGGAATCTAGAGGGGAGCTGAATTCTGAAATTCTTTTCCAAATTGGGACTGCTGAACATTAATATCTGGCTTACAAGATGTTGCACTGTATCACCATCGCTGAAAATGTTCAAGGTCAGGTCGGACAGGGCTCTGAGCAACTTGATCTAGTTGAAGATGTCCCTGCTCATTGCAGGGGAGTTTGGCCTGGATTGCCTTTAAAGCTCCCTTCCAATTCGAACTATTTTATGATTCTATCTATTAGATGGTGATTTCTATAACTCTTTTAATAGTGAATGTCACTTCCTCATAAGCAGCATCCAAAGACATATCCTGCATCACACTAATACATGCGAGAAATTCCATTCACATGAGGAAATTGCTACCTAGCATGCATAAGCAATGTCCACTTTACCTAGTAATTCTCATCTATAAGGATACATAAAAGGATGAAAAACATTTACTTTAATGCTATTTCTGAATTAATAATTCTAAAGTTTGGAACTCTGAAACAGACAAGAGATTTATAAATCAGTGGGAGTTTGTCTCATTTACTATTTAACTATTAGCTATCCTTTTCCATTTATATTTTCATTTCCTTTTAAATATATCTGAGATTAACTTTATTACAGTTCAATGTGATATTTGTATCAGAGTCTCATTTCAAGAATAGCATAATTAAGGTTAAAGTTCTATCACAGGTTGCAAGATATTTTAGATACTGTGAGGAGAAAAACAAGAACATACCTCCTGTACATCATAATTTCATTTCTGAACACTCTGCAATCTTTACATTTTTTAAATTTTGTTAGTACCATGGCTTGAGTATTTTGAGATGCGCAACTCTCTCAATTCAGCAATGCTAGATAGGAATTAATTTTATCATGGAGGAATTATTCTAACATTTGTATGACATGGAGTTCCTCATACCTGCAACACACACACACACACAGAACCCTGGAGATAAAAAATGCTGGTGCTTTTTTACCTTTTTTGTTCACTTTACATTTCAAAAACACTGGGGTTAACAATTTAAAAATTATATTGGGATGCTGTGTAAGACAAGCTAGGATTGTCATTTTTGCAGTGATGCTCAGCCACGTTCCCTGATATTCTCTCAGTTCTGCTGGAAGACTTGGAAAGGTAGTAAATCTTACGAAGAGAATAATGCTGGCATGCTCAGATTCATTTATAGCTTTAATAGTCCCGTTTTTGATATTTAGCTCTACTTATTATTTCAATGCATTTGCTATTAAGTAGCTAATAAAGAGAATGCACTGGAGACATCTGTAATCACACTAAGCACGTGGACAAGCAGGGCTGCATTTTATACCTCAGATAATATTTTAAACTAACTCTAAGGAGGGGTGCTTTATGGTCACCCTCCATTCTCACATAACAGGTGTATAACTCCCCCTCATTTCTAAGTTAAGCTACAAAGAAAAGTAAAGGATAATTTTCAGTGGTAGAGGTCAGTACATTAAAAATTCAGATCTCTCACTTTCATATAGCTTATAAGAAAATATCCTGATCACTGTTTTGTTTCTTGGAATTGTTCCTTTTTTTTTTTTGCTGCAGACACCAGCCAGCCTGGTCAACCAGCCATCTGCTGGGCTGCAGTTTTCCTCTTCACCCTCTAATGCCCAGGAATGACACATGGACTCTTTCATTCTTCCATGCACTGTCAGAACACCTCCAATCGCAGTCTGACCAGGGAGAAAGGGCACCAGAGCCCACCTCTGTGGAGACTTCGGACTTTCCTTAAGTGGTGAACCCCAAAGTGCAAGAAATAGCATATCTTGATTATTCATGTCTGCTCTGACACCAAGAAACCAACTGACTAGAAAAAAAAATTGGTGACATGCATACTTATTTGTGTGTTTTAACTTTCAAGTGATCAATAACTATTCAAATTTTACTCAGAATCAGCCTAAACTAAGTATTCTCTTATTATTATCATTCAGCCCCTCCCTCCCAGCCTTTTCCTTGCCATGTATGTTTGAGGTATGATATTGCTCTGAGAGTCTATGTGAGTGCACGGTGAGTCCTTTGTGTCTGTCTGTCCTTGATTAATCATTACTGCATTCTTGTGCCCAGGAAGCAGTCATTGTCCGAAAACAACTCGCAGGTGCAGGTCTGTTTTTGTTTTTTTTTTTTTTCTCTGCTCAGCAGTGCAGGGTTCTAGAAACAAGATTTTTAAAGACACCGTGACATCTATCTCCCACTGATTTTGATGAGAGCAAAATGTCTAAATACCTTGAAAAATCTTGTTATAAATGACTTAGCGAAATCCAATTTTCCAAAGTGACTTAAGCAGACTTAGGAGCCTGAGAACTCAGACACACAATTAGGTTACTACCGCTTAACATGTTACCATTCATCAGCTGAGCTTGAACTTCAATCATTTCAGGCTAGGCTAAACAAAATTATCTTATATTTGCCACTGGCTAATTCTGAGTGCACAAACATTTAAAATTTCTCAGCTAATTCAGTATGTCTTATTAAATCGTGGTAATATGACAATGTTCCTGCATGATTTTTCTACTTGAAAATCAATGGGATTTGAAACTTTGGTAGAATAATGAGTTTCTATGGCGTTACATTTTGTGCTGTGTCAGCTTTTCATCATTGACAGTCCCTGTCTTTGCTCCAACCCTTTGGCACAAGGTGGCAGAGTATCCCCTTCACTATGCTGTGGCATATGTTCATATGAGGCAACTGTGTTCACATCAAGAGTTATAGCACCTGTAGCTCATCCCAAAATGTATGATGTGTCATAACATTAAAGTTCATAATTAATTTGTGCAAGTACATCTTCGATATCTAAAGCTATTTTTATCCTGAATAAGAACTTACAGGTATCTATAGGCCAGCTTTACATTAACTGCAGTGGTAACAATGAAACTGTGGCAGCATTATGTTCATTGTGAGCTAACAGCATCAGTATTTACCCAGCTTGTCAAACAGATTAGTTTCATTTTGTAGTAGGTACAGTAAAAGTACTTCCCATGCTAGCAAGTTAAAAGTTGATGTAAGAAACAAAACTGGCCACACCAAAGATTCAAGTAGTCTGGCATCTTACTTCCACCAGAGACTTGGAGCAGTGTCTGTGAAAGAGTACCAGAGTTGGGTCAACATGCTGTGGTATCTCCCCTGGGTTCACCTCCAAAATAGCAGCAATCTGAGTTTCTGGAATTTCTAGTTCCAGCAGTTGTGTCTTTGTTTTTAATAGTCTTTGTAACATATTTCTTACTAGAATTCACTTGGTCAGTTTTTGATCCAGTGTCACCTTCTGCACGCACATCATCATGTGGCAATGGATTTATCAGCTTTCTGTCCAGAAAAAAATAAATCCGATTTTGTTCATTTTGACCTGTCTAGAAATAATATTTGATGTTCTCCAGCTCTTTACCTTTAACAGTCTGGACGCAACTGCCTTTCCTCAAGGTCACAGAGAAAGGCTGTGGTAGAGAAAAGGTCTGAATCTGTTTTCCTGATTTCTGTCTTGTGACATAACCACAGAACCAGCCTTCTCTTGTATATATCAATTTAAACTATTTGGAATTCAGATGAGTTTGCCTTACTGAATTCCTAATTTGAATCAAGCTGGCTGGCAGTGAATATTTCTTTGCTACTGCAGTATAGATAAGATATAATATTATGAAGGAAACATTGCAGTGAAGGCGCTTAAACGTTCCAGAACACCTCTCATACATCAGGAGCCCAGGTGTTCCTGTTCAGCTTGTAAATATGCTTTAAGCGTATTTTTTATTTTGTCTTATCTCACAGTAAACACTTTAAGTATGTAGGCTTTATTTCCAGACTATTTAGTGGGTGCTGTTTCTCCAGAGAATAACCTTGTCCTATTGATTACCAGTAACATCTTTCATCTATGCGGCAAAATTTCTTGTGAATTATTGTTATATGTTTAGTTGTCATAGGGAAATATGAGGATTATTACATTCCTGTGTTGTGTGCCAACATTCAGCTAAGTCTAGCCTAGTTCCCTTAAGTGAAGAAAACTGTACTTCTTTTGATTTGTTTTTTAGAACTTGTGATGAATTTTAAACCTTTAATGTTACGGGTAAAGGTAACAAGTAGTTGTTCTCTACAGTCACACATTTGCACCCTTAGATACAATTTATAAATTTACTCCTTTTCTTGTTCCTGGCATCTTCTGGTCTGACTGACTGTTATCTGCAACTGTAGCATCATTTCAAGGAGCCAACAGCTCCTTCCGCAGGACAAGATTTGGCCATTAAACTTTATTCAAGTAACAACTGTTTTTTCCTATATGACTATTCCAACTCACATCTCTTTATGTCTCTGTAAATTTATTCTTTACTGATAGGCTGAAGTGACTTGTAAATTCAGTAATACATACAACATGTTAGGAGGAAAACTGTTCACCTGTATGTGGCATCTTTTCGTAAATCAGACCCTAATTGCCTCTTACCCCGTTGTCTTTTTATTATCCCTGGTTCTTCATAGGATGAAGTAATTCTCATTGGTGGACCATTTCTCCTGTAAAGCAATTTTATATAAAGAAATTTCTTAGCAATTGGTTTATAATGATGTAGTTGCATAAATAATTTCTCCATAAGTTGGGGTAGTTTTTTTTTTTTTTCTTCTTGACTTTTAAGGAAGACAAACAACAGCAATTGATGAACGCTTTTTGTTCTGTTTTGCTTTCAGTATTTTTTACATGTAATGTAGAAAAGAACATTTAAAGGGAGAAAATATAACAAGCAAAACTCACAGTCGTAATATATGTACGTAAAGGCAAAACACTGTGTAAAGGCTCTGTAATCTTGTGCTCAAAAGAAGACAATGGAAATTCTTAAGAGAAAAGGCACGCAAGGATTTGCCCTAAAGTTTTGTCTATTACTAATGCTTCTAATAGCATCTCAGTCACTGAAGCAGCAGCTTTAAATTTAAGTTAATTTGAACATATTTCCTTCCTTCAGGTATTCAGAAATGATGCACAGATACTTTTGTTAACCAGGTACACACATTTCTCCCAAGCATTATTTTTAAAATTTCAAATCTTATTCTAGAGTGTTGTGGCAAAATTTTGAATAATTCCTGGCAGTATGCCAAACCAGCATTTGTGATTTATTTTTGTGTAGAAGCATTAGTACTGCTAGACATTATCAGAAAATATCAAACTCTTCATTAAAAATGTTTCTGATACATTGGTTGTTAAAGAGATAGGCTTGCTTACTCTGACAGTTTTTTTTAAACTGAATCTACTTTTTCCTTCTATTCATCCATCTTTGAGTTTTGACAAATACTGTCTTTCCATGAAGGCTTCAAAAGCTGAGACGACCTTGCAAAAGATCAAGAGGTGTGTCTGGAAGAATTATAATTTCTTGGAAGATGATTTATGCGATTACTGTGTAAAAGAGTACTCATTCTGTAGTGATTGATGATAACACTGTCAGTATTGACTGGTCATAAGAAATATTTATATGGCAGGTCCTTTAAGGTAGTGTGAAGGAAAGATTAAATGCATATGAAGAAGACAACAGTCTCTCTGTGTATGGAATCAGAGATTGTCATTCTTTTGCAGTGTCTTTAATTACTTTTTTCATGTTTGTCTTGTTTCACAGGCACAAATGTGCCATGGTTGCCTCCGAAATCACTTGTAGGCCCCACAAAATTAATAGTGCAGAAGATGTCTTTTACATATTTCAAAAGCATTTAAGTTTCATCTTTGCAGTTAATATTATAAATCTATACTTATAAAAATATTCTTAGGTATGGAGCATACTCATAAAGATGTATTAAGAAAGATTAATATGTCGTTGCTTACCCATTTCTCAAGGTTTGTAACTCAAACTTTAGGAGAATATGCATGCTTTGTTATTTGTGATTCTGGCATATTTTTAGACATTGGAGTTTTCTACTGCATTATTTACTACGTTATGTTGATACATTAATAACTAACCTTTAGTAAGTGATATGCTAGTATTTTAGCTGTTCGTAGTCATTAAATATAGCTAGTCACTAAGGTGGTAACTTAAATACAAGCAGACGTGGCATTACTCTCAGTTTCACCACGTCTCATATCTTTATAAAGGAGACCAATTGAGTGGAATTATGCTAAATTTAATTAGGTGCAAGTGAAAGCAAAATGTCTTAGACTGCTGGTGTATATAGAAACTGAAGACACACATGCACACCCAAATCCTCCCTAAATATATATTTATGTTTAGTGAGAGTTCATATATAGTATGAATAGAATTATCACAGCTTGATAGTGGGTGGCCCTATGTGAGCTGGGGGGTTGGACCAGATGACCTGCAGAGGTCCCATCCAACCTCACCTTTTCTATGGTTCTGTGCTTCTGTGCTTCTGTGAAACTAGCCTCTGAAACTTCTCCGTATAAAATGCACTGTTGCAGTTCTGATAGTAGGTTGCATGTAAAACAAAATACAAAATAATAAGTGTTCATTAAGATGTAGTGATTCCATTGTTTTGATGTACTGAAGTAGAGAATGAGACATGTTTCTTAGGTTTTATCTTAGCATATTTACGTACATCACTAATCACCAGAATAGCTATTTATTTCAGCTCATTGGGGAAAAGTATTAAAGGTACTTATAGTATATACCTAAATTTATCACTCCTTTCCTTCATGTTACATTTTATGGGAGTTAATTATTAGTTGCTTTTAATTATACTTCATGGCCTTTGTCCTGGAAGAGTAGATCATCATGGTATGCAATTTAGTGAAACAGTTTCCAGGCATCGTGCCATCCTCAAGACCATGTGAAACAATTGTTATTAAAATTAAGAAAATATCAGTATGCATATTTAGATTATGAATGATGGGAGAGAAATGGTTGGCATTATTCCATGGAGTGCTATTAATCTGATGAAAGTTTGGGGTTTGGTTTGGCTTTTACTCCAAGTCCTAACCACTTCAAAATTAAGAGCATGAGAAGAGCAGTGTGCCATCTCTGTCGCTCCGTTTGCTGACAGAAACCACAATGGTTTCTTATCTTTCTGCATCTTTTTTAAGTTAATGTGTAGGTGTAAAAAAAGCTCACCACACTACTTTGGAAACAGCTGTTAGGCAGGATTTCTCTTCAGAACATCACTTCTCAGCTCAGTGATTCAAACAGTTGAGGTGAAATAAAACTGGCACAGGTGCTCACATAGGCCATTGACATCAGTGAGGGACTACTGGAAAAGCCAGGTGAATCCCTGAGCTTCTAGACCATGCTGAAATCCTTGGTTAGCCGTGGTTACTTGTGCAAAGGTACCAAGACTATATTATAGCATCTGGTGTTGGAGGCACCTTACAGATGCAGTCAAATATATACAAAGGCAATAAATGTCTATGTAGATACAGATAGAGATAACATAACGATAGGTTAATGTAAGCCTTTCGGAACCATATATGATTAAAAACAACAATGTTTTTATAAGTATTTTTAAATCTTATTAATTGAAGAAACGGCCACGCAAAGAATCACAGAATCATAGAATCATATGGTTTTGAGACCTCTGGAGATCATCTAGTCCAACACCCCGCCAAAGCGGGTCCACCTAGAGCAGGTTGCACAGGAACTTGTCCAGGCGGGTTTTGAATGTCTCCAGAGAAGGAGATTCCACCACCTCTCTGGGCAGCTTGTTCCAGGGCAGACCACTCCCACAGTAAAGAAGCTCCTCCTCATGTTTAGATGGAACTTCTTATACTCAAGTTTGTGCCCGTTACCTCTTGTCCTGTCACTGGGCACCACTGAAGTGCCTCTATAGCAATGCACACAGCATGGGCAACAAACAGGAGGAGCTGGAAGCTACTGTGCTGCTGGAAAGCTATGATACAGTGGCCATCACTGAAACCTGGTGGGATGAATCCCATGACTGGAGTGTGGCTATTGAGGGCTACAAGTAGTTCAGAAGGGACAGGCAAGGAAGGAGAGGCAGAGGTGTCACCCTTTATGTTAAGGAATGGATAGAGAGTGAGGAGATGTCCCTAAAACCCTCCCTGGTGTCAGATGAGAGAGCTGAGAGCCTGTGGGTGAGGATTAAGGGGCAGGCCAATATGAGGGACACTGTTGTGGGTGTTTATTACAGGCCACTTGATCAGAATGGTGAAGTTGATGAGGCCTTTTACAATAAGCTCCAAGTAGCCTCGCGACCGGAGACCTTGGTTCTTGTGGGGGACTTCAATCACCCAGGTATCTGCTGGAAAGGCTACACACCCAGGAATACAAAGAACCAGAAAAACCGACTCACAGACTAATCCCACAAAGACTTGCTGAATGAATTACTGAATTTAGTTTCCTAAATTGTCCCATTGCTGGCTTTGTACAAATTTGTGCTGTAATGGAAAATGTTCTGATACTTTTAATGCTGTTAAAATGCAATTAAAGACCAACTAATACACAAATGTTTAAGAACAATTACCCAAGATTTACAAAATGATCTCTTCATAACTATAAGATATTTATGAGACACCTGAGGTCAGAAAAATTCATCAGCACAGGATCTTTCTGATGAACCACGAGAAATAATTACATGGAGTTCAAAAAGGAAGCTGATTCTGGGAAAGAAAGTTCTGCTCCAGAAAACTACTTAGGATTAGTGAAACATGTAGATACCAGTTAAAACAATGTATTGTGAAATATATAATGTGAACAAATTGGAAATACCTTCAACACAAATGGAAAAGGTTTCAATCAAATTATAGGTATAAATACACGTATAATAGAAGATCCCTAGGACAAGAATATACCATGAGCATACAAGTAGAAGCTTTATCATAAGAAAAGCTAAAAGTTTTTGCTTATGTTAAAGTACATTCAACGTAACCACTAGTAGGAACAAAATACTTTTGGTTGGCTTGTGCAGTACTCCAATATACCACAACATAATCAATACATAACAAATAAGACAATACATAACAAATAAGACAATTAAATCAATACATAACAAATGTCAACAATTTGACATAGTTGTCTCATTGAAACACATTTTAATACGAACACCAAAGACCTAATTTCTAATGATAAGGTCCTACTCCAGCAAACTCTAAAACTAGTCTCTTAAATCAAACACCTCTGGCTTTCTTTGTGCAAGTCTATGACTTAAAAACTTGAAGAGACTTTTTCTTATTTATTTCTTACTTACTTCTTAATAAATTTTAGTTGAGATTTAAAAAAGTCTAGCATTGTTCTACTATGTTCAGAATGATATAATATTAATCTAAATGAATAGACACTATTTTTTCCTTCAGAAACAAAACCAAAACTAGGCTTCATAACAGGCCTTTTCATTGCAATTTGGCATTTTCTTATTCATGCTAGATTTTTAACAGATTTGCCATTTTATTTATTACACAATTAATAAATTGAGTTAAAACTATTCAGCTTCTCCCTTTAGAACTGCTGCATTTTTTCACAGATTTTTCCCTCAGTGCTTTACTTCATTAAACCATTGTAAGCCAAATTCTCAAATTTAAGGGCTGACTTTACTCTCAGGCATTTCATCTGTTAGAAATTTAGCTGGATTTAACAAAGTAGTTAAGCATAGTCTTGAAACATTCTTACTCAACTAAATACATATGTGGGTGTCTCTGCTTTTCTCTTTTAAATCCAAACTAGCATTTTACACTAACAAGCCCATGAGAAAAACAGCACAGTAGAGTTTCTCAGTTACTGTAAATCTGCCCTTTGGTTTTTTAGTGATCTAGACATGGATCTCTTTTGATTGTGACATCATCTCACCTTTTTACTTTATTTGTCTCTTCCTGCCTATACTATTTCCTGTTTCTTTGGTTTTGAATCTTTGTATGTATTTTTCAGGACAGGATGGTTTCCCAGCAATTTTTATCTGCAGTTAAAAAGTGATTCACATTTTTTCACTCAGTTCAGTGGCAACTTGTAAAGATTTCTGAGTCTCTTTGCACACAGTAGATTTCACAGTGAATATAATGTGGATTTAGCTCCTTAGTACTGAGTAACATCTTTCTAAACTGAAAACCAGCTAATCAGAGTTAGTATCATGGTTTCAATATTACAAAGAACAGTTCTTACAAACTCAGGTCACTGTCCTAAGGGTTCATGATAGTTTAAAGTAATAGTTTTTGCTTAATTATAATGATCCTTTCATGGAATCTCATTTGTGTTAGTTGATTTTAATTTAGAAAGTTCATTGCAAATAAGTTGTGTTCTCTTGATTTAGGTAATTATACTCACTTAATACGTTAATGGCAAGGACTGCTCAGGCTTTTTAAAAACCTTCTAGCTCTCTGTAGAACAGTTATTAAAAGGAGCAGAGAGTGTGGAGTTCTCTTTGATCACTTTAATGAACCTCAGTGTTTTTATTGTCTATTCACTTATATGCAAAGTGCAGTGCAACTGTGTATTAGCTACTAATTAGAGTTTTATTCAAGAAAAGAATAACATAAAAGCAACCTATGTCATAATTAGGATTTTGAACAATATTGTTTATAATGGTTATCAAAGAGCAAGACAAGTACCTTTTAATTACTTTTATAATGCATATGCCTTATTGCAGAGCTTTTGCTTTTGGTTATTTTTGTGTTTATAAGGACTTGTGTTTTGTCAAAAAGACAAATTAGAGCATAGCCATTGTCACAACCTTTGCCAGCCCATTGGCCACAACAAAAAGGGGAAAATGCTGTGAAAACAACATGAAATTTTTATCTCCCTGTTGGTCTCAGTGGCAACATTTACATTTCCTGCAGCAAACGTAACAGCGTTCTAATAAACCTCTTGGTCAATGAATGGCAATGGCTACAAGTAAGGACCACGGCTGTTGAATCGTTATACTTAGGTGGATCTTATTTAGATAATCCTTTACTACTTTTATTCTGTATATTCATGGAACATAATGTTGTAATATGCATGAGATAAAATGCTCTCATTGTAATTCTGTTCCCAGTGCAGGTCCATTATTTCCAGCAGCAATTCAAGTGATAGCACAGGGCAGGAGATGATATGTTCACTACTGTATTAGCTAAACTGTTCATGGTGCAGTTCTTCATGTGCAAAATCGTGAAATAATAGGACAAACATGTCTCTGACACAACCAGATATTCCACAGGTGGGGGAGATAACCAAAGAGTAATCTTCAATCCAAAGAATTAAGACACAAAAGCATAATTAAAACACACGTTATGTGAAATAACTTCTTATGCAGGGAAATTATGCATTCCCACCTGTTTGGAAACTATGAAAACTCAGGTCATAGGAATGGGCTACGTAAATTAACAAAAATCATCGAGGGAACCTAAACATCACCCAAGACCTAGTGAGAATAAAAGCATGGGAAAAAGGACATAATTTTTAGGTGATGCATAAATCTTACTTTACATCTGATATTGGACTTCAATTATAAATAAATGCTTATTTGTTTATATTCCAAAATAAAATCTGAAGTTTCCCTTTTGAGACAAGTGTTCCCTTAATAAATTTAAGGGAATTCCTTTAAGAAATTCATAGGAGAATTGGATTTTCTATATGCACTGGAAATTAGTAGTGTATAGTAACTAATGTTTGCTTACTTGGAAGCTCATTGGCAGCTGAAGAGAGAAATTGAGAGTGGTACTTAATCTCAGAAATTAGGGTTAATTTTCCACTTTATAAGGCTCTAACTTTTCATCAGTCCAGATCCTTAATGCCATTCAGCCCTTGAAAAGTGACTTCTACTCTAATATAGGCAATAACATTACTGATGCTATCTGACAACAACCCATGCAGTAATGAGATCTTCCAACAAAAGATGCTCTGCACAAATGAAGTAAAATGATTCTTTTCAAACACTAAAGCTACAAGGAGTTACTGCCATTCAGAATAGTATTAATTTCTGCCTAGATTTCCCTTTAGACCTGTTGACTGACGCATGCTGTGCGGTGGCTGCTTCCCGGATTTCTGCAGCTGTGAGCAGCGCTGCGGATCCAGGGATGTGAGGCAACCAACCACCATCAGCTGAGTGGCTGTGCCCCACCACCATGGTGTTTTTCAGTGACCTAGAATAATGTATATGAGTGCTGCAGAGATGCAATCCCTTTATGTGTTGCTTATTGATGTTTTTCTGTTTCATGCTTGTCCACTGATAATTTCAGTATTTTCTTTAGCAAGTGACCTGAGTAAGCTGAGGGCATAGATGTTAGTTAGATGTGTTAAACTAAGAAGCAATTGTTTTGGTCTCTGCACTAACATTAGTAGAAACAATGCTCCAACTTACCTTCAAACAAAAACCTCTAATAAAGTCCTATGTGGCTTTCACAAACACACTTTTTTTTTCTTTTCACATATGCAGCAACTTTACTTAACCAAAGACATAGTTTTGTTAATTGATGTCATGTCAGCAGTTGTACCGAAAGGTTTTTGAAAGAGAGGGTTAGATGGGTGTTGGAAGTGACACTTTGCTCTCATTAGCCCTGTGAGACTGCTGAATCGCAGAACGGATCATCTAATGGTCAGGCTCCTGCCTCATAACCTTGAGTTAGGGCCAAATGATCATGTAGTTTTCATGTAGTTTTCATGCAGTCTTTTTTGGTCCCTCCACTGACTCCCTTACACAAAACCAGAAATGCTGCAGAGAAATCTGTTCCTTTCCTTGCTACAGCTTTCTGTTACCACACAGAGCTCCCTGTAATCAAGTTAAGATTTTTTTCATCTCCTTTAGTTATTGCCTTACCTAATGCCACTGGACTCAGTGGAACATTTTCCATGGTCTTGTGTGGATTTTGAATCACACAAATGGAGGTCAGCTTGTTACCAGAAATGATAATACTGTATAGTGGTACCTTGAAAGCATTCCTAGAACCGCATGTATGCCAATCACAGTTTTTCTAAAGAAAATTCTTTCATTAATTGCTTCTAGTCTCATACATGTTTATGGCCCTTTCCTACAAATCTTCATGCAATGGGCTTCTGTCCACTCTGGTGATGAGCAATGTCTAGTCCATAGCCCTCCCAAAGCTGACACACAAACGCCAAAGGGAAGATGGGAAGCAAGAAGAAGCAGATGACAGCAGCAGCTGGAGGAGGGAATAAGTTATGGTCCAGAGACAAAGCTAACAGCACACTCTGGGCACAGCAGCCGTTGTGCAGCATCTGAATGCTTTACCTTCTCTGACGCTTCCAGCTCTCACTTGCTAGCTGCTCTTCTAAATTTCCCCAAGATTCACAAGACAAGATTCACTGTCAAGTACTCAACTGTCATCTGGGGAAACCACAGCAGGAGTGCATACTCGGTTTACTGCAATCAGATCTCAGGAGCCACCCCTGCTCTTAGTGCACTGTTGACAAACAAAGTTGCTACTCTATCAGGTCTAGTTTGCCAACATGGCATTAATTTTGTCTAACCTTCGGAAATTAGAAAAGGTGGCAATTATACCCTTAAAAAGTCACTTTTGAATTGACTAATTAATCATTCATTGCCCATGGCACTAATAAGTCATTAGTTGTGTAGTGGCTCATTATAAGGTGCAATATGTAGAAAGCCTCATTTATGCAACTCCTTGCTGAATGTTGATTAGGTTATTTATAGATAATACATGCTAGTTATGATCAATTATGACTTACAACACTGTGAATGTATTTTTGCTGTTGAAGTGTAATAAGGTAAAGACTCATTTAAAGCATCTTTACAATTAAGGTATTGTAAAAGAAGCTGTTAGTACAATATCTCTTTCAGTACTATATCCTTCAGAGAAAGGGATCTTTTGTCTTGCTACATTGAAATCTGTTCCCATTTGCTCCTTAATTTTGTTTTTCAATTGCTGTTCTGTCTACTTGAGTTATTCATGCTTCCTGAAGAACTCCGCAATATAAGAACTAAAGTAAAATACATGTTGTAAACAGACTTTAATGCATGAAGGCAGTTAAGTAGCATTATTCCAGTTTTATATGCTAATGTTCTAAAGGCTTCAAAAATACAATATGAAGTCAAAGTTATTGGATGTATTAACCTGTGTTTTGAAAACACTGCCTGAATTTAAAAGAGACATAATTAACCCAAAGAAAGAGAGGGAGAGAGAGAAAAAGTCTGTAGCATGACTATTATGTGTCAACATTTGCCAATTTAGAGTCACTGAAGTAATTTTTTAATTGTTCCTTTTTGATTTTAGCCTCAAGAACAGAATTTACAACCAAACAATTAAAAACATGCATTTGTCTCTAGAAGACTATAAGTAAAATATAAAAACTCATCAACTCTTCTTGGCTTTAAAAAGCCTGCAGTAGATCTTATCCCAATGCACAAACACAGAAATCTCCTATCCGTACTGGATTAGATAATCTCTAGGGACAGTACTCAGTACCTCTAGAATAGTTCCACGGCTCCAGCCAAAACCCCAGTCCTGTTAGCTAGCTGCAAAGGCAAATCCTGTTTGATATATCCCAGCCTCTTGTGGTTGACAGACTTCCATACCCAGGCTGCCACAGAGAGGAAAGAAGGGCTGGAAGAAGGGGGAGGAGCTGCAATCTGACGGGATTCCAGTTCTCATTCTGGGAGAAAAAATTAAAAATAATAATAATAAAAAAAAAAAACAAAACAAGGAGGGGGAACAAAGAAGAAAGAGAAACCCCAATTGTTCTTGCAGAGAGCAGCTTTGCAAATTGGGAAAATATCCAGAAGCCAGATAAGAGGAAAATTGACTGGTCCAGAAGTGGCATGCAAGATCTATAAGCAGAGAAACAGGTCATGGAGAAACCAGGGATGACGTTTAATAAATCTGGGACTACTTCTCTCCTTTTCAATCAGTCTTCACTGTGATCAGATCAGAACTGTGGTATCTTGAGAGACTTGAGATACTAAAGAGCTGCCTGGGATTTGTTAGTCTGTCCAGTCTGTCCAAAGAAGGAGAGGAGCAGTTTATGGTTTCCCTCTTGCAGAGGTAAGAAGGTAATGGAGGTCTGACGAAAGAATTCCCAGGTAGAGCAGAAGATTGTGTTAGCTTTGGATGTTTGCTGTCCTAGGAGAGGTTTCCCAGGATGACATATAACTATGTAGAAAAAGGTTGTGTTATTAAATAAAGCCGTCAGACACCAAAGGTTCTTTTGCCCTTGTCCATCAAAGTGAGGCTATATCCAGGGATAGCACTTCCAGAAATAAGGAACTGGCTGTGGTTCTGCTTGTTCTCCAAAAGTGCAATGTCCCACCATGGACACCCCAGAGACATCACTCTTGAAGGGTGAAAATTACCTCAGCAAGAGATAAGAAGTCACTCAAATTTCATGTTCTAAAAGGCCAGGTAAGTGAATCAAACAAGTACTATAGATGGGTAAATCACACTCTGGTAGCCATATTCTCTCTTCTCAAAACAGTGAGGGAGCAAACTGCCATTTATAATATCAACATTACTTTACAGGAGGTTCCTATATGCCCTGTGACTCTGCTAATATGCATTCAAGACAGCTCTTGACAGCTTGTTTTGCTGTTCACATAAGGCAAAAGGCCGCAATTTCAGTGAATCAATATCCTACCATTTGTTCAGAGGCATCAAAGCCCTCCATGCCATAGAGGAATTGGCTGAAAGTTCTGTCAGCAAGAGCTTGCTGCAGCCGGGGTCCAGCAAAGTATTAAACACATGCTTAAATCTACCCCGCAAAATAGAGGGCCTTAAACATGGAAGAAAAAATTAATAGCTAAGTAATAAAGGTTAATTTATTCATGGCAATTAATCACATGCTTATGATATACAACCGTTAAAATGGCTGCTGTATCAGGACCCAAGTTTGTTTCTGGATTATCCCATAGAAGGCATAGAGGGGAAGAGATAGCTATAATTTGATAATTATGTAGTAGTCAGCCTCAAACTCTCTCTCTTGTATGTGGAAGTGATCCTGTGAGCATTTCTATATGAGTTAATGAAAGAATGAAAACTTCAACGATCTGTGTATAAAATGACTAAATCAAAAATATTATTGAAAAATCAAAGGAAAAATATTTCCTAATCCAGTTAAATTAAACTCGGTTGGAAACTATTCAGTCACCTTCATAACTATTTAAAATGGTGATTGTGCAATACTTGCATGATCAAAGTTAATGTAATATTTATGCAATCAAAGTTAATGTTATGACATATAATGATTTTACAAGATGAGCTGTGAATAAAAATGGCAAATTAACATAATTATTAAAGATCATAATATTTGCATGGAGAAAAAATATTTTTTTTTGCAGAAGTAATGGTTTGTCTCATTATCTCTAAAAGGATTCCGGGTATTATTTATTTTATGAGAAATCTTCCATATGCCAGCTTATGATTTGACCTTTTTGAGTGATTTTTTGAACCAACAGCAGTAAAAGATGGGTGGGTTTATTTTTAACAGAATGATATTTGAGTACATGGACCATTCTGTCTTCAGTGGCTCCTCCTCATATCTTGAGTCCGATCCACTTTGGTCTTTGACTTGAACAGGAACACAACAGTCTTCTTAGTTGTCCTCTTGCCTTTTAAGTTTATATTCTATTGACACGTTTTATGGAGTTGCCTGGTCTCAGTGAAAAAACTGAGACAAAAAGCTGGAGGGAGCTGCATGTAACTTCCCCAGAGCTGAAGTCCATGGTGGGGCTGCCTCTCCCCAGGGTCTGAGTAGGCTCTTGCTCAGCCCCTGAGAAGAGCAGCCATCAGGGAGGGCTGTGCTCCTCCTTTCACAGAGGTCTCCTGTCACATAACGAACAAAGAAGTGGTGCCATTGTGCCCAGTTTTTCATGCCTGCAAAGAGGTGGAGGTATTTTTCATGTCATTCTCCTCCCTTGCGCTCACATGCCAAGGAAATATAATCAGAGTTTGCTTGTTTTTGAAATACAAGCTGGGGAGAAGCCACAAAGATGAAATCTCACCAAAACCTAAACTTTGCAAAGGTTTTGTATTCTAAACTTGTATGTGAGGTTTAGAATATCAGGAAAGTAAGGATTTGCCATCCTTTGTAAGAAGCTCACAAACTCTTTATCCAGTCTCAGTTAGTGACTATAGAAGAACACATTATTTTCTTCATTATTTCTATTAATTATGCTCTACTTCCTTCTAGTTGTCTTTGGATTTGTCCCAAAAACCTACTTCTTCAACATCCCAAATATTGTCCACCTGTACTAGAACAATTTAGATCTCAGATCTCTCATACCCTCACCAAAAATCAAAGAAAGAGATGTTTGCCTGAGTTGTTGTGGACTTAACCATTCAGTACAAAGAGGATCTCTTCTCATGATTCTGTATCACAGATATAAATAATGATTAGCTGTATGTATTTCTAATCAGGATTTGTGTAGGTATATTTAAACATACATATTTGATAATGGTAAGGGTGAAATGGGCTTCTGAAATTCTGTGGAGTTTGTTGATGTGTTTTATACATATGCATAACCATGTAGACAGTCACAACATAGACGGTGTTTTCTCATAATTCCTACCAATAATACTACCAGTAAACCTCCTGCACGTGCATTTGTAATGATACTATATGTGTTTTATAGTATTATACTGACAGCAATTCTGCTCTGCTCAGACAATAAAAAATAATGAGAGGCTGTTCTATAACTGTATAATTTATGAATACCATAGTTATTTCAGGAGATTATCTTTGTCCTCATGCAAATTATTTATTTTGTGCCTACTTAGAGTGTACCCTTTGAAATTAAATTGAAATTATGGAATGCCTTAAAGCCTGACTATCATGTACCAGCTGTCTCAGTCAGCTGGCTCGTCAGTCAATACAGACTGCAAATCACAACTATATTTGACCCTGATTGGGAGGCTATTTTGGGAATTGTGCCAGTGTAATGAACAAGTTGTACTGAAGAGATCATACCCTTTGTAACTGGTGAAATGAAGACCACAAAAATAATCACAGCTACACAATGATGACTTGTTTTTAAAAAAATGATAGCCAAAAAAGCTTTTACAAAATCTCCCATAGCCAAACTGCACCTTATTTTTCTCTCCAAACATTCTGTCTTACTGATTTTCCTTTTCCCTTCCCCTCCTACTTTTTTCTTCCATCCTCCAAAAAATTACTGCCTTTCCCAGCTGTCTTGGAGCTCCTGCTGGCCAGCCCCTGTCCTAGAGCATGCCCGCCAGGCACTGCTCTGGCTTTCAGTCTTGTCTCCTTCCTTGTTAACTGAAAGCTTCTGGCAAAAAATGTTTATTTATTTATTCTTGGGGAAATCACGTGTCACAGGCTGCTGCTGTTTTTCACAGCACTGTGGTTTTTTTATATAATATTGGAAGCTCTGAGACTTTTAGGTGTTGTTTCTTTCTTTTGGTTAATAAGTACACACCAAGGTTCATACATATGTGAACCTCTGTTAAGGTTTAATACCATAGCCAAACTGTTTTTTTTACTGGAGAAAATATATTGGGAAATGTTTTTTTAAATGAAAACATAAATGATACAGATTTTTTTTCTACACATACACACACACTCCCCAGTTAACTGTTCAATCTGTGCCTTGATTTCTAAATCGCCCCTTTTCTGTAGTCCTGAAAATGACAATGACTGTCACAATGTCACGCTGTATTCTGTTCCTGGGCCACTTTATTGACCGCATAATCACAACATCTCTGTGATTTTTAGGACTGTTCAGATGCACACAGTCACCCAGACACATGTATATCCCCATGCTGTTCCCTCACACTCATCAGACTTTTTCAATATGCGTTTTCATGATTTTGTCCATAACCTAAAGGTACATCCCATAAGTACCTGCCAACCTGCCTCGCTGTTTTTCCTCAAGTCACAAATTCTGCCTTTCCTTTGCTGCAATGCTTACACAACCCCTGACAAAACTGTTGTCACTCATACTGACTAACGTTACCTCCTTGTGCTTTTGTAGTCCCTGTCTGCCTGCACTTGCCAATGAGCTGTCCTAAATCTAAATTGCCTGCCTCTGTTCTTCTGTTTGCACAATACCCAGCGCAGTGGACGCAGGGACCCTGTCTGTGCTGCTTCAAGGTTTTACACTTACAGTAAACAACAAGAATAATTATAAAGTACCTAGTACCTAGATTATCATGCTAATAAGGGAAACCGAAGGCGGTATTATTGAAACAACACTGTTTTCTTCTTAAATGCTATGATAGGTCTTTCTGTTCTGGATTGTCCGAATAAAATCCCAGTTTACCTTGAAGTAACTGAACTATTTTCTTTGAGAAGTTTGCCTATATATAGGATTTACCATAAAAATTACTCTACTTAAATACTTCCATCTTCAGATTTTAATTCCAAATTTAGTGTTATGGGGGAGATGAAATATAATACACTCCTTGTTCTTTGATCTCTGTTTCCCCTGGGAGGGGAAGAGGAGGAAAGGGGTAGAACAATATTCACTGTGCAAACACGCATGTCTTCCTCGTTTCAAGAATATCATGCACTGAATCTCTGCTCCACATCTTTCTCATAAAGCTGCTTGTTCATGGCATTTACCCAAACTGCTTTCCTCATTGCTGAACTTGAAATGCTCTCTCACCTTGGCATGGTTTCAACTATGTCAGTTAAATCAGAAAGAGAGAAAGTCAAGCCAGCAGCACAAACACCTTTCCTGGAGAGATAGGATGCTGACCCAGAAATAACACGGAGCAGCCAGAATATCTTTGCTACATGGAATATGGTGTTAATAGACGAAGAATGATCTAGTGGTATCTTTGTGTATTCAGTCATTGTTGCGTCTCCAGCTGTCATGGTGTGTGCTTACTAGAAAGATTTACATTAGGAAAAGAAAAAATAATGTGCAGTATATGAAATGTTCTGCTTGCTACTCTGCAATTCAGTATAGTGCAACATTTAATCATTGACAAGCATCATTCTTTTATTATTAATAACCCAGATGGAAAGTACATTGCTTGCAGTGGAGTTTTTACTGATTTATTTTAACTATGCATTTTAATACATTTGTGTATATTAATAACAGTAACGCTTTGCTCTGCAGAAATGTAAATATTGAAGAACATTATAGTCAAGACTTTTACTGAAAAGTTTCAGAACAGATTCAGGAAGTAAAGGAAGGACATGCCTTTATACTAAGCATTTTCTTAAAATTCTTCAAGTTGGCAACAATTTTTTTTGATGTGGTTTTTTTTTTTACATTATTATTCCCATGGTTGTACAAGGTATCAACGTCTTTACATCATATCTATTATATGTACGAATTACACAGAAATTACTCCAAATCCTAAATGTAGTAAACATAAATAGGGTAAGAAAGACAGAACATTATCCAATAAGCAAAGACTCATTTTGTTCTTTTGGATACAGACGGTATTAGTATTTCGAAAGCATTGATTTGTGGCATAACTTTATTTCCAGTGATATCAGCTTAGCCACTGAATTCTATGGAACTGCCCATTACTCAGTGATTTTGAAAACCCTATCAAAGGTGCAAAGGAAAAAGAAAACATTGTTTAACCGGCTATTTTGTTATTTTTATCTCCTAAAAAGGCAACAGCTCATTTTTTTATGCTGATCAAAAAGTGCATTTTTCCATTTTTTAAATTATTAATCTACACTAAACTTTCATTAAGTCAATGAAAATCTGGGGGGTTGAGTATCCATTTTGTCAGCAATTAACGTAGAAAAAGTTGAAACCATTAAGTTCATATAGAAGTCTGAGTGTAAGTCATTTATCTAAATACGTAATGGAATATTCTTACTCAAGTCAGCCAAGGGCCAGAAGTGGCAAATGGCAAGTTCTTCCTGGAGATGTTTGTTGTTTCTTCATTATTCACAAACTGTGGGACATAGTTAAGATACAGTTGATAATGTTTGTGTGTTAACATCATGCCCTACTCATTACACACAGTTTTCATTTTCATGTACCCAGCAAGAAAAGGAGGTTCTTTCATTTTCTCTTAAAGCTCCATTTTTGATAGGACAGTGTAACACATTCTAATTGCAATGTGGATAAATTGATAAACGTGTTACTTTGGGATTTTCATATCACCAATTGCAATGAAATGTGTACCTGTTCTGTATATTCGTGCGGTTTAATTTGAACCTGAATAGAAGGAATATATTTAATAGTCTGCTTCAATCATTCTGTGTCGTTATGTATTACTAAAGATCTCAGAATTTGTCAAATACATTCATTAAACATGACACTTGCAAGGACGGAGTAGGTTTTTTTCTTGTACTAGCTCTCCATTGGGAACAGCATATTTCATGGTGAATTTTTCTTGATGAAGTGATAGCAGTGTTGAGCTATTTTAAAATATATTTCCCATTTTTCTACAGTGCTTATAATGATTGGAGACTAATGCAAATGTCACTCCCCATAAAACTGAAGTTTTAATGAGAGGAAATTAACTGATTCAGTATTGTTAGCAATATAATTTTAAAAGTCTTTAAGATGCTGATTCAAAAAGTCTTCCATTAAAAAGAGCCTATTTAACATACATAGCTCTAATTTTCCTACATGAGATTTCTAAATTGTCTACATACACTCCCTAGAACATTTAGAGTTTCACCTTCTTTGAACAAAGAGACAAAAAGGACGTTTTTATATAGGCTATGGTTACAATATTTTGCTTTGCCTCTGTCAAAGTACATATGTCTACCATACATAGTGTATAATAAAGGTGAACATTAATACATATTTTTATAAGCTACACACACATTGTGCCAAATTAAATTAATGAGTTGTAAAATATTTTCACTGATCAGTTTTTCCTTTAATAGTACAATATTCACAGCAGGACATTGATCGTGAACAACACACCAATGTAGTGAAAGCCTGTTGCGTAATCATTAAGAAGTTTGTCATTTCAGAAATCACACCACGGAGGGGAGGGAGTACATATTCAGGTGCTTTCATGGTGTTCTGTGTTGGTTCTGTGTAACATAATAGTATTTGGGGCATACAGCCTTCAAAAGATGGATTTTGTATGGTTGGCTGTCATGCTATTTAATGCTGCTTTAGTTGTCAGACCTTATATAAGAGAAGGAAGATAAATAAAAGAAATAAGCATGAATGATGAGAGAAGAAAATTCCACAGGAATACTTCCAACAAATGACATGTCGTCCTCAGAACCTGTGCTTAACTACCAGGCTGGGTTTCTGCTCAAACCTGCATCTGTTTAATGTCCCCAAAATCTCAATGCTTTCTGATAAACATACTGCTTCTCCCTGGTAATCAACAGACCGTTGAGAAATAACACCCTTGCAAGGGCACCTGACTAACAGTACCAATTCAGAGCTGTTAAGGAATGTGAATCTTTCTATAATAGAGGGTAATTTGGGGTATCTGGAGGCCAAGAATGATATTTAACAAAACACGCTAACTTTTTATGGCGCTTCCTATAGTACAGGCATCTCTTAATTGTACAGGAAAAAAACTAATTATTAAGAACTAATGATAAGAACTAATCAAGTAATATATTCATTAATTTCATTCCATTTCCCATGGTAAAATCTCCAGCTCATTTATATTTGATTTACATGAAGTATAAATGAACCTTAAGGGCTGTATTAATTAAAAAATATGAGAAACTCCAAAAAATCAGAAACAACGAAACAAAGTACTTTAGAATTACCAGTAAGAAATGACTTCATCTCAATCTTTTTCTAATTCATCTCAATAATATTAGGTTTCCATACATGTGGAGCTACAACACCAAAGTGACAGTTAAGCACATAAATTCGAAATTTGTATCCTCTAATCCTCACCCTCCTGTGATCTCACTCATGTAGTATTTAGAGTCCTACCAAGAAAGTTCTGCAGAATCTTTAGTTCCTGCTCTGAGCAGGTCCTAATATTACTGAACACCTTGGTCCCTAGTCCCCAACAATATTTATACACTGGAAGATTCCTCCAGCTCTTCCATGATCATGGTGTCATCAGGAGGATGGCCATGCTGTCTTCCCCTCCCCAGCCCTTCTCGTAGGTAGACTATTTGCCTAATAATCTTGTCTCAAATCTTTGCTTAGCCCAGGCAGGGAGAAGACCCAAACCAAATCTCCCCCCATCTATGTTAGTCTCCACTCACTGAACTAAAAGGCAATAGAAGCTGGCACACTTCCAGTTTTTCTTTCAAAATGCAGTACTTTTTTACCAATTACATAGATTTTTGCAGTGTGTTAAGGATGATCCAACCCAACAACCGTTCTAAGTGAGATATCACCTAGTCTGTATTTCCACTGGGGCTGATGCCAGACGATTTGGCATCAAAACCATTGAAACAAGCCATGTGTAGTGCCAGCCACAGAAATGTGGCGCTTAAGTGCCAGAACTGGAGGAGTTTTTGTAAGGAATGCACATTTGGGATCAAAGCTTCAGTGCAAATCTTAACCCTAAAGCTCTAATCTTAAACCGAATCCATTTTCCCACGTCACTGTGACTTCTTTAGGTTTACAAACAGCTAATAAAGGGAGCAACTGAAGCACCAATATATTAAAGCCTTGTTTGTTCACTTCAAAGCCTATTAAACTCAGTAAAAAATCTCCCTATGACCAAAGGAAGTCAGTCTCAATAGCACTGCTTTTTTCTCTTTTAAGCCATCATGCTTGCTTCCTCTGGATTTAAGTGTTTGCAACGGAGAAATACAAAGGAAATTGCTCTGTTTAACTAATTCCTGTGTAGTGCTTTGTACAATTCATTTCTCACTGGAATAAGACAAGACTCCTGGCAGTTGCCATCTCAGGAATGAAGCGGTTCCACAACATGTCTTCTTTCTTTTGAAGAAGAAGCATCCACAACCAAATATCAATAAAAATGACATTTTGTTGTATACATTGATCCACACTTTCCCTTTTTTCCAAATACAATTCTTCACGTTGTTATGATGGATCTTTTGACTGTTATGGCCGGAATAGTCTGACGATCTAACCTGCAACACATAACTGAGTACAGTTATGATGTATGGTAAATTCTAATTATTTTTTTACGTTATAATTATATTCAGCACAGCCTTGACCAGAGACAGATATGTTTGCACTGTTCCCCTCCAAGTTATTTATGGCAGAAGTGGTATGAGAGGGCTACAAGCTGCCAAAGTCATGACTTTTTCATTCATGTCCTGCCCAGTAATTTTTGAACATGTCTTTCAAAATTCCTGGAATACCTGGAGAGGGTAATTGTCCAGGCATTTTTTGAAGATGTGCAGAGGAAGAGAGAAGCCTCTGACAACTGGGCCATCTGGTCAAAGGTTAGAGACGTGCATGTTCTAGTAATGTGAGAGTTTAAATTAAGCACATGAATTAAGAGCCCTGATTAGGTGGCTGGGCTATCACGTACAGTCAATACAGAGGAAGAGTTGCTTCTAAGACCAGTATGTAACTATATAGGCATTCGGTCAGGATTAGATTTTGTGTACATTATAGTGAGGTGAATACCCTGATGTGTCATAACTTGTGAAGTGCCATCATTGTGACATCAGGCAACATTTTCACACATCTTGGAGGTTCCTAATGTATTAGAATTAAGCGGTCTCTTGGGTCCCTTAAGCTCCCTGGCAGGTTGGTCTTTTACTTGAATGAATAAAGAATTTCGCCAACTGTGGTGATCATAAATTTGCCAGTCATTCTAGTAATATGTTTTTTCTCCAGAAGCAGAGGAGTGTTGCTGGGTGTATTAATTTTTGCTTCCTATTTTGGAAGGATATTTGGATGGTATAAATGGAAGAAAAAAGAATGATTCAACTATCTTCATGGTGGGTTCTTACTCATTTTCCGCTGGTACTCAGTGCTCAGATTTTATTGGTATATTAACATCACTACATGCAAATTTTAAACAAGACACTGGGATATCTCCTGAAAGTTAATTTCAGCTTGTACTATTGGCAATCTGTTATGTGTTGGCTAGTTACATCAGTCATATGGTACTGTTTATGTTAAGTCATATAGCTCTCTTGGAATCAGGGAATGTAAAACAGGACTGCATGACAGGCAAACAGTAATTTACTGTAGATACTTCTGGGTATTTTTGAATAACTAGCATATTCAAACATATTGCAAAATAGATGTGCAATTTGCAAACAGGAGTGAAAGAACAATGATGAAAATAAAATACTCAGCAACTTCCAGCTAAGTTGCAGGAGGTTTTAAAAATTGGTCCAAGGCATTAGCTGATAAAATTCTTTAATTTTGGTGTTTTGCTAACAAATCTGTGTACTCTGTTGCCATTATTTGTGATTACCTCCAGAATTAGGCTTAACTAGAGGCAGAGAAAGAATAAAATTCAGAATATAAAAACCATGTTAACTTCACTGATGTATATGTCTTAAAGCATTAACCTTAATAAGGTTAATATCTTAAATAAGTACATTAATATTCATTCTACATACACAATTTAGAGAAGTGAGATCATGTCTAGAATATCATGGTTCTAAAACATTACTGTATTGGCACTACCCTATTTTCTTATTATTATTTCATATTTAAACATTGCCATTTCTTGTAATTTAATTTTGTAGATATGGCTACTCTTACTAAAAATTTCCATTTCATTTGCAATTGCTTCTTTCAAGTAGCAATACTATACAACATAAGTTTTTATACTCTTAAAATTAATTTGAAAAACTTGATACATACCAAAAAAAGTGCTCAGAAGTATGTTCTTAATTTAGAGATAATGTCATTGGAAACGAAAGTTGTCTTAGGTTAATGGTCTCCAGCTGCCACATTAATGCTGAGGCAGAGCCAAGACATTTATTTTCAAAGTTGGAAACATTGATCTTATGACAGTGCTCTATTATGACGACTTCATTCCTATTATGTCAAGAAATTGATGAAGAGTTAACCATTTTATCAGATGAATTGTGGTGCAAGAGAGTGACAGATGTTCAGTGCAATAGCATTCATTTGCTTCATCCTAAATTGACCTTATTTATCCAATCAGGTGCTAGATTAAATTTTAAAGTTAGTCACACTATTAGCAAATGAGACTCTTTATCCTAATGGTAAGTGAAAGAAAAATGATTGTGGAATAAGAGATGACAATATTGGTCATCTCTCTCTTATTATAAAGACATTCGGCCTTATCGCTGGGATATAAAAGGAATGTTTTAAGGTTTAGGATTCATTTTCTGTGCAATATATAATTTACATGTCTAACTTCCACAACTGTTCTGAATGTATCAATTCCCTATGCATAAATGAAGCGGTCAAAATATCAATATGATGATTAGAGAAATAGATTATCTTAGATGAATGGTTGGTTTAAACCATTAACTTCCATAATACAACATTATAGAGTCAACAAATAGTTTAATGTTGCAATGTGTTCTAGAGCTTACCAATATGACGTTACAAACTAGAAGCTGAGGTTATTCAGAAAGACAAGGTATACATAAACTAATTCACTTTTCCTCTTAATTATTGTCCCTCTTGTTTCTGTGAAAGGAGCATTATTTTTTAATAAAATAGATAGCAGGGTGTGCCCAAGTCCTGATTTTAAGCTTTTCAATTATTCTCAGATTTAATTGTCAAAGTTTTCTTTGAAGTCACAATACCTTGGTGCCTTAAAAGTTACTTGTTTACGGTCCCACTGTTGCCAAAGAAAAAAAACTGGTTCCACAAGAATCCAAATTAAAAAAGTAAGTTAGCATAAGTTCTCTGCATTTTGCCCAGGAGAAGTCTTTTTCTACCTATAGACTGACGAGAAAGCCTAGAGAGTCTGTCTTCTTAAATGAAGAATCTAAAATCGGATCACTTAAGGCTCAGTTTTCACGTATTTTAATTTTAAAGTTTTTTTTTTTCATGTGGCCACTTCACTGCATGAGCTACGACTCCTACAATGAAATTACGAGTTGGCAGCACTCCCAATAGACCATACCAAGTTTTAACTTCAGAGATGATGCTATTCAGAAAACTTTGTAAAGTATAGCTGTTGCAATCTTTTTGCCCTTTTAATACCTCAGAGAGAAGAGGTAATCTAATACACTGAAATTTTAAAATCACATTACGTTGTCAGAAGCACGTTTCTATTTCCTCAAGGCATTCTTACTGAGATGTTAAATTCACTGTGAAGTTTAACATTTAGCCACTTGTTCTACATGACAAATGGAGGTGGAAGTGGCCATCAGGTCCTCAGAAACAGCATATTCGGAAAAGTACATTTTGAGTTCTTTTTTTAAGTAGACTAAAGAAAGTAATCAATCTTTTTCTTCTTGGGTCAGTTAAAGCTGCAGATTTTATGAAGTCACAAGAGAGTGTTTTCCTCATTTGTATGACCATGTCTTAAATCAACATTTATCTTTATGGACTCTTTTAGTTGAAAGTTCTCTAATGAAAGTTTCCCTTAGAAAAATGTAATGATTTCTAATAAAGAAAGTAAATGACTGAGTAAAAAAAAAAATCATGCAAAGTAAAAATAAAAAGTGGGAGAAAATCTCCTTGTTTTGTTGGAAGAATAATGAATATGAATTTAAGTAACTTCATAATGCAAAAAAAAAAAAAAGAAAAAATATCCAAAATAGCACTTAGACAAAAAACATCAAAGCCATAGAAAGAAATTTAAACTAGTTTAAAGTTTTCTGTGCTATTTCTATGCTTTTTTAATATCATTTTAGTGCATCTGAAAGTAAACAGTAGGAAACCCTGCTTCCATAGATCTCAAGCAGAGTTTAGCCATTAAGTTCTATGATGCTGGAATTTAAAGACTGATCAGAAGGCAAAGATGCTTTGTTGGAAACAAAAGTCTTTGGCAACTCAAATTTCAAATAGCAAAGAAGAAAAAAGCTACAAGCTGGAGGCTCTCCTTTCCCTAGAAATTAGGAATCCCTGCAACTAAAGGCAGAGGTGAGCCCTCCGTATTCCCCCAGCAGCAAGCTGGGAGGCAGACTCCGGAAGCACCGGACCATCTGAATTGCCTTTTGTTGCCCAAGTCTCCTGCTGTTTTCTCTCTGTTGATTCACCTCCCTCTGTGGACAACTGTGGGACACCTGTGACCTGCTGTGTTTTACTCCACCTTGTCCCCCAGCTAGTGCTGTAGGGTGGTCTTTGTCTCAATTAACACCTTCATCTCTACACATAACTAGTGTAATCTAGTATCTGCAATAGCTGTAGTATCACAATTACTGAACTTTGGCTTTCTTTAAAGTCACCGGAAAGAAACAGGCATTTACAGGTTCCAATGCATTTCCCCAGATGCTGATGCCTGCGTGACTCTAAAGGCTGTCGTGCATCCATGACTCTAAAGGCTGTCTGCAAAAGGCAATAAAAAACTACATGGACATCTGCAATTAGTCAGATTAATCCTACTCCCTCTAGCAATAGATGTAGTCCTCACAGCATTCTCCACTTTCTATCACATTCAGATTCATTTAGTAGTATTTCAGTAAGGCAAAGATTACCCAAGTCTGAGTGCCTAACTAGTAAAAATTACATTCACTACAGTCTATATTTCTCCTTGTTAAAGCAGGGGGCATTTAAATAACCTCTGTTTCTATTTGACATATAGTAATATGGAGTTTAGCAGTGATTTGATCACAGGAAAATTTTGCAGTCCCTACAAGAGAAACAGTTCGTAAAAAAGCACAAATAAAATTACTTATTGAAATACTGTAAAAATAGGCACTATACTATGGAATCCACATATAAAGAAAAAAACACTATTAGAATAAAGGGAAAAATTAAAGTGAAAGAAAATACTATGCATTAGGTTTAAATTAATTTTTCATAGCACATGATTAGACTTGAATATCTGATCTTCTTCTATTAGGAAAATGAGGATGTGATTGATGGAACGCGAACATTTTAATATACACCCCCTAGATTTTGGAAAGATACTTTTCTGGGTTCTCAGAATTATCTTCTGCCCCAAAGCATATTCATAAATCATTCAATGTTGTTATAAAAATGGCTGGTTTCTACAGAAAATCTTGTTGCTGAGGCCCTGAAATGATGCTGAAGAAAGTTTTATTACTTGAGATTTGTAACAGATTGATTGATCTGGAGAATTTAGATCATTTTAAAAGTAACACTAAAATGCTTTCTAACTTTTCCACAGACAGTTGAAACAACTACCTATTCGTATGTTTTAACGTATTGTATGCTTATCACAAAGCTTCATCAACTTATCAGTTAAACTTCAAGGATCTTATATTACATAAATTGCTGAAAGTCACAGCTACAGCATGATATCTGGACACACTGAGAGAACCATAGTATAAAGAAAAATCATAAAGTCTTGCAGGAAATATATCTTAATATTGTAAGCGTACCAGTGTTTTAAGTAGTTTAGGTTGTTTTTTTTTCTTTCATGGAAAGAAAGTCCTTGATATTTTTTTAATTGTCCATTCCTTTTCCAGAGTTTTGTTAATTCCTTTCATGTTAGTATCATTCCTTTATCCCTAGATATATAGTTTCTGGATGAAGACCTAGTGAACAGTGTCCACCAGAGTTGATGTCAACCCCTGACTTCTCTCCGGCAGTGCCTTTTCTTTCTCTTTCAGTGGTTCACCTTTCCTGGTGGCTCCAAGATTGCATAGAGCAATTTTAAATTGGTAGCATGCTGTTAACTGAAGAGTATAGCAAACTAGTGTAAATTATAGGGTTTTCTACAATGTACACTACAAAGTTCTTAGGAAACTGTCTATGGAGTTCTAAGAAAATAAACTGAATTCCACCGTTATATCACAAAATGCTCTATTGAGATCAGGAGGAACTGTATCCTAGGAGCAGGAAGTAACATCGCAGGCTAAACTTGATTTTGTTATACAGCCATGAGCTAGTAGAGGTGGTCCTCTATTCACACCACAGCTCAAGCCATTGTCAATATCAGGTATCAGAAAAATTAGGTTTCTACTTTCCAAAGAGACTTTTGGACTAGTTTTCCAAAATTATAGTGAGTTGCCCAATCTGTTGAGAGGCAATCCTCACTGGGAGATGCCATCCCTACTTTGGCCATCCAAAGTCAGAGGAATTTTGGCCACTGGGATAGTTCATAGAATCACAGAATCACAGAATGATATGGGGTTGGAAGGGACCTCTGGAGATCATCTAGTCCAACCCCCCTGCCAAAGCAGGTCCACCTAGAGCAGGTTGCACAGGAATGCGTCTAGGCAGGTTTTGAACGTCTCCAGAGATAGAGACTCCACCACCTCTCTGGGCAGCCTGTTTCAGTGCTCTGCCACCCTCAAAATAAAGAAGTTTCTCCTCGTGTTTAGGTGGAACTTCTTATGTTCAAGTTTGTGCCCGTTACCTCTTGTCCTGGTTCATTTGCATGGAAGGGGATACTGTATCAAATAATTTTCAAAGTGCTGTGGAAATATAATCCACTTTGTATCGTTCACTTCCTTGTGAGCAGAAAAGACCAGGAGAGAGCAATCCATACTGTTCTCAATGACTTTGATAAAACCTTTGTATGATATTGTACTCACAGACATTCTCCTTGTGTCACTATATGTCAGAGCAAAAATAATTTTTCAAAGCTATTAGAGTTTTATTTTTACTATGTCTATTTTTGTATTGTTCTACTTGCAAAGAGAGGTCCAGACCAACTGTGGATGTTATCAAACCCTTTAAAAATTCCCTAAAAAGCTCTTACACACATAAAGATGCGGCCATTAGTAAAAATAAATAAATAAATGAATAAATAAAATCCTATTTCAAACTTTTTCTCTCTGAAATCTGTCACAACTTATGCTGGACCTTATTAGGGAGCAGATTTGTCTTCCTTCCATGGAAATTGCTAAATATGCTTTCCTGCATCTCAGGTAAGAAACAATGATACATATAAATCAAGAATCCCTAAAATCCAGCCAATCATCATTTATCTGTGAGGCAACAGGTATTGTGAATGGAATCAGTTGTCTGTGTCTGAGCTGCTCACCCAGACTCTTCTCATCCTGAAGAAATGATAAATTTCCTCTAAAACAGGTGAGCCAAATTGTATCTTAAGAGCACCTTTTTCTCTTCCTTGACTATAAAAAGAGCATAGCATAACTAGTTCTGATGCAGACATCTGCACTGTGGAAGCTTTAATCCAGATGCAATGTATTTCAACACATACCACTATCTATAGCTGGACCATAAGTATTATTATTGGATTTTCACACTAGCACCAACAGGAGGAAACTTGGAACCCCACTGTACTAAGAGTTATACAAAGAAACAGTAGAAGAAACTCCCTGACCCAGAGAATAGATGAGAAAGAAAAACAGATGTAATACACTCATTTTACTAGTAGGTGACTGAGACACAGAGTAACTAAACTCTTTGCAGTTAAGAACTTCCTTTATGTCCCTGCATAGTATTTAGTGCAGTGTGGTCCCCTGAATGGAGTTTCTAGGTGTTAGTGCACTACTGATTAAAGCAATGGTATTGTGCAGAGGCCTGGAGGGAATCTGCAAAAGACCCGGTGACTGAAGTCTTCTTTCCTAAGCCTTCATCCGGTGCTTAATCACAAATCTATTACTCCTATTTTATTTTTCTAAGATATTTTTTACAACTACAGCGGATGCATTTCTAAGTGCTTGACTGAAGCCTGCAATAAATCATGCATTTGTTTTGCAACCAAAACCTCAGCAAATGTGGATGAAGACCAATGTGTTAAAGTATAGGCTGGGGAAAGATAAATCAGTACTTCATAGCAGAAGAGGATTTTGTTACCTCAATTTTCAGTTCACCAATCTAACCAAGATTTATAGATTCTTTACTTAGCATTTAATATAAATTAAAATGAAATAAATTTAAAAAAATAAACTACCTGCATTCAAAACCAAGAAGAGTTATTTTAAGATATAAGGACTATTTTCAAATAATTCAACGTGTTAATACCTGATATTAACTGAATAACAGAAAAAAGGAGTAATTTCAGCTCTGAAATTATATTCTGCAATTACGTCATAAATTATTTTTAGTTGTTCTCTCTAAAATCTATGTATCTGATTTTCTCATGATTGCATCCTCCTATTTACAAACCATACTCAACCACTAACAGTATTTTCTCTCTTTGAAAGTAGTCTAATTTTACAGACCACACCATTTCCTGATATTAATGACATTCTTAAAGTTTTCAACTGCAGGTCTGCATAATCTTTTTTAAAACATCTCAGGTGTAACCAATTCATTATTTTGAAATTAATTCTATGTGTGGCAGGTACAAAACATTGGCAGTTTTCTCTATAAGAGGAATGCTTTTAATACTCTTATAGCCATTAGCATTTAAAAAACAAGTGAATCTTTGATATCTTCTCCCCTCTCCCTCCTCTTTTCCCAGTTATTTGTTGGTGTGGGATGCTTACTAAAAAGGAAGAGATGATTTGATGCAATCTCTTTAGTGAAAGTCTGGAGATATAAAATCTGAAACTGAGCTGCTTAAAATCTCAGTCCAGTTCCCTGCCCTAAGAGTGACTGGATACTTACTTTTTTAGATTTTGCATCTGTTTGTTGCATATCAGAAAATGAGTTTTGTAGTTTTGTATCTTACATATTTGTAGTTTGTAGAAATTCCAAGAACTCAATTTTATAGAGTATTACTGCATTGAAAAGATAATCAATAAATGTTAACAGCAAAATATGTTAAATTAATTTTTAAATACATTTGTTCCTTACATGTAATTCTTGAGCTTCACAGAAGAACTGCCTCTTTTTGACTTTAGCTGATCTTGAGGACAGAAATAAAAGACAGTCTCTGAAATACAATAAAAATTATCATAAGAAATGATAAATAAAACTATTTCTCCCTGTTCTTTACCTTGAACATCCAATAAACTTATATAAAAGTATAATTCTTGTGGTACAACTTGACAGTGAACCAAAACAGACAATGGATTTGGAAGCTGAGCCTTCCTCAAAGACAATTCCACTTGTTTGATAACAAAAGAAGTCTGATTTTAAATTCAGTTGGGCTTACACCATTGTTTGCAACTTATTTAGCTTTCTGCTTTATGGAAAAACTACCTTCAAGTTTGACAAAGAGTGGATTTACAAAGGATCCAAATAAATGCTTGAAAACTGTAGATATAAAAATTAAAAAAGATCTACTACTAAGCTTACTAAAAAGCAACTCAGGTTGTGGATGGAGAAAGGGCAGCAAAATTATTATCATAATTTTAAATCTGTATGGTTTTGTGCTGATTCTTTTTTCTATGTTGTCATATGTTCAGTAATAACGTATGCAGTAGCATAGGATCTTCCATTCAAGAACCTTTAGCATTCTACAGATTAATTAATGTCACATCTTAATAGCACCAAAATGGAATTTCTGAACAGGAAAGCAGAAACCTAGTAAATTGGAAACATTTAATTTGAGTCAATGTCAGAATGGAATTCAGAATCCTGTATCTGAACTATCTTGGTTTTGAGCAATGCTATAAACATTTTCATTTTCATTTTACAGAGTTCTGGAAGTTGGCTATTTTCAAATATTTCCAGTGCTAGTAACTTCTGAACAGAAAATTTTGCTGCCTCTTCCTGTGGTTTGTTTAATTCATCAGCATTAAAATTAACTACAAAGAAAATTGAATTTTGTTTAGGGGGTTGGACTTTGTTTAGCAAAATATAGATTTGTACAGCATCTGTTCTTTCCTTGCTCTGTATAATAGTGCATTTCCAAAGGATTCTGAATAATGTGTGCAGTTCCATACTTCAGAAGACAGGCCCATAAGCAATAGATAATTGTTTTCCTAATAAATATGATAAGTAAAATCCTGCTCACATTTGCTATTTATGTGTCATTAGGATGGTTAGAAAGCCTTCCACAGCATTGCTTAGTACCATTTTAATAGCAGTATTGTTTTTCTAGTTCTGGATTCCTAAAACACTTTCATAGCACTATGGAACATACAAGAAATGCTAACTGTGCTCACTGTATGATGAACCAGCACACACAGCTTGTCACGTAGTTATGAATGTACAACACTTTCTAATTTGCAGTAATTAATTTTTTACTTAAATTCAGTTACATTATGGTTACATCACTGCTGCTCCTGCTCTTACCTTCTATCTCTTTCTTTTTTCACATTTATCATAATGTCAGCCTGGGATCTTTTTGCAGACTTCTGTATTGGGCCCTTAGTGATAAGGACAATTTAACATGCTGCTCAATGTTATGTAAGAACTCTTTCTCCAGTATTTCAACATTTCAACTCCTAAGAAAATATCTGTGTATGAAACAAATGTCTTGTCTACATTAGCTCTGTAAAAAAAAATAATAAAATAAAATACAAGAAATAAAAGAAATATTTTATATGTGTAAGGCTTTTCTCCTAGGAAAATATAACAAAATCCAAGCTGCATGCTGTTATTAGGTTTTTGAAGGACAGTTCTTGTCCTGTCCTTGCTCAAATAAGAGCCTTTCATGGCAGCAAAACCACAGCAGCCAGTATGTAAGCAAGAGCTTAATAACATGTATTGTGCTGTGATTTCTAACATGACACGGTTCAGATTGGTTTTAAGAACATATAAAAGTAAATTACAATAACAGTTCTGGGAAAGGTTTTGTATTTGTTTGCATGCTGTTAAAATGTTTTAATTGGTTTCAGAAATCTGTTGACACAAAATAATTCAATTCATTATGCTGCCTCTAACAATAAACTCTAATTTACCCTGTACCTTGTCTATAGTTAAGCACAGTATGTTCTATAGCGAGTATCTGGAATACTTATATTGCAGCTTACTAGGCAAAACCTTTGTATTACAGACACACACACATTGTCTGTGCACCTTAGAGAGTTGCATGTATTATGAATGATTCAGGAACAGTAAATACATATTTTGTATTGAAATACTGGGCAATTTGCGGTAAACTGCAAAATATAAACCAAAACCTATAATGAAAGCTCCAGTCTAACTCACATTTTCTGCTCCAGTCAAATTGTAGCATAATTTAAACAGAAAACTGGTGCAATGCATTCAGTTGAATTTCCATTAGATCTCTCTGCTGTCCCAGGGAGGTATATCTGGTAGTGTCCCAAGTTAACAGCTTTGAAGAGAAGCCCAGATACAAAATTTTGACTTGTACTGCACATATGTGGTAAAGGTAGCATTGGGACTTCCCTAGGCTATAAATACAACTGGAAGATGGGTAAGGATGGCAGGGCTCCAGTAAATTTTGCCTCCCTGATCTCAGAATGCTGGGATGTGCTGTGACGTTAATTGAACTAGTACTAAAAGGGAACCTTTCAGATATTCAGCGTACCTAAAGAGATCTCATTCACTTTGGAATTAATAATACTAGGCAATACATTGGTAAGGAAATGCAAATCCACTTAAGATCTAAGGTTGTTTTTGCATTTTCTGAGGTTGGATATTTGTCTCCTAGCAGAATCTGTCACTAAGGACTGCTTATTTTAAAGCAAAAATAGGAAAGCTTTTGAAAACACGAAAATACAATTCTTCAAAAACATTCTTGTTCTCCCAGCAAATAAGAAAATATGAGCGGCTCGCCCTCTTTCCACCAGCCAAAAGCCTGCTGCCCTTTTTGCATGGTGCTACGCACTTTGGTGCCCTTTGCGTCTGTATGTGGGGTGGGCAGGTCTGACATCACCCTGCCAGGAACAGAGAGAGGTAGAAAAGTCGTTCTAAACAGCGTTGCAGCTCAGCTGAGCTAAGACCCCAGACCTCAGGAATGGAGGAAGAATCCCAGTCAGCTCCGGAGTCATCTATTTCGGACCTATTCTGCCATGTATTTCTGGAAGGCAGGTTCCAAGGGTGAATTGAATGGAGGCAGCTCACAGCACTACAAAACAGTCCATTCCGGAACTGTCCTCCCAGGAATAGATGTAGTCTGCCAGGCCCAGGGCTCACCTGCACCAGGCTGTGACCAGCTGTGACATCCATGCTGAGATCTGTGGCTGACTGTGTGGGACGCAGCAGACTGGAGCTTGTGGAGCCACACACTGAGCTCAAGGGTTTAATGTGTTGTGTGTATGTAGCTGGCAACTTACTTTTAAAGGAAGCTAAGGGGGTCAGCACTTCAAAACAAGTAGAGAAGTCTCCTGCGTTGAGGGATGGGATATGAGGAAGACACCCTGTGAGGATGAGCACTCTTAGCAGAGTAAGCTGCTATAATTTTCCACCCTAAATTGATCATGACATCTTTTTTAATAGCTTGAGCCTGTGAACTGTGAGGGACAAGTGCAGGGAGGCTGGTGTGTCACCTGAAGACAGCCGATATGCTCTGAAGGCCCTCACAAAGGCTGAATGGTTCCATGAGACAATTTTGGCACTTCAGGATCTTCAGATTGCTTTTGCAGTCATTAAAATATTCTGAAGTATGCTGTATTTAGAGGAATGGAGGCTGTTTCAAAGGGACTAATTATCAAATATGCTGTTTTCCCTGAAGCCTGCTTCAGTTCGCGATGCTCTTCAGGGACCAGGAGGACCTACATGTGAGGTTTAAATATAACTGCAGTCACATTCTTCAGGTTCTTCTTTGGGGAGTGGATGGAACTGCTTCAGAGAGGCAGGTGTATTCTCTTAGGACCAAACAGAGTATTTAAAGGGGAATAAGTACTGCTGCTGTCCTCTAAGTATACCACAGTTCTCACGGTTTTAGAGTTTTTTAGACAGAGAAGCTGAAAAGGAAAAAGTATTTAAGCACAACAAAACTTGTGGAAAGGCTTTATATCAGGAGTATTCTTTGTAAAATTTTATTTTGATTACTAAGACTATGAATTTCAGAAAATTAGAAGACATTTATCCACAACACCTTACTGTGAACTCGGTGGTGAGGTTAGGCAGCTTTGGAATCAGGGTTCCATAGATGCAAGGCAAGTTGTGACTCTGGAATGTCCTTTCACCAACCATGATGAAATCTGAAGAGATGGGGAAAGAAGAAATCATAATGTTGATGGATCTGACTTCACCATTTTCTTTGAGCTATTCTAGATTAGTCATGAGTTATCAGTTTCCAGACTAAAGCAGAATTTTTCTATGCAAGATGTATTGTTCTGAAATATCTTCATGGGGGAAGGAGGAATGTGATTTCTAGCCCAGGGAAGAAGACAAAGAGGATATTGTATGATTTCTGTTGCTTTCATCAAATCACAGGATCATAGAATAGGTTGGGTTGGAAGGAATTTTTAGAAATCGTCTAGTCCAAGCTCCCTTGCAATGAGCAGGGACATCTTCAACTAGATTAGGTTGCTCAGAGCCCCATCCAACCTGACCTGGAATGTCTTGAGAGATGGCGCATCTAGTAGCTCTCAGGAAAACCTGTGCCAGTATTTCACCACCCTCATTGTAAAAAACGCCTTCCTTATATCTAGTCTAAATTTTCCCTCTTTTAGTTTAACACCATTACCCCTGGTCCTAATGCAATTGGCCCTGCAAAGTTTGTTCCCATCTTCCCTGTAGGCCCTCTTTAAGTACTGAAAGGCTGCAATAAGGTCTCCTGGAGCCTTCTTCTCTCCAGGCTGAACAACTCCAACTGCCTCAGCCTTTCATCACAGGAGAGGTGCTCTATCCCTTTGATCCTTTCTGTGGCCCTCCTCTGGACCTGCTTGAACAGGTCCATGTCTTTCCTGTGCTGAGGGCTCCAACTCAGCAAGCTATTCTAATCCAGCTCTTTGCTGTGCCTCAAAACCTCTAACTATATCGTGTTCAAGATTATACAAGGCAATTAAGAAGTTATTATCAAAAAAGCCATATAGAATCATAGAATGGTTAGAGTTGGAAGGGACCTTAAAGATTATCATGTTCCAACTCCCCAAGCCCTGCTGAAGCCCTGTTATCTGGCTATTGAGAACACAGCTTTATAATTAAATCCTTCTTGCATATTATCTATGCAGTGTCCATCCTGCTAAAGTTAACACCTCAGAATAGATTCTAGCAAAATGTTTACATGTATAATACAAAAGTTCGATGAATTCTGAAAGGACAATATAAATTCTTCTTTGATTTTTTTTTCCTTTTTTTTTCTCTAATGCTGAAGGCAGCTACATCTTATTTTGTGATTTTAAGTTTCAAAGGAAAAAATAAAAGAGATGCAACATACATCTCAAAATACAAAGTAATTTGGTTTTAACATTAACAATGTAAATAAATGAACTGGTTCTTTTGAATGTAGGATAAAAGGAGTTTAGATCATAAGAATTTTATGGTAAAACTTTAGTACAAAAAGGCTTCTTATTTTGAGGCTCTGAAGTGGTTTATTCTTGTTTTGAAGGCTTTAAAATGAATTGTGCTTTTGACTTTTTACTCTTCCTGATTGCTCTATTTTCTGGCAGGACACTGCACTCATTTCAACTGGAATTTTTCATACTGATTGTTCAGTTCAAAAGAGAAAATTCCTTACCAAAATATTTCATTTTAAGGAATAATACAGTAAAAACAACAAGATCTACTTAGAGCAGAATTTGCTACATTTAAATATAAAGGCAGAATTTGCTACATTTAGGACACATGATACAATCCCGGTCTTCCTGTGATGCATGTAAATTAGGAGAAGTTTCATTGCCAGTGAAGCTACGCAAGTTTATAACTGTTATGAGTTGTTTCAGGATTGGACTTCTTATGATGAATAGTAACACATTAAAGTTAATGATGGCATTTCATTTGACATTTGGTGGTTTATAGTTTCTCATTCAGGCTTTTCCAGATAGACTGTAACAATGAATGTGGTGAAAGGTAAAGAAGACTCCAGAAATAGTGATACTTGAAAAGGTCATCATGATTTCTCTTTGTACTGAAGAACATTCGTTTAAATAAAATGCACTTGTTATAAAATGTCCTTTGTATATTGCCATATACATAGTTTCTGATATACTGTTTAGGTTATCCTTTTCAGTGGGTTAACATTTGAGCAAAAGAGTTGTCCTCCCTAGACTGAGAAGCACTAGCTGTCTTTCTGCTTACATCTTTCTTTCTTCACGTAGTCAATCACTTTCAACACTAAGTCTCATTAAGTCCACCCTAAAACTTGAAAAAAGCATTATTTCCTTCTTTTTTTAAAGCTACTTTCAAAGGCATCAAGCAAAGGAATTCTTGCTTGAAGAAAGAGATAGGTAATACTTAAATCTTAGTATATTCTGAGCCTAAAAAAAGATCTTAAGTTTTGAGTATGTGTAAACTAGTCTGGATACAAATCAAGAGATGATTGAGAGATGATGGATATCAAGAGATGATTGAGATATGATGGCTACATCCAGAGATGTGACTGGCATATGACAAAAATTCAGACATTCCTGCCACATGCTAGGAGCTCTTCTGGATATGTGACAGCACAGGGTTATGTAATTAAATTTCTATTTTTTTTTGTGTAATGGGAGGGAAGCTAAAGAAAAGAAAAAAAAAAGATAAAGTGTAGACCATCAAAAGAACCCATCCAGCCCAAGCATGAAGTAATTTCCAGATGACATCTACTGGTATTTCTGAGGGATGAATGTGTGTCTCCCTTTCTCTTCAGAGAAGTCCACCCTGCAGCCAGTAAAGCATTAATCACAGTTAGGAGAGCAGACGACTCTATATTTACATAAACTCAATTCATATTTCCAAAAGAATGTCTCTAATTAAGTGACAAGTATACATACTCAGCCACAGGATGTGGGATTCCCCTCTTCCAAGTGAAAATCAGGGTCCCGTTTCCCTGACCAGGTTTCAGTGTAAACTTGGATTTCTTTATCTTAGTTTTTCAGCTCTCCTGTTGATCACTTAAATCTTTCTGTAAAAGCTGCTGATCAGAATTCATTGATTAGTTACCAAACTTTAGCATATGACTTTATGGACCTTAGGGTCCATACTCCTGTCTGTAAAAGAAAATTTTGAAATTATTTCTTATTAATTAGACCAGCAGCAGGAAAATTTTTAAGCTCTTTAAGAAGAGCAAATAACACCGTGATTTTTCAGTTTATAAAAAGGACTTATTTCAGGCAGAAAGTTTGAACTGGGAAGGGTTACACGTATATTATTTTCTTATTTTGAAGTTGAAGGATTTTGTAAGAAACAAGCAATTGCACTGACTGAAGCGATGAAACAATTCTTCTGAAGTGAAATGTAAACACTATCAGAGGCTGAGTAGCAAGAGCAAAAAGCTTTGTTCTTATCTTTGAGTGCTAGAAATTGGTTTCCTTAGCATTTTTAAGATTAACTGTTCCACTGAGTGTAACTTCCTGTTGAAGAAAAAAGCATGACCTGATGAGTTTGAGCATCCTGCAGGTGGGACATTGACAGAACTGTTAATATTGGCGTAAACAGTTAATAGTTTAGCTCCTCTTCTGGGTTGCTACAGCTGTTTTCGCCCAATATGTAAGTAAGCATGGTAAGGATCTCTTTTCTTTTTGGGCTATTCCTCCTGCAAGAAGAGAATCGCATGCCGTGGAGACTGCACAAGGTCTTTTGGTTTTCCTTGTTATGTTGCTTTCACTTGTTCTGATAATGCCTCAGGGCATGTGGGCAGAGGTCTGAGGGACCTTTTCTTTAGGATGTTTCACTAGAAAGAGAAGAAAATTACAGTTGCAGACTACCTAAAGCCTTTTAAGCTCTTCAGTTTTTGATGTCAGACTGAGTTAATTATTGGGCACTCATGTCTTCAGTTGTTTGTCTTCAGCATCTTTTTGGTTTGTCTACATTTAAACAAATCATAGCTAATTCTTCATGTTTTTTATCACAGGACACTCCAGACTGTGACAAGCAAGTGATTCTGTTACTTCAAAATGATCTTCCCCATAATTCCCACCTGTGTTTTGACACATATTCCCAGACCAACAGCTGCCTTCCAGCTTTCTTTTGAAATGTTAGTTTTAAGCTTTCGATTTTGTTTGCTTCTGGTTTACTTCTGTTTGGTAGCTTACTCACATTTCTCTACCTAGAAATATCATTATTCCCCACAGGTGTTTTATTTTTTGTTTATTTGGTCTAGGCGGGACCAGAAATATTGTATTACTTAAGTGACTGTATAGTATCACTTATGATCTTTTTATAAAGTTGTCAACACCGTTCTCCTGTGCTGTATTATGCTTTGTCTACTGCTATAGCTCTGAAGCTGCAATATTCTTAGTTTGCGTGGATATCAGAAATGAAGGCATTCCAGGATTCAACAAAGGTGCTGATACCTTCTATGCTTTCATAACATTTGTCCAGTAGGTATTTGATTGCTTTTACCTATTATCGGAAGAATTAGAATAATGAAAATTATTTTCTACCACTATCAATAAAGACTGTATTTTGAACAAGAGCCCTAGGCAAGTATTCTTGGAACTGTATTTTTCTGGAAAACATTGGAGAAGCATAGGTAGTAGTCTTGATATTAAGTCCTCAGACTCTGCTTTTTATTGAAATGCTGTGCAGAAAGTAAGAACAACCGAAATAAATCTCAGATTAACATCTAAAAATCGAAATTTTACTGCAAATTCCTGGCATATATGTAAATGTACCACCATGGATGCAGAGAGAATGCTATTTAGGAGGCAAAAGGAACCCACTATTCCAGCTTAAAAGAAGTCTGTCACAAAACAATTACATCTTAGCATCCTTTCTAACAGGATTAGATAACACTGGAAAACTGTAAATTGCCCATACATGATATGAATGCCTCACTCCATGTAATTATATAGGTACACAGTAGTGTTTGAAACAGTGATTCCACCTTGTCCCAGGTTAGATTGCATATAAATGCATGTTTCAAAATATAGTATTTTTTAAAATTCCCTGACTAACTAGGAACTGTGAAGGAAAATGTAACTGTTGAGGTTTTGTAGAAGAAATGAACCTCCGCGCAGGTGTATGCCACTGCATGGGGTGACTGCCAACATAGGTAAGAACAGCTTTCAACAAGTGAAAAAAGGACTCTGTGCCTATGACTTTGCAGTTATTTCACTTGAGGTCTTTGAGGCAAAAATAGGCTGTGAAAAAGTTCATAAAATATCTCTTCTTTCAGAATTGCACTTTTGAAATTGATCCAAGAAAAAAATAATTAACAAGTACTTTTATCTTTAGGCGATACTAATTTTTTTGTCAGTTGACCTAAAATATCAGTGCTCTTTTTTTTTTTTTATTTTACTTTTCTAAGATAATATACCTCTTTATTCCTCTGTGATGACTGATGCATTTATGGAGATTTATGGGATAGTTACTGCCCCAAGGTGGTGGATTTGCTGTCCAGCTCAAGAGGATACACACACATTTTTTACAGCCTAAGGTTCTAGGTTCATTGCTTGCAAGAAATTCCACAAGGCATCTTGAGAAGTATAAATATCATTTTAATATATGTACAGATAACTACTAATTATTGGTCATACCTTAAACAGGACGGCTTGTGGCATTCACTTTCAGTCTTTTCCTGAGATGAAGTGTGATGTGTGCACATAGCAGTATCACTTTCCTAAAGTTACACATAATAATCAAATGCCAGTGGATTACTTTATATTCAGCAGTCCATGTTTTGGTTGTGTTTCTTCTTTCTTTTTGTTTCATATTTTTTTTGTTTTATCTTTTGTTACATTAGATGAAAGATGTATAACTTTTGATAGATATACTTCAGTATATCTATACTTCATATACTACCTGGTCTGGTGTTGCTTTACCTGCCTCCCCTCACCAGTTGTGCAGCACCAGTGCAGGTGGGATAGTAAGGGCTGTTGCAGAAGAAGAATAGGAATTTGGCAGCAGTAGAACAGGGCTTTTTAGAAAGCAGTAACAACATAGCTGTGTGAGGATGGAGAAAAGAGCCCTAAAAGGTGGTACTGTACTGCAGGGATGTGAGGTAAGAAGAAAAGACGATTCCTAAAGGGAAAAACTGGGAGAAGAAACAAAGAAATAAAAAGATCACCATCCAAGCACAGAGCTGTCCTTGAACTCTTCAAAATTTTCCAGACCCTTCCCATCCCTTGATTTCTTCCAACCATATGCAGTCTTCATTTCTGTCTCCTGCCTGATTCACGCAGCCCCAATATATTGAAAATTTGTCAAGACTCCTCCAGTGACTGTGTATTACTTCCATGTCTTCTCCCTCCCCAGGCCAGGTCCCTCACACCCTTTCTTGCTCTTGGAAAACCACATCGACAACTCCAGGTCACCCCTGGCACCTCTCCTCCCCTCCTTGCTCAGCAGGCAACCCTTGCAAAGTTGCCCAAAGCCACCCACAAGGGTACTCGTCTGGGTAGCAACACTCAGTTCTGCCTGTGTTCATGGGCAACACTGAACTTCCCCAGCCCCCATATATGTCCTAGTTAACCACCCCGTCCTGCCTCCTGCTCAGGGAGGGCTGTCCCACAAGAAGTACCCCTGCACGGCTGCCTGCTGGCAGCTCTCAGGCCCACATTTCCTGCAGCCGCATGGTGCTGAAAGCCAGAGAAATTGCTTGTCAGGCAGCATCTGGCCCACATACGCCTTCGATGTCGAACAAACAGCAATCACACAGCAGTAGCTCCCTGTTAGGTTGACATTTTATATTTCATGTTCATTTAACCCTCATATAAAAGACAGAATCACACAAAATACTGTCAGGATATTTTATTTTTCAAGAGATTTTTGCCTTTTAAATGTACTTTGTTTAGTGATGGGGGGCATTTTACAATGACTACACAAGCATCTGTGCTATTCTCCTCTTTGACCCACTCTTCGACTCTCAGGTAAAAGGTTAAGATCTTTTTCTGATTGATGGTATATATAATGAGAGTTTTAAAGCACTATTTAGAAATGTCATTGTAAAATCTAGGCATATTCCCCTTTGGCTCAGAGCTCAAATGAAACAATAATAGATCTCTTTGTTACATCCTGAGATTTCTATTTTTGCATTCAGATTATATTTTCAATGCTGACCTTACTGTGTAAGTAATAGAAAATCAGTCCTCTACAGAAAATAGGAACTTCAGTTGGTAAATGGGGAGTGGACAGAAAAGCTTATAAATCAAACGAGCACTTGTATGTGGGGAAATGGTACTAAATATTTGAGAAGGGCTGGGGGTTACCTGAAGCAGGAATGTCTTCTATTGATCGCCCTTGTGACAAGCTGCCCAAATACGATCACCAAGTGGGAAAAAACACTGTATTTACATAGGCTAGACAGAGGCTTTAGTCTACAGTCTCCTCCCCACGTCCCTTTAACCAACATGGATCCCTTTTTCCCTCCCGGTTCTACTCCTGAATGAATTCATGCTGCTGTTGAATGCAAATATAATAAGTGAGTGCTCTTCTCCACTCCTTATTCAGGGGATTTCTTCTAGTTTGTGCTCCTGCTGCGTTTATCACTTAACACTTTTCGCTGGTGTAATCCTCCTGCCTTAAATGGCTTTCCTGTGAGATCGCACTGCTCTCAGAACCGTTACAAAACATCATAAATCACATACCATAAAAAGTCTTCATTGTACTACATCTTCTCAAGCTCACAAGATTCAGATTGTTTTTAACATTTTAGAAAAACCATGTGCCATCTGTGGCAAGGGCGACAGACTGCTTTGTCTGAACCTGCTTCCCTCTTATTTATTGTCAGCTTTACGCCACACTTCCCCAGTGTTCCATATACTGGGAAAACAATCATGATACAAAATAAAATACTCAGAAGGTAGGAAATGCCAAGATTAACTTTACCGTGGCAACTTTAATCTCTCCCCTTTTGCCCTGCAAGTGCCTATTTATGAAGTTTGTTAAAAATCTTCCTTAATGCACAGATTAACATTAGGTTGCTCAGTGAGTCCACAAGTCCTCTCATTGTGAATGAATCGCTAAACTTAATCCTCTGAAAACCAAGTAGTACGAAAGTCAACACCCGTGTCATGAATCTATAACATTGCCTCTTTACACAATGCTTGATGTGGATTCAAGCCTTTACCCTCATTGATGCTCAAGACCTCAGACTGCAGGGTAAGTCTAGTACTTTACTAACATAGATTTGGGTTTAGATCAAATATAACACAGGCAGCTATCTACAGTTTGCCTGTAGTTAAATCTAGCACACAAAGCTATCTACAGACTGCCTATAGTAAAATCTACTCACGCAAAGCTTGTCACCCTCGGGAAACCATTACCTCTTCTTTACCCTTGTCCTCATGGTTTTTCCCAAGAAATGTATAGAAGGAAGGTTAAGAACATCATGGCTGAGTATGCCACATGCATCTTGATGCTTTCTGTGGCCAGGAGATATCATATCTGCTTATTTCAGAACCTAACATAAAATAAATACCAAATGTCAATCAACACCAAAACTGCATATTTCGGTGCTCTTTGGCAAGAATTTAACAGAAAGTAAAGCTTGAGCTGAGGCATAATAGGAATGAAACTCCTATATGAAAACCAAAGGTTACAAAACTCAAACATTTTGACATAAAAGCAGGATTGCTGGAACACTGAAAAATTAATGTCTTAGTATTCAGTCATCAAAAAAATGAAAAATATTGTTTTAGCCTGATCATATAGACATCCAAATGCTTTAAATTCCCTTTTAAATTCCCTTTTCCTGAGTTGAGGCAGACACACAGGTCACAACTGTGAGCTGTTGACACTGGTGTGTGCTCGTGGCTTTGCATGAGTTTGGCAGACTCCCGGCGTTCTGAGTTTATCAGTTCTTGCAGACTCAACAGACTCCAGAGGTTATCAGTCCTTGGGAAACTTTCCCACACAATCTTCTCAGTGTGCATTTTTCCTCTCTCCAGCCTGCTGTGTTCCTGTAACTGTTTTTTTTATCCAGATCTACAGATAGTTGTAGCACTCATTCACCCTCACAAAAATCACAGAAAAAGAGTGATTTCTGATGTAAAATTGTAATAGAAATTTTTCATACTTTAAACAGTCTTTCTTTTTCTCTCAGATACATATATAGGTATACATGTAAATGAATGCATGCAAACACAGAAAGAGAACAAGAGCGTGTGTGTGGGCAGTGTGTTTATATGTACAGTATGTTTTATTTAAGTTTGAATACACATTTAAAAGTGGCTAACATATTTTGTATGGCTTTAAAAGTGTCTGTTTTAGTATTCTATCCACTCCTCAGCCTCATACCCATGAATAATCAACAAGGGATTAAATTAAAATCCAAACAATATCTCCTACATGTGCTAGAGGAAGTCAAATGCCTCATTCTGCAAGATGTGGATGTGCCCTGTGTATGAACTCTGCACATTCAAAGCCTATTGATTTTTTTCCCATGGTGGGCTCTATCCAACTCCTACTAATGTCAGTGGGCACCTTTTCACTGGCTTCAGTAGGGTTTTGGAGCAGAGTTTTAATCTCTTTGATTTTAGTGTGAATTTGCAGAAATCATGAACTGCAAACCTTTATGTTTGACCAGCTCTTTGATATGAAGTGTTTTGTACCCATGGAGTTAATTTATTATTTACAGAATGACTTAAATTCAGAGCTACAATAAGTGTTATTTTCTGATACATAAACGCAGTTTGACTGTTCAAAGGTACAAAAATGTATTCAGCAAAGTGAAAATCTAGTCTAGGCTTTGCTACAAAGTGTTTTCTAAAAAAAAAAAAAAAAGGGGCCATTTCTTAACAAGGAAAATTACTTTCCTAAAAAAGAGACATTTATATATTTATTCATTATGAGTCCATTTAGAGACCTGGAAACCATTTTAAGATTTTTAAGGTATACGTTTAAAAAAAAAAAAAAAAAAGTTGTTATGCTAACTCAATTTTAAGACTGTGGAAACACTGAACCCCATGATATCCATTTATATCTATCCACATGTATTTAATTAAAGATTTAACATATATATTTTTACAAGGAAAAACTATTTAGGATATAGAAAATCTGAAAAAATTTTCATTTTAATGGAAATATCAAGAGATGGATTTAATCACCTGTTCAGTTACATGCAAGACCCCAATACTCTCTCCAATTGATATCGCTGACATGCAGGGCAATAAAAGTTAAACAATTGCATTTTAATGATTTATTCTTAAGTTCATATTCAGAGTTTCAGCCATGTGTCTGCCATTAATGTTAATAGGGGTTACACAGCTAAAGCCAATTTAATCAAGTAAAGAACATATTCCAGAGTTAAAAACCTGTCATATGACAGAACATGCATTTTTGTTTAACTAATGAGATTACAGGCTGCAGTAGAAATTCACTGCCTTAATGGGAGCAAAAAGAAAGAGGAGGAAGAATACGCAACAGATGCTGGGAAGATTGCTACTGCAAGGAATGAATTTCCACCACTAACAGCACCTTCTCTCCACCTCAGCCAGAAAAAAACACTTGATGGGAAACAGGGCTCTGAAGCTGATGAGTCAGACCAAGCTAACACAAATAACTTTTCTGAGTCTGATATGCCTAAGAAAAAATACACATGCTCTTCCACCTGCTTAAGGTAGGGAGAGAAATAGTAATTCTTGCAACAGTTTAAGCTTGCAGGCTTTGTTTTGTTTTGATTTGATTTTTTTACTGTATGAAAGCACCTTGCTGGGGATCCCTAATATGCATAAAGAGTTGAATTATCTTTTGGAAGCAGTATGAGATCCTGTCTCCTCCCTTCCCTAGCTGCCTTAGGTTGAAGGGAGACCAGGTTTGCATCACAACCCAGACCACAGCAGCTGTGACTGAAAGGCAACTGGCCTCAAGCAGGCAAGTCTGGGTGTATGGCTGTTACATACAGGGATGGCTGGGTGATGAGAAGATCCCCAGCTGACTTTCCTCAGCACCTTTGCAGAGTTGATGGGAAGAGGAATAAGGGCTGTGAAATTCGATGTTTGAAGGACCGGTTGTTGGCTTTCCTGCCCAGATGCCTCTCTTCCCCCTGAGATTAAACAAGGACAGAAAGAAGAGGGTAAAAACTATAGCTGAAATCCCCAACTGTGAAGAAAGCAGACATTCTCTTTTCTTGGGTTTTTGGAGAGCAACCATAAGGTCTGCTTTCCCAGCCAGAGATCCCAGCTACAACGCAGGCTACGGTTGCTCTGAAGTTTACCTCATCCAAAGATGGGCTCTACTCTAGGGTGGGGTGCTGGAGGAATGTACCTTTATGTCTGTACCTTGGGACTTAGCTGTAGCCTGGAGTTAGGGCTTTCTATCCTGCCAGCAACTGCACTGCTTCTCTAAACTATGACTATGGATTTCATGTGTCATTGTATGTAGGGAATGTGCAAAGATACTAAATTCAAACAAAAGATTGCATGATTTGAAGATTTGAAGCTTGGTTCTTAAAGGTTTCCTTTGACATAGGAATTAATTTTCACTTAGGAAAATGTCCGGGAGGACCTGCGATACAGATATCTGAGATTCTACATGCATTTAGATGATGGATGTGTATGGTGTTCATGTGACTAACAGGTGTGCAAAGAGCCATGAAATAAGGACAAGTCCAAGTACTGAGTACCATGACAGGAAAGATCTGTGACTTCTAGCTCTGGCCCAGGGGAAATGCCCTCCAGCCAGTGTTTCGACGAGGCACTATGTCACACAGCTACTAGGGTCAAGATTGCAGAGAGAAGTTGTAACAGTGCCAAAATGAGAAATAGGTTCCAAAACCATGAGTTCATACAGGTGCTGTGAGGCCTGGCAGGGCCTCAACAACAGGGATGAGCCAGTAAAATGAATGACAGGCAGTACAAAAATGTGGGAAGAGGAGGACATGGCCAACACAAAATGTCTATGTGTGAAAGTAATGCCCCCCACCCTTTCACAATGTCCCCAAAGCTGGACATGAGCTGACAATGTACGTTCACAGCCTAAAAAGCCAACCATATCCTGGGCTGCATCAAAAGAAGCATGGCCAGCAGGGTGAGGGAGGCAATTCTACCCCTCTAGTCTGCTCTGGTGACACCCCACCTGAAGTACTGCATCCAGCTCTGGGGCCCTCAGCACAGGAAAGACATGGACCTGTTGGAGCGGATCCGGTGGAGGGCCCCAAAAAGGATCAGAGGGCTGGAACACCTCTCCTATGAAAGCAAGCTGAGACAGCTGGCGTTGTTCAACCTAGACAAGAGAAGGCTCCAGGGAGACTTTATTGCGGCCTTTCAGTACTTAAAGGGGGTCTACAGGGAAGATGGGGACAAAATTTCGAGCAGGGCCTGTTGCATTAGGATGAGGGGTAATGGCTTTAAACTAAAAGAGGGAAGATTTAGACTAGATATAAGGAAGACATTTTTTGCAATGAGGGTGGAGAAACACTGGCACAGGTTTCCCAGAGGTGGTAGATGCACCATCCCTGAAAACATTCCAGGTCAGGTTGGATGGGGCTCTGAGCAAGCTGGTGTGATTGAAGATGTCCCTGTTCACTGCAGAGGAGGTTGGACTATGTAACCTTTAAAGGTCCCTTCCAACCAGAATTATTCCATGATCCTATGATTCCATTAGTTCCTAGAGATGATGCTGGTTCTGTGTGTTGCAGAGGGACAGGCAGAGGAGTGGAGAACGTGTGGCTGTTCACCACTCAGCAAAGTCCAGCTGGCAGCCAGAGAACTGTTGGCATGTCTCCCTCAGGTGGTGGAGCTGGCACTGCAGAAGCTATTGATAGATCTCCATTGCAAACTACTTAAACTACTTTGGAGGTACCAAAATATGGTCTTTTTCCCTGAATTACATTTTGGAACCAAGTTACATTTGTAACAAGTACTTCCTATCAAAGGGGGAAAAAGATATTTTCTGTATCAAGCAATCAGTCCTGGATCCTTCTGGCCAAACTTTAAGGAGTTTATTTTAGGTTCCATCTTACAATAACAATCTCCAAATGTGTCTGTGTGTGGATATGGTTTCTAAAATTTTAATGCTGCAAACTCTAAAATATTCCAAAGCAGAAGGAATAGAAGATGTGTGATAGCTTGTTTCTGAGCCAGTAATCTGACTAATCCAATTTAATCAACCCAATAATCTAACCATAACATTAAAAAATTAACACTGTAGTGCCAGTACCACTTCTACTTAAAGAAAAAGGAAACTAGAATATAATGTTCCATTAACCTATCTTGGATATAATAAACTATGAAATTAACTGAAAAATGAGTGAATTGTCTTGTAAAGTCAGCAAGAGCTTCTTATGGTGTCAATCATCCTTTAATTCATAAATCCCTTTACTACATCCTAGAGCTGGTTGAAAGTATTCACATGAATTTTAAGTAATATTAAGCATTAACCTTCTAGGTTCACTGTAGAAGATTATAGATTATAAATAGACTATAGAAGATTAAAATGCAAGCTCATTTGATAGCTCTAATCTTAAAAAAAAAACAAACCGAACACCAGGTTTTAACAGCTTTTCAGATTAATTAAAAAATTTTTTTTTTTTTTTAAATGTTTCCGACAGGGTGACAGAACTTCCCTGTTTCCCTTTGTTTCCTCGTTTTCTCCCCAGCACCACCAAAAAGTCTTAAATTTTTTTTTTCCACATGTTATATCCAAACTTGTAAGTAAACCCTCTTTAAACGTAGCAGTAATAAATCGTTTAAACCTCAAACACTGAAAAATGGTTGACTACACTTGAAACATTAACCTGGTGGCAGCCACTGAACAAGTAGCTGAATAAGGACTCTTTATCAAACTGTCTCCCTAGAAAAGCCTTCTAGAAGTTGTTTTTTTAAAGATAAATAGCTTTTTAATTCAATCAGACATCTTTCACCCTTCAATCTGCTGACGGAGGCCAAAAGTGGCAGAGGCAGCTATCAGATGTACATCTCTTACACTGATGAAAAAACAAGCTGTGTTCTAACTCTGCAGCTTTCACCTGTGTGTTTATATAAAACATCATTGCAGGTGTAATAAAATGGAAAAAATTTTCTCTCCCTGCTGTCTGCATCCTCATCCACACTTCACGCCAGTCTACATCTCACCAACTAATGGTATAATTTCTCATGACTATAGCTTACCCTGGCAGCATACACAGCATCTCATCAGCCTTCTGTTAATATACACTGGTGCTTGTGTTGGTGTCTGCTGCAGGTGAATATCTGAGATAAGTCACATCCCTATATGCCCATAATAACAAGAATTCATGTTCCTCTGTGCTGGCAGTCCAACATTGAGCATCTTCTAGTTTTGTGCTTCTACTTGGCTCCTCCTGCCAGAAATGTTTTGTTAGTTGGTACGCTTAGTCGATAGTGATACCTAACATGTATTTTGGAGGAAGGTTTAGGTCTCGTCTACTAGTCAACTTTCTCTAGTCTACTTAGAAAAAGTGAACTGTACCTGTATTAGGTGAAATGGAAATGTTTTGCAGCACTACTGTGGTAGAACTCCCAGCAGTGATGATGTAAACCAGTTTCCCAGAAGATCTGGAAAGTTGAATGGTCTTCTGACCACGCACCTGCTTTGGCCTGTAGCCCAAAGCCATCTGCCAGATGGCCTGTCCACAAGTCTCCCACAAGCTGGGGACAGCACATAGCTGACTGCGATTGTCCCAAAAGGGGTTCTCAGAAGCCAGCCAGGCAGATTATTTCACTGCTGGAGCTGCATTGCATTTTTACAGAACCCTGCCATATTTAGGCCTGTGTGGTAGTTAAAGTAGTTACCCATAACTACAGATTTTAGGTCTTGCCATTACGTCTCTAACACTGCCGCAATTGTTTTTTTGTTGCATCAAAGTAATGTATAATTCAGAACTACCACAGGTTGTGACAGTAGATAATAAGCATAAGAAATAGAAAGGTACTGAGTGGAGTGTTCTTCATCTCCGTATGGAGACAGGCAAACATGTAGATATGTTCATTTTTTTTAATTGCCAAGAAGTAAATCTTCAAAAGTATAGCTTGTATCTTAGAAAATAATCACTCACTCTCCTGTCCCTGTTTTAATGTCAGCATAAAGAAAATTGTGCCATAACACAGCAGGTGTTAAACATAATAATCTTCTGCACTAGAAAAACCTTTGGCTGGTAACTAAATTAAGACAAAATTGATGAAAAAGGTCCGACTGCTTTCCTGAATATCCAGATCTAGATGATGATAAAGACTGCTAGTTCTTTCTTCCCTTTTAGTTTAGGCAAATGAGTGACTGGGATCTGACCCAATTATTCTATTTCGTTTCTGGAGATAACTTGGAACATGTCTGGATATGAACAGATGCCGAAACACCCTGACTGAGACATTCATTTTTAATGCTGAGATTCTTCTCTGTCGAGTAATTTGGTTTATATAATATGGAGATCAGTAATTATTAGACCTCAGTGAGAAGCTCTCTACTTTGCTTTGAAATTCCCTTTGTGCCTTTTGTTGCATCTTTCTAAGCCTGAAAGCTTGGCCTTTTGGATTGTTTTGTGGAATTCATTAACAGCCCCAACTGTACTGATTTACAATTGACTGGTGTGAATAGGAGCCTTTCCACTGAGTTAAGTCTGCAAAATGTCTCAATCTGTCTGAGTTGCATCTAGCCATCCTGTACCTTCTGCATCTCTGTGATGGAGAAACAAGACTGATAGTATCTTAGTATGAAAACAGAAGTTGTAGCACTCCATATTCCTTTGATTTGCCTCAGATTGCCTCAAAGACCATTCCGGGTCCATGCACTTCCAAAATACACAGGAACTATCCTACTTCCTTACTGATATGTTCTCCCAAATTTACATTACTGCAAAATGATACAAAAAAGTGTATATCAATTACTTAGAATTGTATTGCAAAAAACTTCAAATGCAGACAGAATTATTTTTTAAAGATATATTACCTCAAAGTATAAACCTTCTAGGTCCATATTCTTGCCTCTATCTGTCATTAGATTTACTCCACTGCAATTTAATTTGTGGGGGTGAGATACGTACTTGAAGCTTCAGGAATTTACAAGTGACCTCTTCTGTGTAACGTGTCCTTGCCATTTTACATGCTAACCTTTAACATAGTGACAAAGGATGAGGAGAAGGCTGAGGTGCTGAATGCCTTTTTTGCCTCAGTCTTTAGTAGCAGAGTAGGGTGTCCCCCGAGTACCCAGACCCCTGAGCCAGCAGATAAGGGCAGGGAGCAGAATGATGCCCTTGTAATCCATAGGGAAGTGGTGAGGGACCTGCTCCAGCACCTAGACACAAACAAGTCTATGGGCCCAGATGGGATCCACCTGAGGGCACTGAGGGAGCTGGTGGAAGTGCTTGAGGAGCCACTCTCCATCATTTACCAGCAGTCCTGGCAAACTGGGGAGGTCCCAG